>CM026182.1:14559923-14687389 GCA_014825925.1 Bombus breviceps | reverse complement strand
TCTTTGGTCTTGTGGCCGATGTGCGTATTTCTATTTCGGGTTTTAAATTTAGGACAAAAACTTTGGTCGCTCGTTCAGTTTCAAGATCTATGGCGACTGCTCGACGTATTGGATCGCGAATTTCGTGTTGAAGCGCGTATATCAGTTCATTGAGATTGTGTCGGAACCTCTTCACATAACTGTGTACCGATTCGTTAACGTTTTGTCGCGTACGTTGCAACTTATCGCGAGCTCCATTAGATGTAATACTCACAGATACAAATTTTCTGAGGCTTTCAAACAGGTCCTCGTAACTTTCGATTTCGGTGTGGCGGATACTGCGTTCCGCTTCTCCGATGATTCTTTGCGTTAGAATTAGTCGTAATAATGTGCGTTTTTCTCGACATTCGGCTCGAGCCTCTTTTACTCGTTTAATAAACCCTTCTACTCCTATATCGTCTTGTCCATTGAGTATAGGGATAAAGTCTAGGCAGGTTTTTGCACTGTACGTGGGATTGTCACAACTTACTGCTTCTTCTTCACTGTCCATATCGTCCGTTTCGTTAAGTTTTACGGGTGGTCGTTTTCTCTGAACATTGCTAGTATTAGATTCGTCCATGGTAATGAGGGAACCTAATTCAGTAGTAGCGTCCCGTCCTAAATTCATTTTAGAGACATTTTTTCCCAATAGTTCTATCTCCGCTGCGCGTTTTTTTTTTTCACTATCGGCTATTCGTTGCGTTTCTTCTAGACGTCGCGCAAGAAGTTCGACTCGCTCGAGTACGGCACGGATCGACTTATCCATAGCTTCGGTTGTAGAAGCGATATCAATAGTTTCGTTTTGGTCTTTTCGTGATGTGGACATGATTCTAGTCGAGCTTAGTGAGTCTGAACTATTGGTGCTATTCGAACTCGAAACGCTTGAGAAACTTGGTTTTCTCACACGGTAACGTAAAAATGTATCCAGATTTCCAGCTTACCGTAGTAGCCGTTGAGGAATCTCTGAGATGTTTCTAGATTCCGAATCTTGTTTGTAGGCTGGCTCTGCGCTGACCGTAGTCCTCTCGCCTAGTTTTCACCGTAGTGGAACGTTGAAAGTTGCTGCAGGGCTTTGTAGTAGCAATGATTCGCAGTGGTTCGCTGATTCTTCAATCTTCAATGATGCGCGTACGCCGAAATCGTGATTTCGTTTACACTAAAGCGAATGGACCCTGGCAGGATCGCCAAAAATGTCACGTAAAATAAAAAAGGAATTTTTTAAAAAAGAGAAACTTTATTTCTTTCCGGTCTACAATACACTTCCGAGCTCTAGGCGCGACTGTTCAAGACTGACTTGGATGATTTTAGGGGGAGTATTTAGATTCTTTTATTTGTGGGAGTGGGAAGAAGGGCTTGGACGATATATTTCGGAGAACGGATAGAGTGACCGGATGTTATCCCGATGCTCGCTCATGTTAAGGCGCTTGGAATTTTGCTATCTTATCGCTTTGTTTAGTCGGATTTCGTCTGTGACATGAACGTGGTTGTCGTCAGGTCGCGTATGAGTGACACGTTGTGAGTGTTACTCGATGAGTTCTGCATGTCATACGACGGGATCGGCTCTTGATTTAAAGCATTCGTACGTCCCTGGAAAGGATTCAACGTGTTGCTGCTTTCCTTGGGCATCGACGGAGTTGCTAAATTCTTGCTTTCCATGAGATGTTTTGTCCGTATTGCCAGATCGTAATACTGGTTCTTGATCTCAGGGAAGCGCGCGTGCTCCTTCTCGTCTAAATCTTCAATTTGGCGTTGGATGTCTTCGAGATTCGTCCAAATGTCTTTCATCTGTCTCTCAAGGACGATTAAGTTACCCTGTCCATACTCACCGGATGCTTCATAGCCATCCAGTCGTGTCGTGAGACGTGTGATTCGATCGATATAATACAGTCGGGTTCGACGCAAACCGGTGAGTCTGTCTACGGTTGTCATTGTTACAGTTGAAGATATTATGGGTATGCTTCGCAATGAAGGTATTTAGTTACCTAAGGTGACACTCTAGATGTGTAATCGGTGATTTCTGATTCGAGGTTGTTGGAAATCATTGCTGATATTTGTCCAGCTACGGTGGGACGCTGCCTGGTAGCGTGCCTCGACCAACGGGTTTGATGTGGATACGTGGCACTGTGTAGTCACTGGTAATTCACTTTTCACTGGCACGTAATCCGGCTCGAAGGATCATGAATGTAGTATCGGAAAAGGGAGGTATACACTTGGTCTGTTGTAAAGTTAAGGGATAAAGTAAGAACCACAAGAGTGCTAGGGAAGAGAGAATGAGAGAGAGAGTGTAATTAAGAGGGTATGCCTTGGTGACGTCAAGGCTAAGTGAGTGAGGGAGTGGAAGAAGGATGTGAGGGTTGAGGGTCCGCAGTTTTGGATCTGAGAAGGTAACAATTGAGAAGTTGAAAGCCGAGTGTTAGGTTAAGACGTACGGCGATATTGTAGTCAGTTTTGTTTTGAGTATTGCTTGTACGAATAAACCTAAGCTTAACTTCCAATAAACCATCCTTTCTTGTCCTTGCTCTAGAACTCATATTTTGATTACTACATGAATGTTCGACCAGTCGCGGGGAGATGCGATCGCAAGGAAGCGCATCCAACGGGAGTCGTAAATTCCCGTTACGATTAGAATAATCGACACCACGAACAGTTCGATCCTCGTATTTCGATTAGGACAATAGGGGTGGTTGATTTTGTATAACACTGCAATTAACAGGTTATAATATATATTTTCAACAACGATTTACACTTTATATTTGTTACAATGATACATGTGTCGACTGCCAAGCTACGGTTGAGTACGACGTGGGACTCGTTCTGTGTTGGCGTAGGTGAATGAGTGTTGTCGAGATCTGACTATTTTCGAACTGATGTGTACTCTGATGTGTATCGAAGATGTGTATCTGAGGTGTGTAGCTGAGATGTGTATCTACGATGTGTATCAGAGAGATGACTGCTCCGTAGGTAACGAAGCAGTCAGGTGTTGACTGTACGAGTATCGTAAAACCAGTCAAGTGCGTTCTCGTAGCATTAAGGAGGAAAGCTCGGCGTGAGTGTTCCTTTTGAACTAAGGACGCGGATTCATTGTTCACACTTTTCGTTAGGAAAGTGAGGGTAACGATCCGCGATGCCCATTGGTTATAGCTAAAGTTAATAACTGAAGATAGGAGGAGATAGCCTTCTACCAACGTGGCTTTTGGGTGACCTTGTTCATGGGGAAAACCAGCTTTTCCGTTAGGGAAATATTCGCGTTTTCCGTAATTTATACGAACGCATAATAAACCTAAGGACTGTTCCAGGGACCATCCATAAACCGATAACACTTAACAGGAACAACGACTCCTTCAAGGTTAATAGGAGTTATTACAAGTGAATACCAAGACAAAAGATAAACTAAAATCCTAGGTTTATGATGGGTCCTTAGGTTTATTGGGGGTCTGAATAGCGCTGCAGACTCTTGGTGGCCAGGCAACTAGAGACGTCGCGCGGACCGTTTCACGCGACGTAACAGAAGGTATAATGCGAAAAGAGCATTATTTGACCATTCTACAAAGTAATTTACCTTCTGTAGTTAATTCTATTGGATATAATGAACGTGATGTAGTATTTCAACAAGACGGGGATTCTAAGCAAAAATAGTTAAAACCTCGCTAGAAAATCAAAATTTTTCTGTGATGAAGTGGCCAGCACAAAGTCCGGATATGAATTCGATCGAAAATTTGTGGTCCATTTTGAAAAGAAGGCTGGCAAAATATAATAATCCATCTTTAGGTGCTCATGAATTATGGGAAAAAACACCACAGGAATGGTACAATATTGAATAATTAAAAATTTAATTGACAATATGCCTCGTAGATTAAAAGCATTAAAAAAAAGTAAAGGAAAGTGGACGAAATACTAGGTTGAAACCTTAATTCGACGAGTATAATTAAAGTGCAAAATTGTAAACATGGTTTAAGATGTCCATTTTTGTAAAATGTTCTGTACATTATTAATGTTAATGAAAATGAACTATTATATTTCGTTAATCAGATGCAGCTTGTAGTTACTGTTACCTAATCTTTACCGATCACTTGAAAAATTAGTCGTTGTATCGCTTTTTACATAAAATCAGTGGAGTGTGTTTACACTTTTGCTCGTCACAGTATATGTATTGCTGAATCGTTAGATTTAATTTTAAAAGAAAACATAACTTATATTTGCTAATCTCTAATTATAACAATATATTTTCCCGTATTGCAGATGGCTAGAGTACAAGAAGACTTTAATTGAAGATATAGGTAGACAAGGTCGACGTATTCATAGCAATGTAACAATACATGATGTTCCTTATGCGATTAGGATTGCCAACGACATAGGCATGGAAATGTAGTCCTATGATTTTTTTCTAAAAAGACTGCGGATGTTTATGTGTTTAAATATGTAAGAAAGACATATGATATCCGTAATATAAAATATACACATATAATATATATATATATGTCGGATTCACCTTTATGATTAGGGTTGGGATAAGGGACGTGATATGAATCTTCGTCGCGATTAGACATTGTTGTCATGCACTAGAGAAGATATTGGCTAGTGCAAATATGATTATTACAGATTTCGACAAGTAACCGTGGTAATTAGATACTCGAGACGCTAATGACAATGATACTAGGTTCAATAACGAATCGGCGGTCAAAGGGATAACAAATACGCATTCCTCCAAAGTCCAAGTCGTACCCAATTCCCTTGTCTACGGTACAAGTATTACTGCACCAACTCTTTGTTAAAACATAGAACATCCACCGAGCGCAAAGAGCGCATTACTATGTAACTCGCTATTGCGACCTCGCGAAAGAGAATGACTTTCCGTCGTGATGATGCTGCAGAGCAAAACTATATTGGGGTGTGCCTAAGGACACGAGATCATCGGATTCGTTGGGCGATGCCTTCGTTCGGAAAGTAAGGGAAATTGACGTTGCTGTTAATTGGTCAATTTCCATATTGGTGGTTAGAAAAGGATGCTTGAGGGAAAGTTGTTGGTAGGAGGCGCCGTTCGTGAGAAAGTATGTTTTCCCTATCTTTCCGTAGTTGGGACAAAGACTGTTTGTCCGTTTGAAGGACTTTAGTTAACTAAATCTTAAGATTTATAACGGGTCCTCAGGCTAGCTGAATATGTACTATGGTGCATCGACATCTGGTAATCATCTTACCCGAAGAATAGAGTCTGCGTGTGGCGAGCCGCGGGACAGAGACCGTTGGAATGTTTACTGTCGAGTGCCACTACAACTATTTCTTTTAAGGAGAGCTATATTATTACTCCATACCTTTGTTAGATAAAACGTTCATCCCTTGACTGCGGCTACGTTTGGTGACTGATTATCGCCTCGAGCTCAAGCTCACTATCACAAATCTCGAACAACTACAATCGGATTGAACGACAACAATTGCTTAATTACGGCTATGATAGAATCTAGATTAAAGCGTTAAGGAGTTTTCCAAAATTCCAAAGGGAAGGTTCCGGTGTTCTTTCATCTCCGACATATATATATATATATATATATATATATATATATATATATATATATATATATATATATATATATATATATATATATATATATATATACACACGCGAAAATGGACAAAATATGTCAGCGATATGTTGTATATAATTTTAACATATTGAATATTATTTATGACATAATATTCAGTAATAGGTATTCAACAATACTCTTACAATTATTCTAGTATGTATAGTTTGTATTACAATAAATTACAAGTACTCTGTCCAAATTTGCAGTCTTTATAAAATTTTATTTTTTATAAAATTTAAGAAACCTTCTCTTACATTTACCTCTATTTAACATATAACATATATGATTCACGTTGCAGGCTAGTGACGCTGTATTGCCGACCAGTAATGGGGAGACACGATCGCGAGGAAGCGCGTCAACGGGAGTCGTAAATTCCCGTTACGATTATAAGAATCGACACTACGAACAGGTCGATCCCCTTATTTCTTGTGGGATAATAGGGGTGATTAATTTGGAATAACACTGTGATTAACAGATTACAAACTATGTATTTTCAACAACTTAATACACTATATTTACTCCGTTGCATATAATACAAATGTCGTAGATGATTCGTTGACGTGTGAAAGTCCCATAGAGTTGTATTGAATGTTCGTATGAGCAAGGCTCTGACAGTTGAAGATATTAATGTCGTAGAAGCACTAGAACTCTTCTGATGTTGTTTAAGGGGTGAATGAGGTTTAATTAACTGTTCGCTCTCATGTAATAACGGAAGAAAGTTCGGTATCGGTGTACTGTTTATAATGAAGAAAACGGAGTCGTTGGTCTTGTTTTACATTAGAAAGAGAGAGGATAACGGTCCATGTTGCTCATTGGTTATAACCAATGTTAATGAAGAAAAAATAGGAGGAGAAAACCTCCTACTAACGTGGCTTGTGGATGACGTTGTCTCTAGGAAAAACACAGCTCTTTCGTTAAGCAAATACTCGCTTCTTCCGTGATTTTTGAGAGCGTATAATAAACCTAAGGACTGTTTCAAGAACTAGCCATAAACCGAAACATTTGCAGGATTAAAATTGAAGTTAAAGGATAAGCTAAAAGCTTAGGTTTATTGGGATCGGAATGACGGTATGTGGGGCCTTGGTGGCCAGACTAAGAGTGACGTCACACGGTTCACCTCGCGCGACGTAACAGACACGATAAGTCAAATCGAACTATTCGAATTCGAAATACAAATTGCTACGTCTTACGTTTAACAGTCAACATTGCAAATATGCTGTTTTTTTATTTATTAGTAATTTACAAGCAAACCTCGCATTGAAAATTTTCAGTAATTTTTTTTGGCGTGACACAATGACATGGCCAATTATTTATAATAAGTTAATACTTATTATAGATAAGTATAATTTATAAATAAGTATTATAAATAAGTAAATATTACCTAATATAAATATCTAATTAAATCTTGTGCTTAGGTCTAATGGGTAGTGTCTCTTCAATCTGCGGATCTGGTCCGACGTATCAAGTAATCCAGTAATTAGGGGGTTTCGATGTTTGTTGACTCTTTTTCTATATCTGTTGCTATATTTTGTTATTTCTTCTTTGACTATGGGTATCTTGAGGTCGCGATGTATTACTTCGTTGGTGACACACCAGGGTGCATTTATTAGGGATCTTAGCGTTTTCGATTGAAATATTTCAATGTTGGAATTGCTTGCTGTACCCCATAGTTGTATTTCGTAGGTCCAGACAGGTTTTATTACGGTCTTATATAGGGTAATTTTGTTCTGTGTGCTTAGGTTGAAGCGGCCAGTGAGCCAATAAAATTTTTTACGTTTATCCTTGAATTGCTTCGTTTTGTCTGTGATGCGATTTTTCCATGTTAATCTCCTGTCCAGGGTCACATGTCCAGGTATATGACAGTGTCCTTGCTAGAAATTGCTGTATTGTTAATGGTGACCTGAAGGCAGGTTTGTTTTCGCAGCATGAAGATTATATGTGTGGATTTTTTTTCATTAATTTTGGAGCCCCACTTATGAAACCACTTTTCCATAGATTCGAGACATCGCTGGAGAGTGGATGACGCAATTATCCGGTCTACGTGGGAAGCTAATAGCGCTGTGTCGTCAGCAAATGTTGCTATAGTTATTTCTGTTGATATTGGTAAGTCGCCAGTGTAGATGGAGAACAGCAGGGGTCGGAGGACACTACCTTCGGGTATGCCAGCTTCTATTGGGAATGTTGTGGTAGTGGCGTTTAAGTATTTTACCATGAATTGTCTATTGGTTACGTAGGATTATAGGATTTTTCAAATTTGTATAAAAGCTCTTCATGCCATACTTTGTCGAATGCCTGTTGAATGTCAAGGAATACCGCTGAGCAATATTTTTTCTTTTCTTGGATTTGGCTGATATTGTGTGTTATGCGATGGATTTGCTCTACTGTAGAATGTTGTTCCCGAAAACCGAATTGATGATTTGGCAGTGTTTTCAAACCCTCTAGGAGTAGAAGGAGTCGATTCGTTAGGATCTTCTCGGATAGTTTTGACAAGGTAGGTAGAAGACTAATTGGGCGATACAAAGTAGTTTTATATATTGGTTTCCGGTTCAGTTTATATATTGGTTTTATATATTGGTTTAGGGATGAGAGTAATCAGTGAAATTTTCCAGGCCTTAGGATAGTATTCAAGGCGAAGAATTGCGTTAAAAATTGATGTGATGAGTGCAATCACTTTTATGGGAAGTTCCTTGATTGCTGTACTGCATATTGCCCCGCTGCTTTCCTGAGAATTAGGCGACGGATTAATTCTATAATCTCTGCAGAAGTGAAGGGTTCAATAGGAGGAGACATTTGGAAGGGAGAGTGCAGGTATTCAGTAATATCCGCGGCAGTTTTGGAGGAATGGGGTTTAAATACCTTAGATAAGTATTTAGCAAACAGGTTGGCTTTTTTTATAGGGCTACGCGCCCATTCACCTTGCGGACGGTGGATTGGAGGTATAATTTGCGGAGGGCGCGTGAGTTTCCTGGAAGCCTTCCACAGTGAGTAGTTGGAGTCAGCTGTGGGGGACAAATTGGCGAGATATTTTTGAAAACAGTCATTTTTATAATTTTTTATGATTTTGGTTAACTTTCTAGTTGCGTTGTTCGGGGAGCACGAGACAGGTATGGGTTCTCAGGGCGTAGGACCACGCTCGGGATAACCCCGATGAATCTGATATTCTCCTATAGCCGGGTAGTGGCTGGTCGGCGCCTTTGGCACCCGCCAGTTTGCCGATCCGGTGCGGAGAATTTCGGAGCAGTTGGTGGGTCCATATCTGCCAAGACCACTCACCTCACTTTCTCGGGGGGCTCCCTGTCACCCTGTTCCGGCTCGACCGGTATGGGGTGCAAAAGAGTGAGTGGCACCAGGACTGGAACTACTGACGACGTCAAGGCGAAAAAACTATATTACTACATGATATGGAAAAGAAGAATAACAATGTTTATGGTGCAGGGGAGGGATACCCCATTACCGACGCAGCCGCGGGTTGTAAAGCGGGCCCCGCAGCGTCGTCAATGAGTAACCGTGGCCGTACGCGGGTGAGCCGCCAGGCCCCCGGATGCATTTATGCAACTGGCGAAGAGACACGCAAGCCGGGGGGTCTCGGAGGGGGTCGGAGGAATCCAACGTTATGACCGGCCTGGGATCTTCGCGGGAAGGGTTGCGGTGGCGGGAGGGGGGGGGTCCGACGATGAAACGTCGTCGTGTTCTTCCTCCTCGGCCGTCACAGGCGCGCTCGGCATGCGGTGGTACCTCAGGACTACCAGGTCCGCAGAAGGCACCGCCTCCGCCGCCAACGGTCGCGGCGAAGGCGCGAGACGTCGCACGCTGCGGGAGGATGCGTCCGCGTCCGCGGGGGATTCGGACTCCGCGCGGCTGCCGGCTCCCGACAAAAGGAAGAAGAGAGGCGCGAAGTAGAGGCGACCGACCCGGGGCCGCCGCCGCCCCTACCGTCCGCGGCGGTGCTGACGGCGACGACGACACGCAGAAGGAGGAAAGGAAAATTGGACCAGTCAACAAGCAGGTGACCGTGAAGGACACGGAACCGACCCATGGTCGGGAAGAGGAGGATGCCGCATACCTGCGGAAGATGGTACGCCTTCTGAACAGAGAGGTCAGTCGTCTCCAAGAGACGGTGGAACGGTTGACGAAAGAAGGCACGGAGAGGGCAGCAATGGCTGGTTATAATGACAGTGAAGGACAAGAGGCGGGGATCACCTCTACAAGGGGGACGAAAGAAAGTGCTCCCGGGGCCCCGACAGGAACGATTATGGCTCCCCCTCACCCACCTCTGGACACACCCCTCACACCCCTGGACAGCGTTACGCCGTCTCCGCCGTCCCGATGGGTTGGGGAGAGACACAACAGAGAAGAAAGAGAATAGGTTCGGTGGCCCAGGACCCCCAGATCCGCTAAAGGATCTGAAGATCCTGTTCTTCCGTAAGATGAAGGAGTCGAGGCGAGAGATAATGCCAGGAGGAGCGAGGCCCCCGGCTGCGGACGCTGCCGCCGACGCGAGAGCCGTGCGGGCGCGGTCGTGGCCGGCGAGAGACACCTTGCGGTCAACCATAGAGACGTCGGCCGACGACGTGGCATTCGCCGCCGTCATGGGAGGAGGAAGAGGGAGAGCGAGGCGACATAACAGGAAGCCAGCGGCGCAACCTCTTCCAGCGGTCCATGCGCCGACCGAGGGCGCGAGAACCAAGGGACGGACATCGTCGTCTCTGCCGTTGTCGACGCTGCGAACGGGGGTCCCGGCGCCCGCGGCGGCGACCGGCGGTGGCGAATCGTAGGTGAGGACTTTCGCGGAGGTGGCCGCTCGGAATCCGGTGCGCCCCGCATGGGGAGAGAATTCATGCGTCGAGCGGGCAGCGGCGACGAAGCGAGAGCTACCGGGACGGGGAAGGGACGTAACGCTAATGAGCCGGACGCGCGCGGTAAGGAAGTGCCTGACCTTCCCCGACCCCCACGGTGTGCCGCGGTATCCCTCACCGTGAGGGACGGCTCGGGTTTCTCGTATAGGGATGCTATGTCAGTGATGAAGAGGGAAATCAAACTCTCCGAACTCAACATCGCGGAGTTAAGACCGAGAAAGGCGATCACGGGGGCGTTGCTGTTCGAGATTTCAGGCCAGGACGCCGGGAGCAAAGCTTCGCAACTAGCCGAGCGGATGGCGGCCACGCTGAAGGATTTGCCTGCCAAGTTAGTCGTGCCGGGAAGGACGGTCGAGCTAAGAGTGACCGAACTGGAGGACTCAGTTACCCCGGAGGAGGTGGCGGCCGTTGTTGCCGAGGCCGGGGGCTGCCGCGCCGACGAGGTCAGCCTGGGTTTCATACTCTCCACACCGAGCCTCGGGTCGGTGTGGCTGCGCTGCCCGCTGACAGCGGCCAGAAGATTCGGCGGGGCAAGGTTATTATAGGTTGGTCAGCGGCGAGGATTTCCCGTCTCCCGGCTTGCCGACTCCATTGCTTCAGATGCCTGGAGTCGGGTCATGTGCGCCGGGACTGCACGTCGACGGTCGACTGGGCGAAGCGCTGCTACCGTTGCGGGGCGGAGGGACACCGCGCCAGGGACGTCGCGCTCGACGCGAGTACCTAAGTGCGCGGTGTGCGCGGACCTGGGCCTGCCATCGTCGCACCGCATGGGGTCACCGGCATGCAATCCGCCGGTCCGTAAGAAAAGAGCCGCACAGGATGTAAAGACCGTTTCAGCCGACCACGGGGACGCGGCGACGAGGATAAAAACGATGCCGCTGTCGACTAGCCCCACGAAGACCATCAGAGAGGACGGAGAGGTCGGACGCACCGAATGCGAGGGGAACGGTCCGGAGGAGGTTATGGAGACGGAGCCTAACCCCACGTAAACGGAAGAAGTAGAGGAGGACCAGCCTCGACTCAAATCCCTGGGGGCGCCCTTATAAGATGGTGTTGAACAAACTCCATCCATGAGTGCCTCTCGCAACGGAGAGCAATGACCCTCGGTTCCTGGAGGAGGTTGTCGGCACCCTGTTCCCGGGAGCGGCGAACGAGGAAGATGGCAGTTTGACCGAATGGGAGGAACAGGAACCTCAATCACCGGAGGAAGAGCCACGTGAAGTTGTAGCCCGGAATTGAGGGTCACCGAGGAAGAATTGGCCGGGGCGGTCGGGAAGATCGGAGTCCCATCCCGCCTGTGGAAGGATGTCGCCGTGGTATTGGCCCCGAGACTAATGCGTCAGTTCAACTGATGCCTGTCTCGGGGCGAATTCCCCGTTTCGTGGAAGGAGGGACGCTCTCCGGACTCGCCTTCCACCTTTCGGCCGGTGTGCCTTTTGGACGAGGCTGGCAAGGTGTTGGAAAGAGTGGTGGCTGCCCACCTCGAGTCGCATTTGTCCCGGGGTGTTCCCGGACTGCACGACGGACAGTTCGGCTTTCGTAAGGGGCGGTCCACGGCCGACGCTGTCGCCCGTGTCCGCTCCCTTATTGAGGGGACCGAGCGGCGTGGTTACGTGGCGTTCGCAGTGTCGCTAGACGTGGTCAACACCTTCAACAGCATCCCCTCGGGCAGGATATGCCGGGCCCTCGAGTTTCATCAGGTACCCACATACCTGTGGTCTGTGTGGTCCGGGCGTTCCTCCGGGATCGGAGCATCGTCTACACTGTACGCGGCGGAGGGATGACTAGGAGGGCGGTGCACCGCGGGGTCCCGCAGGGCTCGGTATTGGGTCCATTGCTGTGGAACATTGTGTACGACGCGGTGTTTCGGGCGCCGGTGCCTCCGGACTCGGCGCTGACGTGCTACGCCGACGATATGTTGGTGCTGGTCTGGGGCACGGCGTGGCGCAGAACCGTCCGTCTGGCGGAGCTGGCAGTGGCCTGCGTTGTCGCCGAGATCAAGAGGTTGGGGCTGAGGGTGTCCCCTGAGAAGTCTGAGGCAATGTGGTTTGCCGCAGGGCCGATCACGAGACGCCTCCAGCGGATTATCGCCTGAGGATGGAGGGGGAGATGGAGGTCGGAACCAGTATGAAGTATACGGGCCTGACCCTCGACAGCCACTGGACCTTCGGAGCTCATTTCAAGCGTCTGGCACCGTCTGTCGAGGTGACAGCGAACGCCTTAGGGCGTTTGCTGCCTCGGTTGGGCGGATCCGGCGTCGGGGTGTGCCGGCTGTATGCCGGCGTGGTGCGATCGAGACTCCTCTACGGAGCTCCGATCTGGGCGGAGGACCTGATGGCTAACCGTCGCAGATTCCTAGTAGTCAGGAGGCTACAGAGGACGGTGGCCATCAGGGTAGGGAGGGGCTTCCGCACCATTTCGACGGCGGCAGCGGCGGTGCTTGTCGGGTTTCCCCCGTTCGAGCTGCAGGCCCTAAGGTGTCGCGAGATTTATCTCCGCACTCGGGCCCTGTCGAGCGGGGTCGGCCAGGTGGGGGCCGAAGTTATGGTTCGGGCTCGGCGGGCCTTGCTCGACAAATGGTGTGCCAGCCTCGATTTGAGAGCGGGCGCGCCGGGGATAAGGGTCCTCGAGGCCGTCTTTCCAAACTGCAATGCTTGGTTGGACGGTGGCGGGCCGCCCCTGACCTACAGGGTGATGCAGCTGCTCACCGGACATGGTGCTTTGGTGAGTACCTGCACCGAATCAGGAAAGACGCGACCACGCGTTGCCACCACTGCGATGCGAACGTGGACTCGGCGCAGCACACGCTGGAGTACTGCTCGACGTGGGCGCGGCCGCGCCACGACCTCAGTGTGGAAATCGGATGGGACCTCTTGCCGCCAGCGATCCTTGCGGCATTGTTGATGAGCGTGAGAGGGAGGGGGGCCGTGACCTTATTCTGTGAGCGGGTTATGCTTCGGAAGGAGGCTGTGGAGAGGGTGAGGATGCGGAACTCCCACCCCGAGAGGACTCTCTCGGTCGCAGCCGAGACGGTCATTGTGGAGGTTTTAGTCGGTTGGAGTCTGGCACTACCACGCTGCTTTCCCCAGAAGCGGCCTGGTGTTCGTGCGGATTTCCTCCACGTTAATAAAAAAAGAGCTGCGTTGTTTAGTTTGCATTTGCCATCCGGTGTTCTATGGGTCTGCCATACTCTTCTTCGTTTAAGTTCTTCTGCTATTTTTTTTAATATGTAATGAGGATATTCACGTTTGCTGATAGATGTCTTAGTAGATGTGGAGGAGTGGATAGCGTTTATTATGCTCATGTTTAAGTATTCCGTGGCTGCTTCGATATCTTCATTAGTTTTTAGTGAAATTAAGCCTGATGTAGACTGATTAAAGACTTCTCTAAAGAGCTGCCAGTTGGTGAGTTGGTTATGAATATAGCCATTAGGTGGATTCTCGACAATTGTTGAACTGACTGTTGCTATCAATGGTCAGAAGAGAGATCCGCCAAGGAATTGATTTGGACATATCTTGGTGAGATATTTTTAGTTATGAAGAAAATACGCTGTTTAACGTGGTTTATATTTGGTGTCAGTTACATATTATTATTGTTAGTACTTTACATAGTTCCGATAAATTAAATTAATTCGATGAGATAAATACATTGCAATAAGTAAGTGATACGCAATATATTTTTGCATACGTTTTCGGACATAAATATGCGAAACATACGCGTTATTCAAAAAATAATATATGAACAACATATTTTTATCATTTTTTAATCATATAAAATTTCTATCTAGGTTTTATTTCTTTACTTGCATTCTTGCATGACCATTCGCAGTCTAGTCATAAAAAACATGTGCTTTATTGCTATGTTGTTAAGAATGAACACACAAGTATTGCGAAGAAGGTAAAAAATTTATTATACAAATTTTATACATTCTAAACGTAAACGTTAGACAATTTAAATTAGACCGACACACGCGCTTCGTCATGATGTTCTCTTATCTAACGAGTAGAGTTGTGTAATTGAGATTAAAACACATTGTACATCTTTGGCTGTAATTAAATATATAAAATTTTTCGAAATTCGTACCTATTTAATTCGAATTAAATCCTGCGTTCAAACTTATAACGCGTTGAGTATCGTATTGATAAACCAAACCATTTTACTCAAACATTATGCTTTTATAAATTATATAGATCTGAAACATTTTGTTATTGTTGTTTAAATATTTTGCTGTCAATTTTTCAAAGATATAGTAATTAATGATAATTAAATCTCTCTTTAACAAATAATAAGTACATTATTAAAAGTATTTACCAACGACATGTTGTCTCTGTACATGTCTTTATATCTCATCAATACGATTTCACATTTATTCGTACAATAATACTATTAAAAAAAATATATACTCATCGAATTGACGATATCTTCCTCCTTTTCTGAAGTCGGTCTTAGTGTGTCGTAATATCATATCGAAGTATCGAAGTATCTCCATACATACATATTTGGAATTTGATTCACATTTTCATTCTAAATATAATAAAGACTACAGGGAAAAACCATGTTAAATCACATTTTTACTTTTTAGAAAGCAAACAACTGTAAAATTCTATTACACTACCAATTAATTCCAAAACTATCTATTTGGTTTCCTCGATTAAGTGTTTTTACAGCTTCTTAAATATTAAAAAAATATTGTATGTCAGATTATAAGATTAGGTTCACAATATTATACAAGTTATAAGCATTATTGGTTTTTGCGTTATTGGCTTTTTGATTATAGTATATAAAAATACATTCTTTTAGCTACCAAATAAGAGCCATCAAAATAAGAAAATCAACAGAAGAAGAATTATCATGATTTCTTCTTGTGATCCTCAAGTGAGGATCTACGTGTACGTTTGAAGATTACATATGAAAGGCATGATAAGTCCACTTTTGCTAATTCTCCAACTCTTGATTTATAGATGACCCACAAGAGCTTAAGTTTAGCTACTTAATTTTAGAGTTTGGTTCATTTTAATTTGTATTCTGTGTTTTATATATAAAGATCACAATTACCATTTATCGCATAAAAATAGAATGCAAATTAAAATTAAACATCCTAAAACGAAGTAATCTAGTACATATCTAAATTAAACTGTATGGGCCCGCATGACTCAACGATTTCGAAATGAGAACAACCTTTTAAACTTCCGAAAAATAAATCATAGATTCGTGAATTCTTGTAAAAAATCAGAAGCATATAAAATATTATAGCGATGGATAATTGTGAAATGATCATAATAATGAAAAAGATATATGTCTAATCTTAAAATCAAATAACAGTATAATTTTGGTAGTATAGGATTGATATATAAACCACTGAATTCTAAAATTACAGTGAATGATATATAAAATCGTAAAATTGCTCTTTTATGAGGAAGTACAAAGTATGCATATTTTTCTCCTGATAGTCTTCATTTGGGAGAGATGCTAACATGTTACTACCTATTTAACGTATAAAAGATAAACTTGAATAAAATCGTTTAAAATCAAATCATAGATTTCGTAAGAATATTAAATATTAATTGAACATTGATATAAAAAGACTTAGAAAAATTAGGGAATTGTTTCCAAATCCTTCAAACTATACGATATCTGATTACGATTAATGCTTAAATCATATTAGAATCGGTAATTTATCAATAAATACATATTAATAACGTATTTTTAAAATTTTAATTTCTTCTGTTAGTTTCGAAATAAGATTCGATTCGTATGCGTTGTATCAATTGCTTAAACAGGTATTAAAAAGTAGTGAACTTGTAGAAATGTTTCATCCTCTCCAATTTCGGCGATTTTGGAATATGTTACAAAAATCAACATTTTGCACAATTTGCTCCTATATACAATTTTCCTATCTACAATTAGACATGTAAGACTCCAAGCAATGTCTGTTATAATAAAAGTGTTCCTGGCCGCCTTGTAACGGCCGGATTCAAAAGTCAAACTCACACCTAAACCCAATATATTGATGATGTTCGCTTTTGATTGAGTTATAAGTTACAACAGATATTTTTTGGAGTCTTCCATATCTAATTTTGCACGAGACCTTTAAGCTTCGACTGAGCCTCGTTTATAAAATACTGACGCATAAGCGGCAACAGATACACAACTATAGACAAAATTCACTATAGTGATGTAGACAGTTTTTTACAAATGTCTCGAAAACTAAGCGAAACCGTTGGTTATATGTATAGGAAAAAGTTATCTAAAAGGTTGATTTCTATAACATATTCCAAAATTATCGAAACTGGAGAGGATAGAACTTTTCTATAAGTTCATCCCTTTTTTTTTTTTTTTGTTTAATTACCTCAATTAGCATTAAAATTAACATAAAAAATTAAAGTATTTTATTTTTTTTATTTCTGTATCAGATAATAATATCAGAATGTTTAATTTTGAAAAACGAATAATTATGTATCCTTAATTCTTCACAATTTTATTTTCTGTCATTTTTTTCAAATATGTCTCTTTTCCGAAAGATTATCATGCAGTATTGCTCATATTAATGAAATTTTTTATAAATATTCAAAAACTCGTTAAAAAGATCAATCATACATATTATATAACATACATATGTTCTTTATCTCGTTCGTCAAATCATTTTAAATGATTTTCGTCATGGCACATTAAAGATGGAGCAACATGCACAAATGCAAAAAGTGAGATTTAAAATCAATCATCTTGTTTAAACACATATACACGCTCATGCACACGTAAGAGCTCACCCTGATGCACATTAATAGCAAACAGTAGTGATGGTTACTTGATTCTCAACTTTGAAGCTATTCAAAGTTTTTTAAAATTACGAAGATTCAAATCATTTTGAAAACAATCCAAAGCTTAAAATTCTGAT
Source organism: Bombus breviceps (assembly GCA_014825925.1). Classification (NCBI taxonomy): domain Eukaryota; kingdom Metazoa; phylum Arthropoda; class Insecta; order Hymenoptera; family Apidae; genus Bombus; species Bombus breviceps. Next base: position 14,670,041 of record CM026182.1, on the reverse strand, counting down.
AAGTATTGATAAGTCCTGAATTTTCAATCTTGATTCTTTAAATTTCATAAAACTATGGAATCTACTTTGTGAAGAAGAAGTAGTAGCAAAACAATATTAAACAAGTCGTTTGGATTCTCTTTAATACTTGTTACGTTATTAAGAAGAATTCAATGATATAAACTAATTAAACAATCTTTAATGGTGCTTTAATGCAATATTAGCCCATAATGAGTTAATATCTTATGTCAATGTACCACTTAGGCAACAGTAAATCAAAGTGTTTGAAATATTCAACAGAATATTTCTCAAGGCCTGTAAAGTTTTACCAGTAAATATCCTTAAGACTTTCATATACTACCAAAATTTTCAAGGTCTTCAAACAAGACTGATTAAAACTGAAGCAACAGTGAAGGATTTTCATGTTTTATTTTTCTTGAAAAAGTTACTAATTGTTGTTGCCCACTGTTCTGAACCTTGATTACTCGCTTGCTAAGCAATTGCTTTAACACATTAACCAATACTTTTCCAAAATCCTAATAATGAATATGATTAATGCCCACAATTGCCAGTAACAAAAGGTACTGCTTATTGTCTATTTTTGTCTGAAATGGTAAAAATAAAAAAAGAGAAAAGATAAGCAATATACAGCAGCACTTTACAACAGATAGAAATGTTCATTTAGTATGTATACTTTTTCAATTGTTTTATGACACATTTGTATGTGGACAACCAGAAGTAAATTTCACTTTGAAACTAAAACTTATATACTCCTCTGATTATATTGCTTCAGTGTAAAGAAAATGTTTCTACAAGTTGATATTTATTGAATACTGTTTGGAACATGCAGCAACAACAGGCAACAGAACTTCTCTTTGTTGTTTCAACAAGGACACAGTTTAAGATTTAAATCATATCCAAAGTGATTAAATTTTCTTGTCACATATATTGGCTACAAAAAAAGTATTTGCACATACCCTTACATACCCAATGAAGCATTTTTTAAATCAAGTCCTACACATTTCATTTTCATATTATTAAATTTTTACAATCACATAAAAATGCATATGTACTGTTAAATGATACAAACTTTTTTTATATACTTGGACTTAACTAATTAATATGTGAATGCTATGATAAATATGTACAGTAGTGTATAAATACTTTTTATAGCCACTGCTTACAGATTCTAATTACTACAAAGTGTTTTAGATCCTATCGCTAGGAGACAGAAAAAAGATGTATTATTGTTCATTTTTCTCCATTTACCATATCCATATCCACATGTCTATCCATGAAAGCCCGCCTGAAATAGACATTCCCTTCAGTTAATCATCATTATAAAACAATTGTCAAATTTTGTTCATGCACAGGTTCAGACTTTCATCTGATCTCTTTCGCAATTAGCCATCACCACGTAACTAGGATTGCTAAAACTGGCTGGCATGTCTAACCTTAAATCATTCTTCTGCTTCGGCATGTTTACGTAATTGCCCTGTGTCCTAATGATGGCTGGTATGAAATCCTTCTTTGATAACGTGTTTCCATTATTTAATATTTCAATGTCGTCAGAATCCTTCTTATTTTTTTCATTTTTCTCGTTTAAATCTATCAACTGAACATTTCGTGGAGTATTACAATATGCGAAATCCCTATTGATGGGCTGATTATCTATTGGTTGATTCTTCATTGTCTCTTGCTGTCGAACGAACTCTGCTCGCCGCGCGTGTACGTTAATTGGTTGCAGATAAGGATCCTCTTCTTCTGGTTTCTTTAACATTGGTGACAATTCTACAGCGTCTTCTGAATCGGAAGTAACCGGAAATTTAAAGTGCGTTCTCTCTTGATTAGGTCTAGGACTGAATATTTCTGAATCGTACCCACTCTGGCTAGTGGGACTCATGCACAGGTACGTTGTGTTTGAAGCGGGCAAGTTTGAATAATCGTGAATGGGAGAAGAGAGTGCTGCGTGATCAGGTGCGGAGAGCATAGTTAGATAGTCGCTCCGACCACCTTCCAGCAACGACGTATTCATGTCCATGTAAGGATCGTTTAGACTGATGTAATGCTGCAAATCAGATAGACATTTAATGTGTTACAATGAGATTATAACGACGTGCAAAATGCTATGAAATATAATTAAATATTATTGGAATATTAATGAAATTTAATTAAATGTTATGGAAGAGAGTAATTTTATTACATAGTAGATTTAGTAAAATTCTAGCGCATTAAATATAGATTCAATTCAATTTTAATACAATTTTAATATGTTATGTAAAATAATACATTTTATTAATCTTGTAAAGAACAGCATGTTTCAGTTTAGAAGTAAAGAAACACATTTGAGATATTGAGATAAAAAATAGTTTAAGCTAAAATATTGTCTGGATGAGTATAGTATTCCAATAAACTAAATTAATTACATGAAAGTGGAGGAATTTATTTTGCCCGGATTAAACTCAGATAATATAATGTAATTCGTTAAATTAGTCCACTTTTGCTCTTAATGCATTTCACAACTTTTTACGAATATCAACATATTTGATCTTCCGCCAAGACAAAATTTAATATGAATGAAGGGCAAGGTAGAATCGTTTGTCAGAATCAGTATCGCATTTGAGTGAAGCTATAATACAATTTGCTTTATAATTCATTAAATTCGGTTATGGATAATTTTTGAGCGATTTACATGTGAAAGCAAACTGTCTAACTTGTTGGTAGTGTAATTAATGGTGTGAGTGGTGTGAAATATATCGAGTATTTATATTGATAGTTCGACGGCCATAGTTTTCTACAAAGATATATATTCATAAAAAACTAAGAAGTTTGTTAATCAATATTAAAATTCTTAGATGTAATTATTATCATAATTTAGTAACGTGTGTTCATTACTTTACTTCTAGAAGTTATATTGTTATTTATTTTATTAGTTCTTATATAATATCTCCTTTCTGATTTAAATAATTCTAGTATAGACTTGAGTCATTTTATCATCTTTAATGTTCTTTCCTGTTAAGCCTAAAAACTTACAGACTTATATAGTCTTGTAATAAAATTTTAATTCCTCACAAGTATGTATTTTACATATATTAATAATCTTTTTAATATAGAAATTTAATTATTCTACGTATAATTCAAGGTTGAATTTTTAAATATTGAAGCTTGTATCTCAAATAATCGTACCTTACCCCATTCATTTTGTCACAAAGTACAACATATTTAAATTGCAGTGAAAATTAACATATTTGAGACACAAAGTAGATATATTCTTGTATAAAACAAGTATTGTTATTACTGTAAAGTTACGTTATTATTTTGTATGCTTCTTTTCGTAATTAACTTTCCAAATATAATAGTTTTCACAATGAGAGATGAAACATAAATATTTTTCATATCAGTGAAGACAGTAATTTTCCATATGTGTTATACGGAGTGGCCATAAATGCACGTAGGATTTTAGAAATGAAATTTTAAAATAAATAGATTGGTAGATACCAAGAAACTGTTAACATCAAACTCACCGCTTTTACGCTTTCTTCTAATAATTCGCCAATACCCTGTACCAGTTCTGTGAAACTCGGACGTAAGGTAGGCTTGGCTTTCCAACATTGCAACATTATGTCATATCTGTAATATATTCACAATATTAAATTGTAATATTATAATACACACAGGATGTAAAGATATACGAGAGTAAAATGGTTGCTTTTCTTTTTGAGAAAAAAAAGCTTTATAGCCTCAGGTTAATTAAAAAATAAGAAAAAATATTAATTGTTTTATCCATTACATATGTAAATAATAACATATTACAAAAATGATATATGATGTCTCAGGCTATCTTGTGTCAAACAATGTTCTGTAGGTAATATGTTATAGACAGTGACGTCCGCAAGAAAAAGATTAAAGAGTAAGCTGTGATAAAACATTGCAATTATATAAAACTGAACTATGATTATCAAGAAAAATGAATGTATAATATAAACGTGTATCTTAGAATAGACAAATGCACAGGAAAGATGTTTAATATAAATTTTAGTTATACTCATATACAAGTATCAGTTTTAAACTTTCTTCTGTCTACCACTATATGTAGATACATGTGACCAAAGTATGAGAAAAGTGTGCAAAATTTACGAAGTCATATGCTGATTGTATTATATTTACGAGTGTGATTCAGTAATTTGTGACTGTTGCGGGCTAATTAAAATATTAAAATATTTCTTAATTAAAATATTCTTAAAATATTTCTTTTCGTTTTCTTAGGGTTTTTTTCCAAAAAAGTCTAACACTACATAATACGAAAAATTTGAGACACATATACATATATGTATAGATGTGTGTACATAATATAATTTTTTTGTAACAGAGTTACTGAAAATATCCAATATGTACATACACGGTCAAATACATTAGTAATTCTGTTACAAAGCGATTCTCTGTTATTTTTAATGATATTATGATATGCGGAAACGTTTAAGGAACGAATTATTTGTTTCGAGGGACACATATTATGATACAATTTTCTTCATGGCCATATTTTTCGAGATTTAGATTTTTCCGTAATTTTTTAACATGGAACCTTATATCTTTCTATATATTAGTCGATGCGTTTTTTTTTACTCCCTATAAAAGAATGTAAAGGTATTCGTATACGAAAATGTTTAGTTTAAAAAATATTTCAGTTTTAGTTTCATCAAAATAAGGGGCAAGTAAAACAAACGCAAGGGCACTATTCTCTCCTTCCGCATGCTATTGAAACCATCGAAACAGATTTCGCAGACACTGTTTTCACCGATAACATCCTTAACTGACTGACAGTATTAACACAAGGAAATAAGAGAGGATTTTTACTTATGTGGCAATAGTTATTGGAGTAGTTAATGATTGCCGGCCGCTTTACAATGCTGTGGCAACCGGATTAATAATGTCCAAACCTAATACAGACCATGGATTTGATATTGATTTGCGTTGAAATTTCATACAAATTTAGCGTAAATTAATTGAAATCAAACTTATAACAATAACTTATTTAATTGTTAGCCAATTTGTATTACATATTGAGCTTGGGTTAATTCTTTTTAATCTCACCGCCGTAAGGCAACCGACTATCAAATATCTACGACAATAAATTTACACAAGTAAAAGCTATTGTCAGTGCTATCAAAGTTTGCCAAAGCTATTGTCAGTGAAGTCTGGTATCAGTGAAATCTTGTGTCGGAGAATTGTCGGTGAAAGCAGTTTCAGGGATTTCAATGGAACCTGTCTTCCCTTCTCCATATGCAATGTTTTACAAAATTAAAACTAAGAATTATTTTAAATCAAGCATTTTCGGATTTAAATATCTACAGGATGACCAGCTCAAATCTATAAATGCAAATTATTCGTACACTACATGTTGTAGAGAAATATAATTTAGATAAGCAGTTTATAGTTTTAGGGGGGGGGGGCACAATTTGGTGTAAGTACTCTTTTTCGAGATGGACGCGTTATATGAAGGTGACATACATTTTTTAAAATACAATTATAGACGCTTTAATGCACTGATCGACACTGATCGTTATTCTTTACAAAAGAGTACCAACCGATTTATACCCCAAAACCACTAGTCTAGCAGATATTATAACTTTAATTTGTTAAATTTAATGTATGGAACATAAAACTGAAGCGGTATTCTGGTGTTTATATCGTCTTTCATAAGATGCCTTAATTAATGAACAGAACCATCGTTATACAACACGGGCGATTTCAAAGCTACATAAAATATCGCAAAGATTCATCGTGAAATATCTATACAAACTTGGGTAGGTACGTAAACTATCTTATCATTTGGGGACTACATACATTGTCAGAATAGAATTTGATAGATTGGATTGTCCTTATGCTATTCTTTGATGAAATGGAACAAAGATGATCCATTTTTGAAGTGGATAGTCGGCGGCAATGAAAAGTGAATCTTTTATAATACTATGGCAAAAAAGTCATCATGGTCAATAGACAAACAAGGTGAACCACCATCATCGAGTACAAAAGCAGATCTTCATCCGGAAAGGGTTATGCTGCACGCATGGTAGGATCACAAGGGAATTCTATATTACAAGCTCCTTTCAAAAAATCAAACAATTAATTCGGATGTATACAACTCGCAGTTGAAGCGATAGAAAGCAACAATTGGAAAGAAGCATCCAGAATTGGTTAAGGTAGTCATCTTAAGACAATCTTAAAGCAAAACTGCATATGTCTTTGGCTAGTAAGCAGAAATTGATACATTTCAGGTGGATTGTCTTGTCGCACCCTCCAATTACCATTTATTCCAGTCCCTACGAAACTTCCTTAACGATTAATTCCTAAATATTCAATTTATTGGAAAACTAAAAGGAGTAAATAAAATAGACTTTTGGTCAAAGATCTGCAAAATTCTATAACAATGGTATAATAAAGCTATCTAAAAGATGGCGAAAGGTTTATATCAAAAATGAAGAATACCTTACTGGAAAAAGGTACATTGAAAAAAAAGAGAATCGTCTTGTAATTTGACTTAAAAAAACAACACGAACTTTTCACTCAATCCAATAAATTAAACTCACATTTCAGAAGTAGCATATTCCGGTTGCTCTAGTCTGTATCCCTCAATCAGTTTCTGATATTGTTTCTCAGCTTCCATTCCGGGATAAGGTGTCTTAGCCAATGTAAAGAACTCCCATAGAACTATACCAAATGACCAGATATCCGACTGCGTTGAGAATATTCGATCTCTAATCGATTCAATGGCCATCCATTTTATAGGTAACAGTCCACCTCCTTTCTTTTTATAATTATTATCCTTGTACATAGTTTTTGCTAGGCCGAAATCACAGATTTTTACTACGTTGTTTTCGGCTAATAAGATATTTCTCGCGGCCAAATCACCGTGTAACACCTACAAATGATTATTAAATTATATTTCAAGCAAATAATTTTGTTTATATTTTTCATTTATTGATATTGTAGTAGCGTGGTGAGATTAAAGAAAAAAGAAAAGAACGCTAGAGGAGAAGGACGATTTTGGGTTCAAGGAGCGTTGACCGAGAAGTCAGAGTGTGTGAATCGAGAAGTGAGTGTTAATCGAGAGTCAGAGTTAGTCTAGAAGTCGAGGAGTAGAGTTGTTAGCGTTGTTGAGTTGCGAGAGTTGTTTGAGATAAAGTACGATTTTTGTATTTAGTTCCAGTTAAACAACCATCGTTTTCTGTCTAATTAATATCTGTACAGTCAATTTATTGTAAATAAATTGTAAATAGTCGGGGAAAAATTTATACCTAAATTTACCCGATACTACAATATTCATAATTTAATTAGCGAATTAATGAGGTTATTGTCTTCCCCATTTCATACTACTTTTATATTGCACTTTTTTTTTTAAATTTTTCTATTATTTTTGATAGCTTGGAATTTATTTCATCAGACACATTTTTTAGTTATCATGATATACTTCAAGTTTCATTTCGCATCCATTTACGTAACTCGGAATCCATACGTGCGGGAACTTGGAAAATGACCACACTAGTTACATGTAAGCTTACTACCACTATCATATATCAACATCCATCATCTAATCTATGAGCTGATTCTAAAACTAGAGTTACATAAATCATGTTTATTGAAAATGGGTCACTTTGAGCATCTGAATTCTATATATAAACATATATAGATTATAGGCAAGATTTTGGTTGTGTTCTCTTGTGGCGGATGGTGCCTACGCTCGATGTCGTGACTGGGTCTTTGTATCCTGACTATGAGGAGTGATGTGTTACTATTCTCGTTTATTTGATACCGTTGTGGTTGGCATTTGTGATCGTATTAAGATACGAAGACCCAGATACATCGAGTGTTAATAATAAGTGATCGTTAATAAATTTTATATTACAGCGGAGAAGAAAATGTTTAATATGTTAAAAATGAAGTGTAGAGAACGGAGTAGAAAAGGGTCATGATGTTTGTAAGAATGCGAATGATAACATTGTGCATAATTTCCTTTCAGGCAGGCACCTTCCACCACAAGGGACCACAACCGAAATCGTTCTGTGTTCTTGTCTATAATCTATCTATGTACATATATAAAATTCAGATACTCAGAGCCAATCCTTTTCAATAAACGACATGATCTATGTAACCTTAGTTCTAGAAGCAGCTTGTAGATTAAATGGTGGATGTCGATATATAATAGTGATAGTAAGCTTACATGTACTGGTTGTTGTTATTGTCCAAGTTCTCGTGTTTGAGAGTTTCAAATTAAGTGAATGTCACTGTAGATAATACTTACATACAAATATTTTCCAGTTAATTTTAATCTAATCCATTTAGTTTACATTCTCCAATAATTGTGACGTAAATTATAAACCTTTAAGATTTACCTTTTACTATTTTATATACATAGCAAAATAAACAAGTAAAAAAGGAAAGAAATTGTTGAAATGTACCTTTCTTTGGCTAAGATATTCCATTCCTCGCGCTACTTGGAACGCCCAGGATAACAAATCCTGCGTGCAGATTGGCTTCAAATTGTGATCTTTGTAATCACCGCGATAATTAGATCTCCATCCCGGTTGAGAGGAATTATTACTAAGAACACAGCCATCTGGCGACATATTAATTCCTTGAGAATCCGTTGTAGAGGTTTGATATGTTGCCGATTCAATGGCTGAATCTTCGCTACGACTGCGAGAAAATGACAATGCCACGTATTTTATCCTGTCGTATGAACAAAAGAGAACACGAATTTGTTAACACCGTAACCCCATGCACAGCATCAGTTGTTTTATATTATAATAGTAAGGTTATGGATCAAGGGTGGAAGGAAGCCGAAATGTGTAATAATTTGCTAATTGTGTGTAGCGGTAAGTTAAAAAACATGGGACATACAAGAACAGTAGAGCTTCCTATATCCAAACTACAGTACTATAGTTTAGGTAATTATATAGAATAAAATACACCTCATCGATTCCATTGATTTTGAAATATGTTGTCGATTATGACTTTTTTCCATATATATATAATCGTCGCTCGGCTATAATTTGCGAGATATTCGCAAAAGGACTTCAGTGAAAAGATTAGGATTATACTAGATCCTGGTACGCGACCTGACGGTAATCATATTGTTGTATAACTCAATTTAATCCCAATTCATTAATGGTAATTATTTTTAAATAAAGAAGATATAAAGAAAATGAAACAGAGGAGAAAAATATGTGTATATCAAATGTATAAATCAATTGGGCTACAATCGAATTGGCGACTCCTTCTTCTCTTCACCCGTTCAGTAGAGTGGTAGGAGAAAAAAGCTCTTTCCATAGCTTCTTCACTCTGATGAACTCTACAACCGCACAAGTGTACTATCAGCAGGCTAGTCACCATTATACACATGTATATATAGGGCCCGTCCGAATAACACGTAAAAGTGGACACGTCGTGATTCCTTATACAAAAATAAGAAAATAATATAAAATAAAAATTTCTCATTTTCGGCTTAATTTTTGATAAAATCGAGTTTGAGAATTTATCAAGTATACTGAACATGGCTAATTACCGACTGGATAACCTAATCTCCATTTAGTACTTACATGCGTACGATAAATTTTCAAATTTATTTTTTCGGAAATAAAGCGTCTTGAAAAATATTTTTATTCTGTATTTTCGACTTATTTTCACACGTAAAATGACCTCCTGTCAATTATTTACTCCTGCCTAGTTTGGAATTAGCCATATTCAAGTATACTTGATAAATTTTCAAACTCGATTTTCTAACCTGAGAATAAAAAAATTTTATTTTATATTTTTTAATCGATTGATATGGAATGTTGCACTTTATTCTGATTTCCAAAACGGTAAAACATGCAATAATTCATCGAAAACCGTCATTGAAAAATTCCTTATAGAACAAAAATCTTTTAAGTAAATTGTTAAATAATATTTATAGTATGAAACATAAATTGTTTTATAACTTGAAAACTTAGCGGCGGTGATATGTATGAGGAAAAATTATTCAAAATGTCAACTTGGACAACATATTTAAAAATGATCGAAATCGGCGATCTACATAATTATTAATTCTAATTACTATTCTAATCTACATAATTACTCAACTCCGTTTATACGAACTTGATTTATATTAACGGAATTTTACTTATTACCTGATTAATTCAACTCTAATCTAAAATGTATCTGTATCTACTTATATTTAGACAAATGATTTCTGTCGACGTTCTGGCAATCCGACGAATTCAAAGTTGCATCGATGCAAATAGCCACCATTTCGGACATCTTTTATTATGCTGCAAGATTTGTTGCTTATTTTCTACTTATTGCCGAATGACCTTGCATTAAGGCTCGTTGAAATCGTAATTAAAATAAACATTCTGTATTCTACTAAGAATAAAAAGCTACAGCAAATAATTTAAAAAGTGGAGATGGTTTTGAAATGCTCGAAAACCCACAACCTACAAAAATATCATTACCGTCATACTATAGTATATACAAAAAATGTTACTCCATATTTGTAGAAAAAACGGAGATATTTAAGATGATCAGAGTTATTAACTCAGTCAGTATTGTATGAAGTATGTGTTATAGCTATTTTGGATATTCCATATCTTTCTACATATTGCGTTCATCTTATAAGTGCATCAACATCCGCAATCTAGTTATTAGCAAAAGTTCTATTCCAGCGAAAGAATGTTCGGACAATAGGAAACTCGAATATTATGGTATCCGATTGAAGGTTTGGGATAGGTTTTACTGTATGATTTTTTCGTTTTCAAATATTCTAATGTTAAACACAGTGTTGCATTCTGAGATTAAAATATTTATAGGATAGTGCTAATAGTATTGTTAGAATATTAACATACAATGTAAGAGTTGGTTATTTTATACATATAGATTTTAATTGTACACATTTTCATTTTCACGAGCTGCATTCAATCGATCATTTAATTGTGTAATGGAATAAAGTAAGCAATTATCAACGAGTATATTAATAAATAGGGATATGATTATGATATGAGTTTTTATGTGGAAGTGAAAAACAAAAGCAAACCTGTTGTTGCTGCTAACACTAACAGATCTAGTTAAAAGATCTAAACCGATAGTAGGATCGAATTTGTCAGTTGCAGGATCAATTTGGTTGATGAAATCAGTCCTGTGCCGCAGCAAATAATTGTGCAAATTTCCAAATCGGCAATATTCTACGATCACTAATAATTCACCTATTAAAAGAAGATCAGAAAACTATCAAGATTAAAGTTTAAACTCCACCTAAAAATATTAATATTTGGCGAATTATTAGGTTAATATTATTTCTCAAAAATGAGACTTCAGTCGAAAAAATTCAAATTTCATTTCAAATATTATAGTTAAAAAATTTAAATTTTTGAAAAAAAGTTTCATATATTTTAACCAAAATTTAATAATTAAATAAAATTAAATTATTAATAATCAAATACACAAATTTATTTATTATTTGCTAATATTAAATTCACATCTAAGAGTTGATTTTCACTTACAATGAATATTTCATAAAGACATAAAGAGTATTTAAAATATTAAATTTTCAAGGAACATTATTCAAGTGATGATAGAATCGCTTAGATTTTTAGGTATGATTTAAAAAGATATAACACAAACTTTACAAAAATAATAAAGGAAAATGCTATTAAGTTTAAGAACTAGGTCTATTTACGTGAAATACGGTCAGCAAGCTCTAGATAGAGATTTTTGTAATCTTATCTATTAAAATATCTTTAAATTAATATTAAATTAATACAAAGAGTTTCTATTCCTGCGATTGTGATGTGTCGCTACGTATAATTCCATTCATAAGCATTAAGACGCTTATAAAGAAACAAGATACTTAAACCTGACAAATTATTAGGTTGATATTTTTAAAAAATGAGACCAGTCGAAAAAATTTTATTCTATATTTTTAACTTATTTTCAAATCTAGAATAATCCATTTGATTATCCTCTCAAGTTAGGAATTAGGCAAATATATACTGTATAGAAAGAAGACTGAAGAAGAAGCATCCCGGAGACCTCACAATAGAAATACAATAAACAATCTGGGAGATGGAATCCCGCTGAGGGGTTCCCATATGCTATATTTTTATTCTCTAACCATCCATATGCTATATTTTTATTCTCTAAGCTATAATATTTTACCAAATGTCCTACTGGAAAAATTGTAAAATTCAAATAAAATAAATAAAAAAAAATGTATACTGCATACTTGGCAAGTTTTTAAACTCGATTTACTCAAAAAGTTGTGCTACAATTTTGTTATTCTTGATTTTCCTCTTATTTTGAGTCATAGATTTTTATTGAATAATTTGAGGCCACAGGGTATAGAGTCTTTTTCAGCGATTTTATAATCACGTTAAACATGGTAGCAACTTTTTGATTCAACTTTATTTGTTATGCAAGTACTGCGTTATACGGATGCTATATGTGTTACTGTAACGTTCCTTGTAAATGCTGGATCTATTATAAGATACGTACGTTTAGAAATGTTTTTCGTGCAAGCACCGAGAAGATTAACGACGTTCAAGTGCTTTCCAAGGTGCACCATAATTTTCAACTCACTGGCAAGGGCACGAACACAAGTTGGAACAGTTGTTCGCCGAACCATTTTTACAGCCACAGTCGTTATCGGTTCGTTCTCGCAAATTCCTTCTGCTTCCGCTTTCATAACAACGCCAAAAGCCCCGCTTCCTAATTGTTTCCCTGTTAAACGTTTTGCGTAATCAAGGTATGTACATACCACCAAATTCTATTTCGCTATAAAAGTAATATAATTAATACCTACAATTTTGTATCTTATTTGACATAATCATGTTTAAATTGGAAAAGCATTATAATACTAATCATGGTTGGACACTCTTTGTTTGAAATAGAAATAATGAATGAAATCTTATTTGAGAAATTAATTATTTTCTGATGATTTATTAGCCAAATATTTGATTATTACGAATAATAATAATAGATCAAATAATTATTCATAATAAAATAACAAATTTATTCGAAGATGAAGTTACTTTCAAATCAATTACAATCTTATTCGAAAAATAAAATATTTCCAAATATGTTTGCTAATTATTTGATTATTTCACATAGTGATACGAAATAGAAGATAACAAACAATTGTTTTTCGTGTATAAGAAATATATTAATGAAGTATTCGTCGTCGAAACAGGTAGATATTGAAACACTGACAGATCAAGCAGTGCGAGATTTAAAAAATTTGAGAAAGAGCATCAGAATTTTTCAATAGGAAGAATTTGTTGAACAAGAAAATTAAAAGACCATTTCTAAAATAAGAAGACAACACCAGTAATTTAATTTCATGTAACCATACAATACGTATGCATAATTCCAAAAAAAGAAGTTTTGAACAAGTGTAAACAAACAAGTGAGTAGTAATATGACTAGTAAACCAATAAATGTGACAGTACTGTTGATAAAATTATAATATTGAAAACATATAATTACCTACAATAATTTAATTAACAAAGAAACGATCTAATAAATGCATGTACAATATTCATTTAGATAAATTTACATAGTTAATTAAATTTTTAGTTAAACGTAAAATTAATTGTTAAATTAATTGCTAAATATTATAAAATCTGATTCTTTTTAGTATTTTTCTTATGCTGAATGTGTTTAAAAAAAAGTTACGCATAACTCTGCTTAACTTAAATTTTTTATTCTATTTACATGCCATTTCATTTAAAAACCTACATTGCATCTCATAATTACAAAGAGAGCTTAAAATTTTCAATTCTTATACAAGTACGAAGTACAAGAAGATGTAAGATGATAAATTTGATCAAAAATGTTAATCAAATATTGTTACAGTTTCCATTTATTTTTTATTATTTTAAGCTCAATTTTTGTACAGGGTGTTCAAAAATCATTTCTCATGGTTTTGGCAGGTGAGTCTGCATAGATGTTCGGATTGGTAAAGGTCTGTTGCAAAAAAGGTGTTGCAGAATTCACCATTTTTTTTTTTTTTTTTATTTAATTCTTTACATCCTCGATTTGTCCAATTTGGACATCTGATAGAATTTTTTAGCTGTTTGGGTGTATTGCTATTTTTTTTTTGTACTTTTCCGCGCATCTGCTAATCTTCTCTTTGACTGATGGTATTCCCAGGTCCTTCCGTACGTCCTCGTTTCTAACGTACCATGGGGCGTTAACTATTGTTCTAAGAATTTTAGCTTGTATTGTCTCTATTTTGTTTATATAGCTCATTGCTGCTGTCCCCCATAGTGGTATTCCGTACGTCCAGATTGGTTTTATGATCGTTTTGTATATTTTTAATTTATTTTCTATGCTTAATTTGGATTTTCAACTTGTTAGCCGATGCATTTGTCCCCTCGTTGTCTGTATTTTATCTATTATTGATTTAGTATGCTATTTCCATGTGAGTTGTGTATCTATGTGAAGTCCTAGGTATTTGACTTGCCTTGTTTGTACTATGTACGTGCCGTTCAGTAGGATGTTTGGTGTCATCTGTTTTCGCAGTGTGAATGGTAATATGTTTCCATCTATTGGGGTTTGCTTTTATTTGTTTAACTTGCAGCCACTATTCTATTTTCGTGATTTGTTCTTGTAATAATGTGACTGCTGTTTCCGGGTTAGTGTGCCTGACTAGTACAGCTGTGTGTAATGTCAGTATTTTGCTATTGGTAGTTATTGATATGTTGGCCGTGTATAGTGTGTATAGTATTGGTCCTAAGACGCTTAATTGCGGAACCCCTGCCTTGATGTCTTTAACTTCAGAGTATGTGTCCTTGATTTTTATTACGAAGGTTCTGTTGCTTAAATAAGATTTTATTAATTGGTATATTTGCTCCGGGAATTGTTTTCTGATTGTTTGTAGTAGACTTTCGTGGTTTATTTTGTCAAATGCTTTCTCGATGTCCATAAAGAGGGCTGTACAGTATTGTTTATTTTGTAATGCTAGTATTATTTCATTAATGAGCTTGTGCATTTGCTCTATCGTGGAGTGTTTGTTTCTGAATCCAAATTGGTGATCTGGTATTAATTTGTTGGTCTCTATTGTTGGTTTTAGGCAGGCGTATATTATTTTTTCTAGTATTTTGGAAAACACAGGAAGTAGTGATATTGGTCTGTAAGATGCAGTTTGGTATGGGTTCTTGCCTGGTTTAGGTAACATTATGATCTGTACTAGTTTCCATAATTTAGGATAGTATTGAATTCTTAATATTGCATTGTATATTATTGTCATTAGTCGTATCGCTTTTGGAGGAAGGTTTTCCAAGATTTTCCCATTGATTCAGTCGATTCCTGGTGCTTTGTTGTTTTTTGTTTTTTCGATTATGTTTCTAATTTCTTGTGCCGTTGTTTTAGTTATGATGTATTGCTTGTCAGATGCGGTATTAATGGTTAGCACATCCTCGTCCGTATGTCGGTTGAGGTTGGTGTTGGTGATATTATGTGATGTGAATGTGTTGCATAGGTGGTTGGAAAATTCTTCTGCCTGCTCCTCGTTGCTTCTGGCCCATGTGTTATCTGTTTCTCTGATTGCTGGGACTAGTTTTATTGCCTTCTTTATTTTTTTCGTGCCTTTCCATAGGGAGTAGTTGGAGTTCTCGTGTGGAGAGAGTATCTCTATGAACTTTGTGAATTCGTTATTGTTGTGCTCTTTTATTTTGTTTTTTTATTTTCTTTAGATGTTTTATGTTTTCTCGTGTTCTATGTTTTTGCCATTTTGCTTTCGCTTTTCTTTTTTCTGTAGTTTCTTTTTTTCAGGGATGTCTGGCGGAATTATTTTTGTTTGTCTTTTGGTTGATTCAGGTATTGTGGTTGCCCATGCTGCTTCTTGAATAGTTTCTGTCAATGTTGTTACTGCCTGTTCGATGTTCCCGCAGGGAGGACTCGCTTATGTAAGTCTATGGGGGCTGGCAAACCCACGTTCCCGCAGCCAGGGAGGATCGTCGGGGCAAGCGTCCCGCATGATGAGTCCTCTATGTACACCGCACGGAGGTCGCCAGGAGTGTAAGGCTTCTAAGCTTACGCTACCCTAAGCGATTCTGCGTAGTAGCGCACCCACGAACCCAAAGCGATTGGTGAAACCGTCGGGATAAGTCACCGAGTTGTACCTCGGCTCCCGCTAACGTGAGTCTCACCTGTGTCCGTCGAGCACATTTAGCAGAGTAACTGGCCGGCAGAGACGTGGTCAATGACTGTGAATGGTACCACGAGGGCCGAGTGTAAGCCCAGAGGGTGTAGCGAGCCCTCGACTCGGCCAGTTATGGGTATGGACTCGTGATGGCAATGGTTGTGGCCATATGCTGGCAAGAGGGCCGATTCAAGGGGTATTGGCTCCTCCGAATGGCCTTCGGTGGGCGAGCAGCATCCCACCTGCTCCGGAACCGTCCCGAGATGATGGTCGGGCTTGGAAAGCGTCCCGTTTGACCCGAGACGAGTGAAAGCCCCTGCAGGCCTAACTAATTCAGGTAGCATGATACTGGGTACCTTGTGCTCTGATTGGGCGTAATCCCAACCCCTATGGCCCTAGGGCTGCCCGGGTACTGTGCATTGGGGCATTATAGCCGAGGTAAGTACCCGTCACCAAAGAATGACACATTGCCTGTTCGATGTGTTCGGGTGTTTTCAATGGGATGTTGCAGTTGATTTTGCTCTCGATTATTTCTTTAAATATTTGCTATTTGGTGGTTTTATCGCATAGTGCCTCTGGATTGTTATAAAGTATTGGTTCGTTTCTATATGTAATTATTATGGGTGTATGATCGAAGCTAAGCTCGAGGCTGGGTGCTACTTATAGTTTATTTGCGTTTAGTCCCTTTGCAACTGCAAAATCGAGTAGGTCAGGTATTTTGCTCAGGTCTGTCGGCCAGTATGTCGGTCTTCCTGTAGATAGTACGTTGAGGTTGCTGTTCCTAATGTATTTTTCAAGTGTTCTGCCTCTCGGTGTGTTAATTCTCGAGCCCCATAACGTGTGCTTTGCATTGTAGTCTCCCGCTGCTATATACTTGTCACCTAAGTGTTGAAAGTACTCTTCCCACATTTGTGATGCAATTTTGTGTCGCGGTGGTACATATAATGCTGACAACTGGAGGTGGTTGCTATTAGTTTGTATTAGCATGTAGCTAGTTTATATTTGTATGTAGTACTGTATACACCTTTCTGACTTAGCTGTGTAAGTGGTGTTTGATGTCGTTTCTTATTATCACTGCGGTCCCACCGTGTGTCTTTCCTGAGGGGTGTTTGGTATCATATATGGTGTAGTATGGAATTTTCATATAGCTTTTTGTAGTGAAGTGTGTTTCTGAAACAAGTAGTATGTCGATATTGTTGTTATATAGGAATGTTTTAGTTTCTAGGGCCCGTTGTTGTAGGCCGCTTGAGTTCCAGGCTGCTATTTTCAGCGTGTCCGTTTTTATTTTTTGCTTAGTATGTTTGTAAGTAGTTGTAGCATGACTGTGATTTGATGCGTTTGCTGTCTGAGAACTGCGTTTTGTTCGCTTATCATTTTTGTTAGCATTTCGGTGTTTTTGATGGATTATTTGAGCAGTTCCTTGATTTCTGTAGCGTCGTTGTTGTTATTGTTCTGATTTTGGTTGTCTAAAGGTGATGATTGGTTGATTACTTGCGCGTAGCTTCGGTTACCAAAGTTGTTGGTGTTACCAACACCAATGGTAGTTAATGTTCATTACGTGCTGTACATTCAGTGTTGTCTGAGTTTCTGTGCTATCCTGTTGTGCATGAAAGTTATTGTATGTCCTGTTTCGAAGCGGAGGAAACAGTTTACGTTGCAGTTGTTTTCTGACTATACAGCCTTTGTAGCTAGCTGGGTGGTTTCCATTACAATTGCAGCATTTTACCTCATTTATTTTTCCCATGTATGGGCAGTTCGTTGTTAGGTGCTTTTCTGCACATTTGACACACACCGGGTTTCTGCTGCAGTAATTTTGTGTGTGTCCATACTGCTGACATCGTATACATTGCGGTATGTCTTTTTTATGTCTAGGTGGCTCCATTGTTATTATTGTGTTTAGAATTTTTTTAATTTCAAAAATTTCTTTGTTATTATTTTTAGGTTCAAGTTCTATTAGGAATAGCGGTAATGGTTGTTTAGTATCATATCTGGTTATGTTGTTTATTGCTCTTTTCTGGTGTCCGATTTTAGCTAGTTCCTTGCATGTGTTGCTTGTATTTGTTTTTGGGTGTAATCCTCTGATTATTGCTTTGTAACTTTTATCAGTTTTGAGCTGATAAGTGTGATACCTGGCGTTTTCCTCTTTTAGTGCTTATCACTTTTCTAAAAGTTTCTGGGGTGTTAGTTTGTACTTTTACCTGGTCCAGTTTTAGTTGTTTTATACTGTAGTTTTCTTTTCCTGCCGTGTTGTTCAATAGTTCAATGAGGGGGTCTATTATTTGGACATCTATGTAGATTGGTGGTGGTTTGGCGATGTAGGTTATTGGTTTTTCGGCTGGGTCTGTTTCTTTCTCTTCTGGCAGTGAGCTGAAGGAGTTTCAGAGAGTAATTTCTTGTAGCCATTGTTGCTTTTCTGCTTCTGTAGCTTTCCTAACGTTTGTGTTTGTTGTTATTTTCCGTATTTTTGTTGGAAGTTACCACCTCCCAGCTTTCATCCTGATAGTGTGATAGTTCGTTATTGATTTTATTCTCATCATTCTTTTGTGTAGTTTCCATTTCTATTTCCTTTGTAGCTGAGCAATCCTGATCTTCGTTTAGTGATTGATTTAGGTTTATTATATCTATAGCTCTATTTATAAAATATGTTTCGCCTTTGCTTGTATTCGCCTTGTATTTGTTGCATTTTGGATTTTCCACCATTTGGCGATGGACGCTGTCGTCAGTCACTTTGTTTTCTCCACTTGTCGCACTTACTGAAGCACTGTTTCACACATCCGTTTAGCTCGACTGCTCGGGCAGAACTGAAAATTCACCCTGACCTTATATTTTCTAAGCAAAAGGATCAAAAGTCTCAAAGGAACCTTGGGTGTCAATTTAATCTTTCTTTTAGAAAAATATATTAAAGTTTCATTAATTTTCTATATGTGCACAGAACTGATTTTCTTTATAATATGTCATATTTACATCTTGCAATCAGATGTAGGTAGATAACATCTAGATGATTATTCGACCGTTCGCGGAGAGACGCGATCGCGAAGAAGCGCGCCAACGAACGTCGTAAATTCCCGTTATGATTTGATAATCGACGCCACTAAATGATCGGTCCCCTATTTCGGTTAGGATACTAGAGGTAGTTGAATTGATGCCAACACTTAGTTAACAAATTAAAATATAACGTCCATAGAGTCGTTTGTGGATTCTAGACCTAAACTAGAAAAATGTTAGGGTTTATGGTGGGTTCTTAAGTTTATTGAGTGTGTGCAATAAAGATGTTTAGACATCTGGCGGCCATCTTGCCCGAGGGGTTTTACTGTTGTTAATATTATATGGAGTAAATGTGTTACAAAAGTGATTGAAGAATTCTGCAGCTTGCTCTTTGTTGCTCCTGGCCCATGTGTTGTTTGCTTTTCTAATTGCTGGGATTGGTTCTATTTCCTTTGCGAGTTTTCGGTTTGACTTATTCTGTTTTTGCCATATAGCTTTCGCTTTCCTTTTTTCTCTGATTTTGTCAAGGATGTCTGTTGGAATTATTTTTGTTTGCCTGTTGTTTGGTTCATAACTAATAAATAGTTGCCCATATTGCTTTTGTATAATTTCTGTCAATGTTGTTATCGCTTGTACGATGTGTTCAGGTGTTTTTAGTGGGGAATATTGCAGTTGATTTTGCTCTCGATTAGTTCTTTAAATGTTTGCCATTTGGTGATTTTGCATAGTTAGAAGACTGAAAAGGAAACACCCAACAGATCTCACAAAGGATATAACCTAATAAACACGATGATGGAACCCCGCTGGGGGTAACCATCCACATGCTATACTATAGTATTTATTTTTGTTTTTTTTTTTCTATGTTATAAGAACATTTTACCAAATGTCCAACTGGACAAATTGTAAAATTAAACGAATAAAAAAAAAATTTGGCGATTTTATTGCAAAGCGACTCTGGTTTTCTATAAAGTATTGGTTTGGTTGTGTATTCTATTATTATAGGCGTATGATCGGAACTAAACTCAAGACTGGGTGTTATTTTTAATTTGTTTATGTTTAGTCCTTTTATAACTAAAATCAAGCAAGTTGGGAATTTTTTTTAGATCTCTCGACCAGCATATTGGTCTTCCTGTGGATAATATGTTGAGATTACTAGTTCTAATATATTTTTCTAGTGTTCTACCTCGAGGTGTGTTAATTCTTGAGCCACATAGCGTGTGCTTTGCATTAAAGTCTCTCTTCATATGATAATTCGTCATCGTAACTGTTTTCTTCTTGGTTTTGCATCGTTTCCATTTCTTTTGTAGCTTTATTTATGTAATATATTTCACCTTTGTTTGTTATTTTGATTGGTGGTATTTGCTGTTGCATTTTGTAGCTTTACCATTTGCCAGTGTTTATTGTCTTTTCGTTCACCTAATTTCACTGCTTGTCGCTCTTTCTCCAAAGCACAGTTCTTCTGCTCAGGCAGAACTCCGTATATGTAAATGGGTTAAAGCGCTATTGTTTAAAGTTTGAGCAGCCCGAGATACGCGTTTATATATTTCGACTATGTTCTTTCCCTAAATTATCCGTTAATGTTAGGCTATGTGTGACGTATTTAAAATCCAATGTTTTAATTGCTCAATGGATGTAATCCATTTGCATAAACTAAAATGATACAGTGAATTGATCTAACCGTTAGAAATCACAACGATTTGGAACTTCTCGACCGCAGCGGCCTTCCTCTATTCTATGCCGATTGTTAATATGCGCGTATATATTTCACGTACCAAGGAATAATTCCCAGTGGCTTCATCAATAGCACGCTATGAAAATTCTATCTGACTGCGAGATGTAAATATATTATAGATAAAATCAATTTTATATATATGTATACACTTATATACAGAGTTTTTCCGAAATCATGGTACAACCGGTCGGGTGGTGATTTTACATGCAAAAATAAGTAAAAAGGGAAGAATAACGTTTTCTCGTTTAAGGCTTCGTTTTCAGGAAAAATGTGTTTGAAAATCCGCCAGCTGCACATGTTCTAATTGTAAGTTTCGAAGTATCCGACCTCTCTTTCTGTTCGTGTTGATAAATATTATTTGTATATATAAATATGGACAATGTCACGATTTGCTTACTATCATTACTTACTTTACTTTCACAATATCCAGGATGGTTTCATAAATATTATTTATTTTGGGGCACGACAATTTAAGAAAAATCATATAATTTACCAAGTTAAGATAGTACAAAATGTAAGTAATAATTTAATTAGGCGCGCTATGGAGGGCTATGCATGGAGCAACGCGGTCCATACTTTTAACGTTTATTACGTTGATAAAATGATTTTTAAATAGTAATATTACCCTCATCCTTATTTATGAGGCACTTTGTATACATCGTATATATGTACATCGTATATATTGAAGTTCATTTAATATGTATGTGATATGTGTTATTTATATTTCAATTTTATATATGATATATATATCGGGTTCATGTCATGATTAGGGTTGGTGTTAGAGGCGTGAAACGAATCTTCATTTGGATTAGACATTATTGTTATGCAATAGAGGAGATATTTACTATTGCAAATATGATTATTACAGAATCTGACAAACAACCGTGGTAATTATATACTCGAGAAGCTAATGACAATGATCCTAGGTTCAATAACGAATCCGCGGTCAACGGGATAACAAAATGCGCTTTCTTCCAAAGACCAAGTTGTACCCAATTTCCTTATCTACGGTACAAGTATTACTGAACTAACTCTTTATTAAAACATAGAATATTCACCGAGCGTAAAGACGCTATATAACTCGCTAATGCGACCTCACAAAAGAATGATTTTCCGTCAAGATGATGCTTTTTTTTATTTTTTATTTAGTGGTTTATTTACAATTAATTCTCATTGAGAATTTTATGTAACCTCATTTGGCGCGATACAGTAACTTGGATTATAATATATGATATATATTATAATATATAATAGATGAATCTAGGTGAATTTAATGCTTCAATCTAAAGGGTATTTTCTTTTTAGTCTGCGGGTCTGATCCGTCGTGTCAAGTAGTTGGATGACTAATGGGTTGTGGTGGTTGTTGACTCTTATGTTATATCTGCTTTTGAACTTGTATATTTCTTCTTTGATTGTGGGTATCTTGAGGTCGCGATGTATTACTTCGTTGGTGACATACCAGGGTACGTTTATTAGGGATCTTAGCGTTTTCGATTGGAAGCGTTGAAGTATTTCAATGTTGGAATTACTTGTTGTTCCCCATAGTTGGATTTCGTAGGTCCAGACAGGTTTTATTACGATCTTATAGAGGGTAAGTTTGTTTTGTGTGTTTAGATTGGAGCGTCGGCCAGTGGGCCAATAAAATTTTTTAAGTTTATCCTTAAGTTGTTTCGTTTTGTCTGTGATGTGATTTTTCCAAGTTAATCTCCTGTCCAGGGTCATACCCAAGTATCTGACTGTGTCCTTGCTAGGGATTGTTGTATTGTTAATGGTGACCTGAAGGCAGGTTTGTTTTCGCAGCGTGAAGGTTACATGTGTGGATTTTTTTTCATTAATTTTGAAGCCCCATTTAAGAAACCACTTTTCCATAGAGTCGAGACAACGCTGGAGAGTGGATGACGTAATTATCGGGTCTGCGTGGGAAGCTAATAGCGCTGTGTCGTCAGCAAATGTTGCTATAGTTATTTCTGTTGATATTGGTAAGTCGGCAGTGTAGATGGAGAACAGCAGGGGTCGGAGGACACTACCTTCGGGTATGCCAGCTTCTATTGGGAATGTTGTGGTAGTAGCGTTTAAGTATTTTACCATGAATTGTCTATTGGTTAGGTAGGACTTTAGGATGGAATAGTAGGTGTGTGTCAAGATGATGCTGCAGAGGAAAACTATGATGGAGTGTGTCTAAGGACACAAGATCATCGGATTCGTGTAGATATGCCTTCGTTCGTAAAGTGAGGAAAATTGACGTTGCTGTTAATTGATCAATTTCCATGTTGGTAGTTAGAGAAGGATGCTAGCCGCCCTTGAGGGAAAGTTGCTAGCGGGAAAC
Organism: Bombus breviceps; assembly: GCA_014825925.1. Lineage (NCBI taxonomy): Eukaryota > Metazoa > Arthropoda > Insecta > Hymenoptera > Apidae > Bombus > Bombus breviceps. The sequence goes on along the minus strand of CM026182.1, from coordinate 14,646,845 downwards.
GTTGTTCGTAAAAAAAAAAAAAATAGATTTCCCCTATCTTCCCGTAGTTGGGACAAAGACTGTTTATCGGTTTGAGGGACTTTAATTAATTAAATCTTAAGATTTATGACGGGTCCTCAGGCTAGCTGAATATATACTGTAGAGATGCATCGACATCTGGTAATCATCTTAGCCGGAAAATAGGGTTTGCGTGTGGCGAGCCACGGGACAAAAACCGTTGGAATATTTACTGTCGAGTGCCGCTACAACTATTTCTTTTTAAGAGAAGCTATTATACTAATACTCCGTACCTTTGTTAGACAAAATGTTCATCCCTTGACCGCGGCTACGTTCGGCGACTGATTGTCGCCTCAAGCCCAACTCATTATCACAAATCTCGACCAAATATAATCTACAATATGGTAGAATCTAGATTACAGTGTTAAGGAGGGTTTTCCGAAGAATTCCAGAGGGAAGGCGCCAGTGTCCTTTCTTTTGGAATGTTTGGGAAACCCCCCAATACCCTAGGCCAGACTTTTATTATAGCTACACTTAGGTAATAAAACTAAGAAATAGTTGTTATGTTCTAATCCGATTATATATGCTCAAGGTTTATGACGATGGGCTTGGGCTCGAAGTGACATAACGAGTCACTAAACGTAGCCGCGGTCATGGGAGGGGCGTGTAATAGCAGAGGTATGGAATAATTATGCAGCTCTCCTTAAAAAACAAATATTGACTCGAGAAGTGGGGAGAGAACTATATAAGGGCAGTTTCATTTGCACTGCGAGTTAGTTATTGCGTTAGTTGTTGAGCTAGTGCTTGAGTTAGTGCTTGAGTTAGTGCTTGAGACAGTTATTGAGAGAAGTATGACTTGTACGTTGAGTCACACTAGGATCGTGTATCACATCAAATTCGTCTTCCTGTTGGTCGTGGATTCGTATCGAACCTAAATTCATTGTCATCGACATCTCGTTTGTCCAATTGCCGTTATTACCTATAACCTCTTGTAATCGTCACATCGGTACCAATAACGACCAGCTAGAATACATAACCACGATGATCAATTCGAGTGAAGGTTCATTAGACTACCATACTTGCAATTCAAATCCGACATATATATTATAATAATAATAATATATTATAATAATATATTATGTATATATTTTATATATTATATATAAATAATATATATTATTTATATATAATATATTTGAAATCAGCAGTTCTCTTTTTTCAAGAAAATTACGAAAACTATGTCAAATGGATACATGTTTATATATGAATCTTTTTTATTGTTTTGATGTGCTGAAGTCACCCCTAAAATATTTCCCACCTATTGTAGGGTACTGTATACAATTTATAAAATCATATTTGAGTAAGATGGATTCATCCATCAGTATTTAAATATTGAATACGTTATAGATTTCAATGCAGGATTTAGTTCGAACCTAATAGGTATGAATTCCGAAAAATTTTTATATATTTACTTGCAATTTTAGATATTCACAAAGATATACAATGTGTTTTAATATTAATTATACAATTTTACTCGTCGGGTGAGAGAATTATGATGAAGCGCATATGTCGAACTAATTAAAATTTTATAACTACGGTTTACGTCTGGAATATTCAAAATTTGTATAATAAACGTTTCACCTTCTTCGCAATATTTTTGTTTTCTCTTTTGCTACGACACAGCGGTAAAGGCATGTTTTATAATTAGACTGTGAATGTTCACACATTTGAAGTAAGAATGTAATTATTGTACTGTAATTAATGTAAGAATGTAAATATATATTTTTATAGAATGTAAGTAGAGAAATGGAACCTCGATAAAAATTTGTGTGATTAGAAGATTATAAAAATGTGTTTTTCGTAAGTGTTTCGTAAGTGTTTTTCGAGTGATTAAACGTAAGACGTAGTAGTTTGTATTTCCAATTCGAATAAATCGGTGTGATTTATCGCAGCATTATTTGTAATGTGAATCATATGATGAACAAGAAGTAAATGTATGGGAAATTTTATAAAAAATGAATATTTGAAACGATAAACGAGCTATATTTTGTATACAAATATCATTGGTTAAAGTCTGCAAATTTGGACAGAGTGTTTGTAATTTATTATAACACAAACTATATGTACCAGAATAATTGCACAAGTATTGTTAAATATTACATCGTAAATGATATTTAATGTATTAAACTTACTATTATACCTGTTTTATATGTGCATAAATGTTATATATGTGTAGATAGGTATCTCCCGTACTATACAACTCCGAACTCTCACAAAACGATTTCTCTCTCTAAAATGATTCGAGAGTGCTGGAAGTCTCCACAGAAACTTTTACGGCACTTTTAATGTGTTCACACATCTGCGTATTTTTAATCCGTCTTTAGTTCGTGGATTATTAAATCTTTGCACTCGAATTTTTTTCGCTATAGGGAGTAGTAACTCAAAAATTTTCTCATAAAAAGTCAATGACATTTTTACAACTAACGTAAATGAATTATGAATCAAAGATAAACTAGTTTCCTATCGCTTTCTTTTCTAGTGAATATATTTTTGGGGGAAAGAAGGGTAAATTATTTCTCAGCATAAAAGTATATTAGACAACATATAAAAATTAAAAACTTTTAGACATTTATGAGACGCAATATATGTTTAAGTTAATTATATATATGTTCAGATTTCTCACCTAATTTCAATTTTTCCCGAGGAAATTCCCATTTCTTGTCGTAAGGAAGCAATTCTGCTTGATCGTCTACTGTTAACTCTGGATTTAAACATTCTACTGCTCCTTCTTCGAAATGCATCAATCCTGATTCCATTAATTCCTTTCTCATGATCTAAAAATATGGAAATATAGGAAATGATATAATAGTAATTACTGAAATACATATTAAGGGAAAAATTGGTTATTTTTCGGAAGATCGATTAATGAAAAATTTGAGTATAGTCCTTTGTAAGAAACATTGGAAAACAAAAATAAGAAGTGAGAGAAATTGTTGAAGTTTTATTCGAAGGTATTATATTAATATTTGTAAAATAGTTGAAAGAAAATAAATATTTTTCAGTTATATAAAAAGAAAATTATTCGATAATTCAAACAATTTGTGGCATGACTAATTCTAATCAATTCGATATTCAAAATGTTATTGTATTTCATAATATCATCCTGATAAATTATCTATGTTCTAAATTATCCAATTTAGAACATTAATAGACTATCCGATCTATATACAAATTTATATTTTTAGGAACGTGATTAAAGAAATGGAACTTAGATAGAGATTTGTCCCACCTTTTAGATATTATAATTACTTTATTCATCCATATTACGTGCATTCTGTGCATTTTCCACATTCAAATTTTCTACAATTTCATAAGCATTCGCAGACTACTAATTAATATTCAATAATATAGACTTACCTTTTCACGACGAATTTTGATTGTGAAGTAAGTTAACAGAGTCACCACTGTGATCAATAAAACAACGATAAGCACGATCAACCCCATAGGAAGTTCTTTCCCTATAATTTTTAGAAGATAGAGTCATTAATAATTTTTATATTTTTTTATGGGCAAGAAGATGAAAGGAACAACACAATTATCTGAAATATTTGCAATTATCTGATAGGTATTTCCGATTATGACAAAAGTACATTTCTTTTGCAGTTTTATAAATATGACAATTATCCGAGATTAGTAGAGATAAGTTTCTATTTATACATTTCACAAAATATCTAAAAAATTTTTATGAAAAATTCTGAATTGATTGTTTTAACCACTGTTAGTTCTAGTGTTAATGTATGGTTTCAAGTTGCTACTATTTGGAAATTGTTATATACAATACATATATACATACATATATACTACTGTAGTATCGTGGACAGATTGCCTACGAAATATCGGTATAAACAATATTTTTTCTTTTTTTTTAGAAGAATTTTACAATCAATTCTCATTGAGTACTATAAGTAAATTATTCTGGCGTGGCACTATATCATGTATAATAAGTGATTATCGTCTGTTTGATTCTAGCTGAATCTAATGAACTATAAACAAAGACTAAGTGCCGACAAGTCGAAAGGGTCGGGAAACTTCAATGTGTCGTCAATCCTTCAGTTGAATAGTTCCGTGGAAGAAAGCGTACGTAATCATGATCACGGACGGTTACGGAACACGTACATGGTATAAGAAAAGACAAAGGGATGTTTGAGGAAGAAAGACGAAATCGGCAGTCGTTAACTAAGAGTCGAGTTGTGAGGAGTTGAGAGTTGAGTTGGCAAGTTGTTATGAGTTGTAAACTATTAGTTGTGAGTTGTGAATTATCTATTTAGTTGTCTTAGTTATAGCACATTACTGTACTTAATTCATGTTAAATAACCATCACTTCCTGTTTAATCCATTGTAAATAGATCCATCTATTAATAAACTTATCATTTAGAATAAAAATCATTGGAAATCCTAATTTCTAATATTTCTGAATAAATAAATTCTATACTACCTCTCGGAATAAATTTGCAAGCAAACTCAGTAATACTAAGCTAACTATAAAAGCTAGTTTTGCAGATGTAACATGTTATGATATGGAATACAAAATACATAGGAAAATTAAATTAGTCTGATATAACTACAAGAAAAGTAATGATGACTTTCATTTATTGTCTAGTAGAAAATAGAGAATGAACTAAATATTAGTTGAAAGACAGTATTTGGCTGGTGAAAGACCTAGCAAACTTAAATTAATATTTCACGATTTTTCGATTCTGTTATCGCCAAATATTCAAGTAATGGAACTTGACAAATTCTCATGAGATTATTTCTGCCATGAACGTAAATTATTTTCCAAAATTTCTGCCAGATATTCTTTTCCAACTAATACATATTTTATCTGGTAAGTATTTTCTTGATAATAAATGAATATTTTGATTATTTCTTTTGTATTTACCTCATATTAGATCTGTTAAACTTTCTGATGAAAGAGGGAGAGAGAAACATTAGTGAGTGGATCATTATTCTCATATATTGTTATATAAATAAAAAGTAAAAATCAACGAATTATAAATTGAGGTACAGTAGTAGTCAATGCTAGTGTGAAATAATTTCCGATGAATAGATTGATATATGGAATGTTGCGTTTTATTCAGATTTTCTATTGATTAAAAATGGATGTGACGAATACTACACGAAGCAAAGTCAAGGTCAATTTTTCGGGATCTTCTTTAACAGATCTCCACCGACTGGAAAGCATCTGTCAAAGAAGCCATATTATCAATGTCATATAACTTTTAAATGCCCTGTACATATAACATTAAACATAAGTTGTTTTATAACTTGAACACTAGAGTCGAACGGTGGTTATATATTCTATGTTGACTTTGACAATATATGCCCCTATTCTGAATAATTATCTATTAATAGTATCTATTATTATCGATAGATAATTGAATCGTCTAATTAAAAAAGTCTATAATATACCACAGCTGTTATAGTAGCACTAAATAATTACGTATATTTGAACATCAGAAAATTAAACGTTAAATATCTTTATAGATAATACATATTGTCAAAAATAACCGGATATTGGTTGACTTGCTTTCTTGTCTAAAATCACCAGAAAAGGTTTAATTAAAATCAACGATTCCACTGTTGCGACCTTACCTTGTAAACAATTTACCTTGTGCGTCACCGAATTTGCTTATGATCAGTTTTTGAACGATCTACATCTATTTTAAGATAAACCATTTATCTTATTGTTAGTGTCACAACAAATAACGAAATGTATTGTGTATATTCACAGCTTAAGGATCATAAGATTCTACGACGATATAACTTATATTCATCAAACAATATGAAAGCTGTACAACTCGATGCTGAACTAGTACTAAAAACTAATATTTTCAGTTATAATTATCATAATTCGATACCATGTGTGCATAAGTAATAAAAAGAATAAAGTTATTCTTTCAACTTATTTTGTTGTTTAGTGTATTAATTCATATATACTTTTCGCAAACTCAATAAACCCATATAGGATTTCAGTCGTCCTTTCATTTTTAATACTTTTTACCTAAAAAACCTAAAGTATATCATATTTTACTATTCTAATGTTATATTAAATTTATTATATATAGACTATAGATGTACACCATAGACGTAAATTCGTGGTAGGTAAAAGTCAGGCTGATTCTATGACACGAAATAAGATGATAATAACGAAATTGCTTTGTAAGCTCCATTTTATAAAAAGATCGAGCTTGAAAACCTATAAAATATAGTGCATTTGGCTAAATTTTTGATTCGACAGAAGCGGTCAGTTATCAGTAGATTATTCTATACGTAGAAGTAAATCGAAAATGTAGAATAAAATTTTTTTTGCTACAAGTCTCATATTTCAGAAAATTATTAGCATCTCATACAACATGATTATTCTATGCAGAGTCCAACATCAAACAAGAATGTTAGGATGTTGAAGCTTAGTTGAATCAAATCACATCTGACCTTACACATTGGAACTTATCGTTAAAAAAGATCAAGCTTTTGTTATGTTATGATATAATAAATTACCTTTCACTGTTATTGTTATGGTGGACTGGACTAATCCCAATCGACTCTTTGCTTTACACGCGTACACCCCACTGTCATTATCCTGAAAATAATTAATATGCAACTCTTGGTGGTCACGGATGTACATGAATTGCTCGCCTATTTTTAATGGTACATCGTCCTATAAAGAATATATAATAATTATTAAATAATATATTGTATTATTATATATAATAAAATTTATGTTGTGTAATAATGTATATTATATATAAAGTACATTATAGAAAGCATAATAATAGAATAATTATAAGAATTATATCAAAAAAAGATATTTGAGAAAGTCACATTAAAATTCACGAGGTTGAAAAGTCACACTATGCTTCAGTGTAATGATACTTGTAACAAATCCATCTAATACGATATAGGACAGTATATTGATTAATAAATCTCTTTGAGTATGAACAACTTTTTTTATTCAATAATTTTTAGTAACAAATTATCAGCCACTTACTCTATACCAAGTGACTAATGGTTTAGGCATTCCACCTACAAAACAGTGCAGTACTAATTCGTTGTGACCTTGGATGCTAACATCGACTATAATTCCAGTTTCATTCAAATTAGTTTCTATTATGTAAGGTGATACTGCGTCTATAAAAAGAAAGAGAAAGAAAACCTTAAATAAAAAATCTAATTATTCAAGTGTTAGCATTTGAGAGATTCATTTACATATTTACTTGACCCGAGAAAACCGAGCTCTCTAACGCTACAATTCTTTATATAACATACCGTATAATATGCCGAGCAAAATTGCCTGTAGGTATTCATATATTTTGGTATCCTCTATATGTATATACTAGTGATGAAATCAAATTCAATATACTTATAAACACGAATCAAATCAAATATCCAAAATTCGCTTCATAGTGATCGAATACTACTTGGATATAATGTTTCGTATTCGATCCTTTTTAGTTGATTTCGAACCTCGAAACAAGTATTCGTAAGTTTCGAAAATCTATGTACAACTACTTCAATATTCTAGAACCGGAGAGGCATTGTTATTTCATTGATTCTTCTAATAAATTAAAGAAAATTCTATAGGATTATAAATGATCAACAGGATTTCTATAAATTTGAAGTGAACGGTTGCACATGTAACCATAAAAAAAATGATTTTAAGTGAATGGAGAATTAGTATAAAATGCCCGTAAAGCTTCGAATCTATTCCAGCAGTGTTCGATTCTACTTGAGTTTACTTTTCTGATTTGGGCAATAGCCAAAATATTCGTAGAGAGGTCGAATCTGTCGCATTTAGTATATTTGAAAGTAGTACTACCTGTTTTATACTTGTGGAGGATTTGAATCTGACTGACCAATTTTCAAGTCTATATGCAACGCACTTCAGCTCATTACTGATATGTACATTATCGTTGAAAACTATTTGAACACTTTTGCGTTATTATAAATAAACAGGCTCACAATAGTATTTGTAGACACCTTTTATGAATATAAATATGAATATAATATACTATGGCAACATGAATGTGAACATTTATGTGTGTTATATAATATTTAGGAACTTCATTAGAACTATTATAAGACTCTATTATCATATTGATACAATTTGAAACGAATCTGATATTTTATGTATACAAGATACATTACAATATTACAAGAAGAAAGTAAGTAAGAAATGTTAAAAATGATCTCACTGAATGTTGTTTCAGTATTTTTGAGGTTTTTGTGAAATATATCTTGTAATTTTCATATATATTTTTAGAGTTTTTATTAATATAATCACGACAGTCGTGCCCCACAGTCTGATTACGGTGGTAATACAAAATTTCAGAATGTTTTATAAATATATATTATAGATATATAAATTTCTTGTGGTAAATGTTCGAAGTGTACTTTCGTAATTCAGTGCACATAAAATATACTCGGAATAAAATTCTGTAATATAATTTCGGTTTCTGATCCTTACTTGAGGGAATCATATATAACTGATAGATATCGATGAAAGCAATGATCAATTTTAACCAACATATGTAAGAGAGCAAAAATTGAAATTAAACAATTAGTCTTACAAAAACACTTAGATTCAGTGACCTTATGTGAACTCAAGGTACAAGCTATATTCATTTAACATTGGAATTTTAGAACGATACACATATGTGATACACATATTTCTAGTTTCAGCAATATTCTGTGTCACTTATAATTAGTTCCACTTTTTTGCAGATTATAATTATTTGACCCAGTTATGTCAAGAAATACAGAATCACCAACAGGAAAACGTTTTTTCTTTATTGTACTATAACTTTGAAAATAAAATATAAAGTAATGATATAATAAAATATAAAATAGCAATAAAAAATATAATGGTTCTGATCACATTGTATCTATAAAGTATCTAAATACTTATAGACGATGATATATCTTTTTCATTATAATATAAAATATTTACCGTGCACTTGGAGAATGTAAGCCATTTCCTCTTTATTACGACATGTGTACATCATTGAGTCATCTTTTGTCACATTTTTTATCTTTAAAATGGAACGATAAGTAAATCGAGTTTTGGCCCGTCTGATCGTTGTCCTGGCTAAACATTTAAAAAGCGATTGGTTAATAAACAAATATCCAAAGAACGCTCTTTTTGTTAAAGTACGATTAAAATCAAAGACACTTAATATTTGGCTCGATGGGAATGTCATCCGAGTATTTCCATTCGAAATTATCCGTGTAATTGTAAATAGAAGCGGCACAAATCAGTTCCAGATCATCTCCTTCAACCACTGGATCTGTCGGATTTATTATGCCGAAACCACCCCTTCCATCTATGGTTTTAAAATAGAATTTTAGATACAAAGTTGAAAAAATAAGTTAAATACAAATAAAATCATGAAAACAGGGAGGGCAAGTTCGAATAGTACACAGTTTATCGTGATAGTATCCAGGATTTTTAATAAATCAATTATAATTAGACCGCAGATGTTTATGCAAATACATACTTTTATAAAATGCAAGTAGAGAAAAGAGATCTAAATAGAAATTTATTGTGTTAATAGAAGATTATAAAAATATATTTTTTATTTTTCATCCTTTTGTTCAATACATACTTATATTTAAAAACATATGCAAAGACATACAGCATATTGCGTGTCATATTTATTTCATCAAGTTGATCTAATTTATCATGATTGTGCTAAGTGCTGTTAATAACAGCGATATATAGTTAATGTCAAAAATAGACCATTGTGTTTCGAAATAGTATAGTTCGATTTAATTAAGTTATTGCGTCCGCTATACTGAATTGTATCGTGAACAAGAAGCAAATGTACAAAAAAATTTCTTAAATTCTGTTATAAATCAATATTTGTAACATAAATGAGCGTTACATTTTACATACAAATGAATAACTAGTCAATAAATGCAAATTTGAGCAAAGTGTTTGTGATTTGCTATAAAATAAACTATACATACTAAATATTGTATCGTAAATAATATTCGATATGTTAAATTTATATCAAACATATGTAATTATATATATAATACTGTATAGTATATTTTATTACTTTTATTTCCTTAATTTTATTACAAATTACTGTAATTTGTAATAAAATTAAGGAAAAATAAATATTTTATATATTGTATTAATGGATTGTTTTATACTAACACAGATAACAATTAATAAAATTTAGCAGTCGTGAGAATTATTAGAATAAATAATAGTAAGCAAGTCAAATATCATGGACATAAATTTAATGATCCCATAAATAAAATTACAACTCAATTAGAATTATCATTTGAGCAAAGATTACATACCGGAAACCAATATAGTTTCAACTTGAGACTCGCATCCAATAAGGTTACACGCGGTGCAAGTAAGATGGCCGCTCATTTCAATAGTTACCCTCACAGTTGAGCGAAACCTGGTATTCATTCCGCTTTCCGTTTTATTCTATACGAAATTAAGAGAACTCTTGTTTAGAATTCTCACGTCGAAGAATTAATTACTACTCAAAGTAATTCTATTAAATTGTGTAATATGTGCGTTTAATTATTATTACTATTTGGCTCGTTCGTTTTGTTTAATTATTCAGTTATTTATTTTTCTAAAAGAGTGTCATAGACCGTTACTGTGGCATATAAAGTCTATTTAATTTATTAAATCAAACGGTGAAATAATGTGTAAAAGTTGAGTAAAAGCAAAGTTTATCAAACAAGATAAGGTACTGAGAAAATATGTTACAATAATAAATATATTACAGAAACGGACAAATCGACAACGCAGAAAGAATTCCTACAATTTAAAGAAAATAACTGTGCTCAACAAATACATCGATTCGGTTGCAAAATCTAATTGCGCTTGTTTTATAACTAGAATCTAACAATTTTTTGCATAAATTTATTCTGTCTATTATTTTAGGCATGAAAGATAACTAAGTAATTAAGAAAGAAACATTCGATTTTGTCTAAATTCTCAGGATAGTACATCAGTTTAAAGAAGTTATTACGTACTTGTAATTCTATGGTGCTCGCATCTTCATAAGAAGGATAATAAGGACATCTCATGTAACTCCACGTAATGTTTGGTGCTGGATAGGTTGCCACATCACAGGAAATTTCTACCGTTTGATTAGGAGCATAATAAGGTTCGACCTTCAACATTGGCACTGGTTTCACTGAAAAAAATATCAATATAGAGGGTTAAATTCTTCTGCAGATCTTGGTAAACAAAAATTGTACACTTATTCGGTTTAAACTGTTTAAAGATTAAAAATGGTCATCGAATGAAAAAAATAACTTTTCCATAGTATAGTATCAAGTTTAGTAATAAAACAAATGATATTTTACATAAGGAAATTATACAAATTGTAGATTCTCTTATTTAATTAAAGATTATAAAATCGTAAAAATGAAATCTACCACCTATTATTTCTATCTTTTTGGTTTATTAATGTTACAAAAGTAATTCAGTAAGTAAGGACCAAGCTTTGTTGAGCAGTTCTTGATGGGAGATCTTCACCACTCTCTTAAGCTTAAAGAATTTCTGAATGACAGACATTTTAAAGATGATGACGAATTGAAATTCACATTCAATTATTGGTAGTTAAATAGAGTGGCAATGGAGGATTGCAACAACGGGATTTTAAAGCTCGTGAACAGATATGATAAATGCATAAATGTAGGGGCTGTTATGTAGAGAAATAAATTATGTAGAACTGTAGTTTAAAACAGTATAAAATTGAATAATAAGATTCGCCGATTATATTTGAGCCCTCTATAAATATTTCGGAAGAAAGAAAAGTTCGAATCGTTCGGATATTGAATTCGTTATAAGTAATTTTTCAAAATTTGCAAGTATTCATTTCGAACTAGCTTGTGAAAATCGGATATGTACTTGTCAAGTAAGCTAGACGGGCCATCAATCGTACGAGAAATATTCGGACTCTATGAAACAAACATTATAAGTATATGACATAATTGAACCTGATATTGTGATTAAAAAGTATTTCTCTTAATTATTGCTACATTATTTTTTTACCACTCGTGAAATGTCCTTATCCTTTGAGTTGACATACCTATTACGTCGAGCGTAAAATTCAGCATTTCGAATTTATCTTGGTTGACAGCCTGAAGAGAATATTCTCCCATATCTTCGATATTTAAATGGTTAATCTTCAGAATTGTATGGTTAGGTGTCAATTTTATTACGTACTTCGGTCTATCTGAGTCATGCGAAGCTCCTATGATCTCTTCTCCTTTTGTATTTAACCTGGAAAATGTTCAAATTATACTAAAAAAATTTAAATAATATTGTGCACATTAATATTGATTCTAATAATACAATGAAATATTGAATAATTGTCCAAGCCTGTGAAGATGACGTTTCTAAAAAATTACTATCTATAGTAACATATTTATTAATTATACTAATTCTTAAGCAATTATATATATAAGTAATGTTTTAAGTAAATATTTATGGAGGAAAATTATATTGATAATGTGTGACATTTTATCGAAATTAATTTTTATAGTACGATAATTAGCTCAGATATTATGTCTAGCATTTATTGAGATGATTGGAAGGAATTGGAATATAATTTTGTTTAGTGATTGTTAGCACTATGACAAATGAATAACAAACATCAAATAAATACTGAATAGAGGGAAAAATGACGATATGTTATTCCGCAAAGTATTATAAGAAATTCAGGCGAGTCGTGGTTATCAATAGGACTAAAAACTATAAAAATGGTTAAAACGACCAAGGCGACTATGCTTTTTCTATAAATTTCATAAATTGCAAAAGTACATTTTTACTGCATTATAAACTTTCCTATTACTTACGGTTTAATTTCTTTTATACAACTTTAATACTTTAATCTTTTGTAGTTCTATAATGCGTGCCATTTAATTCGTGTTGAAATCATTAATGTCTTCCCAAATACAACGTTAGATATCCTTTTAAATAAAGTTTGATTGTATACAAAATTAGTCTTATTATTATTAAATCGTGGATTTTTGTGCATTTATGGGAGTTTTAAACATACAAAAATGCATAGAATGCATCTAATATAATAGAATACTGGTTATATGTACTGATTAGATGTTATTTCCTTAATTATATTAAAAAAATAGTTTCAGCTTGCTAACTACAATTTGTATAAAAGCTACTTGTGTGAATAAATATATCTATAAATACACACACACGCGCGCGTGCGCGCATGCATGCATGCATGCATGCATATATATCTGTCCACACATAACGTTAAAAAAATATTTTTCATATTTCATTTTTTCTATTTGAACATTGTTATTTGGAAGACATATGTTTGGATGTTATCAATAGCGATCCATTAAGCTAAAACTTGTTACCATTTAAGAATAGGTTCTGGATAGGCATGCACGTGTACAACCCATTGTACACTATCACCTTCTCGACGTTGATAATGTCTGTTCGCATCCTGCGCTGTTAGGTTGATAAACTTGTTTTCTGGATCTAAAAATGAATATCCGGAATAGTTTTTGGTACAAAAGCTAAACGCTACATAAGATATATATTTGGTAATTAAAAGTAAAAGATTGTATTCAGATTTCATTTATCTTTTGTATCATGAATCGTATACGAGAATGAATCCACTATGTTACACAGATTTGTATATTGAATTCTTTCAGCCACATTTATTAAAACCTTCGATACTTAGTAAATTTAAGAAGAAATCAAAAATAGTTTTATTTCGTGTTCCAAGCAATCTAAAGTGTAATTAATAACATTATTCAGCAGGCCACTACCGATTATTACGAATCTGCAAGTAGTTTTTTTCCAGCCCGTCTAATTTTTCAGAAATTTGATTGTGAAAAGAATTCGTATTTTTCAAATTTAAACAAATTTTGTGCCGTAACTATAAAAGATATTTTATTTCAGTTTGTATCGAAAAATTCTGTAGACTTTCCTAAGTACTTAGATATCAGTTTTTAATACATTATAAATGTTTGAATATGTTTAAACAGTCCTTAAATTTTGGGACATTTTTCAATTTATCTTAAAAAGTAAGAATCTAGCGCAAAATCGAACCACGATAGAGCAAACTTTTACCTTGAAGAAACGCCCAAAGAAACATGCATCGAACCAGAAAGCTAAATAGTTCCGCGGATGCAAAATGCAGACAATAATACGCAAAATCAAAGCCAAGCTCAAAGTCTCGCCTGCATCGCGCTAGATGAAACATCGAGCTCTTACTTTTTGAGTTAAATTGAAAAGTATCCGTAAAAATTGGTGTCTTTCCATCTTTAATGATCGTTTAAACATTCGTGGTGTACCGAAAACTATCAACATATCCGGAAAAGACTACAGAATCTTCCGACGCAAGCAGGAATGAAATATCTTTTATAGTTATGCCTGAGAAAATCTGTTCAAATTTAAAAAGTATGAAATTAGTCGAAAATCAAATTTCTCAAAATCTAGACTAAATGGGAAAATGATTTATAATCAGAGTGGTAAAAATACCATGAAAAGTAGAAATACTTAATAGCAATCGGAACGATGAAAAGAATTTGAAATTTGTTGGACGGTGTAATTGAATTACATAAACAAAATATTCGCAAGACCAGCAGAAGCACATATATAATCGGAAAATCAATAAGGAGACAACGAATGAAAATTGATTCAAAATATATCGAATTTTTAAAAATTGCTTTTCTACAAAAAGCATAAAATTTGACTTATTATATCTTCCACTGTGGTTTTCACTGTGGTTATACTTAATTGCATAATTGTAATTAAATTCAATTAATTATAGAAATAAAAATAAAAATTGAAATTAAATTAATGACGAACGTGACTTGAATACTATATTTAAAAAATAGAAGAATACTGCAAACGTTAAAAAATAAAAATAACTGATTTCAAGGAAAGACAATATTATATACAAAATTTTATAATTGAAGAATTATTTAAAGTAAAACTTACCATGAACCTTGATGTACTTTCTCGTTTTGTTAAAGTCATAAAAGGATTTGATAATGCATTCATACCACCCTTCGTCCTCATCCCTAACATCTTTTATGATCAATTCGGTGGTTGTGTGTGCAACTGGACCAGACTTTTTAGTATAACTAGTAGTATTTATCCTGCTGCTCTAAAATTATACATAAAATTTATTTTCTATGGCAATTAAAATTATACGGGATGTTTTATGATTTACAGTAAAGCACTACGGAAGGGTGAATCTAACCGTAAAGAATTAGTCAAAAATATGGAATACAATCTTTTCATACGACACTGTTTGTGTGAAAATTCACTTGGAAGATGTTTTCGATGTGCTCTCATTAAATTTTTTTCTTAATTATTGAATGAATAATGAATTGTTGAATTGATTAATATCTCTACATATATTTGTGTTTATTGTATCGTGTAATAGAAAGTATACAACTAGATAGAATAGCTTTTTATATTTTATATAAAAAAATTTTATATTTAAAAATAAAATTCTTTTTCTATTTGTAAAATAATATGAATGTAGTTAAATATCACTGATTGTGTTAATATCATAATTTTTTCTATCATTTTAGCAGTCTTCTTACTTCTAGTTAAATTAAATAGGCAATCAAGATAAATAGCTTATCAAACTAATTCTGTAGATTTTGTCAATTACAAACACCAATTCTAATACTGCATGTTGGTTTCTATAAATCAATTTTATGATGATTACAAGATGTAAAATTATTTATTTCGATTTATCTGTAATTTAAGGGGTCATATAAAATTAATCGTATATTTGTAAATTCCGAATATCATGCAATGTCAAAAAAAAAGATTGTTTGATAAAATAAATCAACAGAACACTGCACGCTGAGAACATTACAGAGTGTTCATATAAATTTTTGTCAATACAGGGAACAAAATGGTGCATTGAATAGAATAGAAAATGTTTTCAACAACTTTTAAAGTCAATTTTCTGAAAAACAAAGTATGAAAAAATATTGTTTTATATTTTCGACGTATTTTTTCACGTAGAACCGCATTTTTTTTAGTTGTATACCAGTTACAAAACGGCCTGTATAACTTGGATAAAGATAAATAAATTGTTTCCGAACCACTTGTGGTGTACTCCAAATTAAACCATAAGTCAAGTCTGCTGCAACGGTTGTCGTGCAATTTACATGTAGAGTTTGCCCTCGTGTCACGTGACGCAAAGTGTCTTCTATAATTACTGGAGCAAGCAATTCTGGCTTAACTAAAATCAATACGAATTTTTCAATTAATTTAATATAGAAAATATAATTTAAATTAAAAGTATTAAAATTAATATATAGCGTCGAGCTTCAAAATTTAATCATAAATTCAACAAATTGTTTGCGATAAATTTTTGCTTTTCTCTATAATGTAGGCACTAAAAATATATAGAATGATCCATTTAAAGCGATATGCGCAATTATCTCCTGATTTCTAAACTATTCGTTATACAAAAGAATGTTTCAAGTAAAACTTACTTTATTTCGCAGGTGATCGGGCGTCTCATGATGGTCACAAATCTTATCTAGGTGGATGTGCCTTTCAAATTTCAAGGTGAAATATATTTGTTTGAATGAAATTGTGTGTAAAAACATAAATAAAAACGTAATGTGATAAAGACCCAAATAGGCGTCTACCCCATTCCGTGACGAATTCGTCGACTCGAATTAACTATGTTGGTATTCCAAGGTCATTCAGGGTCATTTATTGCGGTTCAAAACTTTCCTTTGTTAAACGGCTCCAAGATTTCGTTTACCAAAGTTTGTATTAGAATTGCTTTGAAGGAATCAGTATTATCGTGATTAGCAGTACGTGTTCTTCGTTTCGACATCAATTCAATTTACGACGGCTAATTGAACAATATGTTCCCCGGTAGTTGGATACGAAGAGGGAGCAGGTCACACTTCCCATCAAGATCTCCGAATTTGATATCAGCAGAATTTTTCTTTTGAAGTTTCATAAAAGAAGCTTATCGGGAAGGGACCACTATTCCTGATAATATGGAAAAGTCGTATAATATTGGAATGGATATCTGTCAACAAATTATTTCTGCAACATTGGAGAGAGCGCAACTATCTTGTAGAGATAGAATAAATGAATGCATTCATCTCCGAGCTTATTATTTCGAATACAAAAGATAAGGAACATTTCTGGACATTAAACGAAGGTAAATTTCGACTGGCAATAAATGGCCTGGTGTTCTACATCATCATATTATAGGTCGATGAATTTGTCATGGCATGAGCTACACACTTATCTGAATAAAAACATGCAAGTAGTTGCATTAAAAAAAAAAAGATCACCTTGAAATCTGGAAAGCACATCCACCTAAATAAGATTTGTGCTCATCACAAGACATCTCCCTCGAAATAAAGTACATTTTACTTCGATACACATTTTTGCATAACGTATAGTTTAGAGTTCAGGAGACAGTTGCGTGTATTACTTCGAATGAGTCATCTTGTATTTATCTTATTTTGAAACAGTGTAAATATTCGACTTTATAAATATAGCTTTCAGATCTTTATTTCACGTAATAATTATAAACTAAATTAAGTTGACTTTTGTATAATGTTTGCCATTGTACATCCTAAAATCAATTCTTTCTATGTAAAGTATATTTTTATATTTACTTTTTTAATTTCATATCGTCAATGAATATTTTTTTAACACACTTTATGTGAATATAATATAAAAATTGGGTCAAATTCGTTTTTTTCGAAACAATAGAAAATGTGAATCTACTCATATTCAACAATTATCAACAATTATATGTATAAATCATATGCCATACGAAACATGCAAGGAATACTTGAAAATGTATTTCATCAATCTATGATTAGTAACACGTGTGACTATCAATTCAAGTATCGATGACGATCATCGAATCCGATTCAGGTGTGACGGGCAGTTCATAAAGGGCTGATCGCCGATAAAGATCTAGACTAATTGCGAGCCTCTGCAGTAGACACTTTTTATAAATATGTTATATGTGTTAAATTGTTTGGAATGCCCATAGCACTGTTATGAGTAGAATACGGATTTTTATGTATTTGTAAAACATTTAAAAGTGTAAAAATGCACGTAATATGCAAAAATATATGTATAAAGCACCCAAGCGCCATACCATAAAATTTCAACAAATTGATTTAATTACATTAAATGATCAGAAACATGTTTCAGTAGTGGCCGAATTGACACTGACATACAGTAGTGGCCGAAATATACTGCTTGTATCTGTGCGGATACAAATTACGCTCAATGGTGTAGAAGTTAATGAAATTATATTTATAGCAAGCTTGTCATTAACTTAAGATCCAATTGTTACAATTTCTGATGTTATACAATTAGAAATGGAAATATATGTTTCCTACGACGGAAAATACGAGTTGAAGCCTATATTGAAAAATGCAATTTCAAAGCGCTTGGCCAGGCTGCTTCCTTGGAATCATCTCGATATCAGTTTAACAATTGTAGAAAAATCACTAATCATACGTAAATGAAATTGGTGAATAACAAATTTTTTGCAATAACAATAGTTAACAATGAATAAATTGGAGAAATTTTGCAAACAGGACCAATCTATAAATTAACCCTAGAAGATGTAAACGGTTTCATTCTGATAGCTCAATTCAATCCTGAATAATCGTTGAGCATATATAAAAATTGGACTTGCAAAAAAAAAAAAATAGTTCACGAAAAACAAACGCGAAAAGGTTTTGTAACTGGACCAGTGGGAGAACATGCCCTACGAGAAACAAAAAGAATCATCTTGATTGGTTAAGCCGTTTCGGAAAAACGCAAAAATAATAGTTAAAAAAAAATTGTTTAAGACGATCAAATCGAAAAAGATTTTTTAACGGGACTAACCGAATAACATTCTACAACGTGCAAAAAGAATCACCTCGTATTGGTTAAAACATTTCGGAGTAGTTGACGAACATACATAAAAAGGAAAAAAGAAAAAAAATATATATATATCGAACCTAGATACCTTCCTCCATTTCCAAAATCGGTATAAAAATGATTCAGATAGGAACAGAATTTTAGACGTGTTACTTCTTGTAGATGCAGGTATAAAGATCATATGAATGTAACATACGTTTTCTTACATCGTATTTTTTAACATACTAATCTATCTTGTGCCGAAAGAATTGATTCTAAGACCTAATACAATTAAGAGAATTTAAAATATAAACATTGTTCGATATTGCTCTGACACAAATATTCGTAAAATATACAATTTTCCTTAAATCGTTATTTTTATGATTATTAAACATATTATTTGCAACAAATAAAAGTTTTGTCAGTCATAAAAGTTACAAACGTTCTCTATATACTAGAATAGTATATCTTGCTTCTCTCAATAAATAGGTAGAATAAGATTTAAGGCTTTAGATGTTATTTTTTATGTCTTTATATAAGTAATGAGGGTAAAATTAACATATTTTGTGAAGTATACTTACGCTGCACTAAGAAGAAATATGTGATTTCATGGACCACATCCGCTTGGTCTATTACGCATTTGAAGTATCCACTGTCTTTTAACGTGATATTTGTCAATGTGAAACCAATTCTCGGATTGAAATTTGTTTGCTCCACGGGCTGCACAATGAATTCGATTTTAATACAACAATTATAAATGATACAATGAATTTTTATATTTTTCTATTATTAATATTCGAATTTATCAATCCGATGTTTCTGCCCGATCCATTTACATATCTGAATATCTGCTAATTACGTATCTCTATTAATGTTTTTATTCATGATTAAGTTTTATTTTAATTTTATTCATTTATTTATTTTATAATTTAAAGCGTAATCTTGGAACTACATTCCATTAAGTTTTAATTTTTAATTAACGCTATAATATGTATTATAAAAATAAACCATTTTGAAAATTTTCACTGTATTTGTTGCACTTGGTTTTAATACCATGTAAATATTTCAAGAGTGGAAAATCCGTGCAAAACCATGTACTTGAGGTTTTAGGTTGATAACTTTCTAATTTATAAAATAAACTGTTTAATCAAGATTGTATGCCTTCATAATAAGTATAAAAGTAACAAAAATAGGAGTTTGACATTATACGAATAATTGCCCCGGATCTAAACTAATAACGATAATATTAAAAGTCATCAAATTTTTCGGATCCACAGTGCAGTTATCATATGCCCATGCCTATCCATCGTATCTTATACGATATACACAATCTTCGTTAAAGTGGCTTACACAGACATATTTTCTAGACATATTTTTTTTTAGTTTTTCTTTTTTGTTCATCGATTTTTGGTCTTTTAATGGTTAATGCCAAAAGATTAAACGGCAGTTTATGGACCAGCGGAGTACAGTATGCAATGTTTTACATGGCGACAGAACATACAAATATGACCTCCTTAGGACTAAATACGAAGACGAAAATGATCGGTTCTTTTAATTAGTAATAGAGAAAATGGTATTATTATTAATTATTATTAATTAGTAATAGAGAAAAATGTATTTATCACACATAAAAGTAGACCTCACCAATACCATTTGACTTTAACTTCATATAAATATTTTAAGTACTATATAAGTATAATTGAATGTATTGTATTCTAGTAAATCTGATTAACAGGAGATTTAAATGTTCTTTGTAGAATAATACGATTAATTTTTTTGCAAAAGACAAATAACAGTGTTCGCTCCGGTATATTTGTCTAATATTTTTACTAGTATTAATAATAAACGCATATAAATAGGCTTACCATCTCGTTTAAGAAGACTTGGACTGTGAAATTGGGTGACGTTGGTCTGCATGGTATTACGGCGGACCCACCGGCTGCTGCATGTAGTGAAGCAAAGGTATTCGCTTCTACGAACACATTTGTAGTAGCTGGAACAGTCAATACCAGATTAACATATTATAATCACATAAATTACAAATTTATCCCGATTTAGTTAAAATCGGTTAAAATTAGCCCGAACCGTGATCATTCCATCACCGCGTCGTTCAAATATTGTAAAAATAGTAAACATGCAGTTGCTCACAAATGTATCTTAACATTTATAGAAATCTTTTCTGAATATATTATGTATGTTATACAAAACAATTTGGAATTTCATCAACAGTCGATAAGACTCAACGAGACTCGATTATTATAACTATATTAGTAATTATTATTGGTATATATATAGATCAAAAATATATAGAACATATATTTCAAATAAGTATACATGTATCGGAAAGAATATTGGGATTTTATTAACATTTCTTATTCAACTATCACGATTATATTGATAAAGTTTCAAACGGATCTTCAAAGGATAAATTAAACGCTTATAGGCCTCTAAAATCATATATCATAGAGTTTTGTACGTATTTTCCATATGTATATGACTCGTAAAAAACGCTACGAATTTTCCGAACAACCCATTATTTGTCTATGATAATAGTTTAGGTAACAAACATTTAAAAATTCACTTACACTGAACGTAAACATATACCATGCTTTTAGATGTTTTAAAGTTAGGATGTGAGGTAACCTGTAAAACATTTCCAGGGCAACCATATAACCCTGTATCTCCATGAACAGTTTCACGTCGCTGAAATACGTACATATAAATTCCGTGCTCGATGTGTTCTTGTGCATGCACTGGCGAAGTGACGATCTATTATAAGATTAAACATAATTAGTGATTATGGTAATACTATTTCTGACAATAAAGAATTTTAACGTAATAAACATAGAATCTATAGAAAATTTCAATACAATTTAATATTATCATAAAAATAGAATTTAATAAACTGAAGATAAGAACATACAATTTGTTATAAGTATATATAATGAAGTCAATATATAATTAAAATTCAATATATACATAAAATTCTAATGTATTAAATATACATAAGTACGTAGATTCTATTAAATATTTGTTACAATTTTATTATATTATGAAAATGAATAAATTCACCATTATACGATAAAATTAGTAGGATTCAATATGTATTGTATATAGGATTCTAATTCATGAAATATAGATTATGTCGAAAATTATACGGAAAATTCAGTTTATCATAAATATAGATAAATAGATAACATTATTTTCCTGCTCTTCAGCCATGAAAAGGAAGTTAGCATGTGCTTGTGCCTACAAAACCAATTTAAATTTACATCAATACAATGATTCTAAATTAACTAAAAATATTAACATTTTTACAGTTTATTAAAATTGTATAGGTGTATAATGTTATGATATAAATATAAAACACATAGGGGAAAGCTAAATATCGTAGTAGGTTTAATATTGTAAAGCAAATACCAAAGGAATAATCGGACATGGCTAAAGAGCGTATGATGTGAATAGTGTATAAGAACAGAATGTGTATAAAGGCGAATTTTAATAGAAGTGGAAGTAGAAATAGAGGCAAAGAATAGAGGTAGATGAAAAGGAACGAATCTTGATAGTGACGTATAAGTTAGGAGATGAATTGGGACAGTCTCCAAAAAAGATAGAAGTTAGGAAATCAAAACATGGGTATCTTACAATTATCGATAAAGCAACAGAAACAGGCAAGGAAAGATGTTACAGAGACAGGCATGTTAGATGAATTTTTAAATAAAATCGGAAAAAATCCAAGTGAAGTATGAGAGAAGAAAAAAGTACTACCTGACAAAAGGACAAAAAGGAAAGTCGAAAATAACGAAGAAAAATGTGGAAAATACAGAAGATAAGAATAAGGATAAGAATAAAAAGAGAACCAGGGAAAGAAATTAAAAAAAAACAGAGAGATTGCAGAAATATTAAGGTCCATAGCGGGTTTGATCAAAGAAATTTAAGGTTGAGAGGAAGAATGAGGTAAAAAAGTTGTTCAATAGAACAAGAATAGAAAGACTTGAAACAGACGACGAAAGAGAAAGGAAATGAAAAGCTCGTTGAAAAATGAGAGAAAAAAGATGTTAGATATAATTAAACAATTCGAAAGCAAGAGACTGAAATCGAGAAAAGGGAGGGTCACAATAATAAAATCATTGGATAGAAGCTAGATGATTTGGAAAGAAGGATAAGAAGGAAGATAAAAGAAGATGACAAGGCGAGCTAAATGCAAAAGTGAAAAGAATAAAAAGAATGATAGAATTACGAGACAGGAGAAACAAAAAGAATAACATGGTAGTTGAAGAAACTAAGATATTGGATAGAATCTTTTATATTATATATATTTTTACATGTTATGTATATTCAATGCATTTTTTCACCTGCAAATTTTCCATAAATGTATAAAAGTTCGCGGTCTAATTATAACATTTCACATCTGAGACAGTTCAATATCTTTAGATAGTTTAAAGCTATTGCATTTACTCGGAAGTTTGTTCTTAGAGGTGGTACTATTACAACAATTATTTTTTATAAACTTACCGCATTTCTTAAGTCTTGAGGATAAATAAAAGAAATCCTTTCGAGGCCGGTGCACTTAATCACTAAAGGGTCGTTTTCGTTTATAAGAAGATCGTCAGCTTCCATTATCGTAGTTATGTCATCCTCTGTTGATCTTGCTAATAAAAAAAAAAAAAAATAAAAAATTTTGTACGTTAAATCCTAAATTTATCGAAAAAGCAAATAAGTAATATAACTCTGTTTATATAAACTCTATATAAACGAAGCTTTACTTACATAGACTTTGATTAACGGAACTCTAACTGAGTTTTTGTTATCTAAACTACTATCGAACGTTACTGCGATTTCATAAACATATTATTTACATTTACACAATATTTAGCCAAATGATTTTTTTCCATACATCTATTATTTCCATTTTTCTTTGTCATTTCAATGTATAAAAATTAGTTCAATCTTATATTGTACATATGCCACTTATTATTCTATTCTTCATAAAGCATTTAATTAATTTCATGTTAATATATCGTATCAATTGTTCAAATCCATTTCCTGATATTATATCTTTGTTACAAACTTAATAAACCATAAAGTTGAATTAATTACACGATTCGTAACTACACGTGCGCAAATTCATATTCAAAGTCATAAGATGCGCAACATTGTGACGCATCATATAAATATATATATATATGAACTCCTATTATATATATATTTTTATATAAATTTCGATTGGTGACATGATCCCATCATTATATATATATATTATATATTATATATTATATATTATATATATATATATATATATATATATATATATATATATATATATATTATCTGAACGAAAAACCATAGATAGTGAAAAGAATTAAGTGGATTTTTAATAATATGCACGATCTGGTTACCTATAGGAACTTGTTTGTTCCCGACAAAATTTTCTTGTACATACATAGGTTTCACAACCAGAGTCGAACACTTTCCGGATTTTCCGAAAAATATTTGTCTAAAATAATATTATCCAAGTGAATTCCTTGTTAATCATAATTATTCGGAACAGGAACATTATTACTAATTTCAATGACTTAGACATAGGTTATCAAAGTGAACAAGGTGATCAAGATTCCAAGGTATTCACAAAAGGCTTTAGTTAAATTTAGGTTACGATTAATCTTGATTCAGCAGTAAGTGTCCACATTTTTATATAGCTAAATCTAAACTTAACTCATTCACAAGAGAGATAATTATTTTTAATATTGTATAAATAAAAAAGAAAAACCAATGGGTTATAAGCTGACAATGGCCAGAGTAGTAGATATCTGGTCTAGTAGCGTGAAGTAATTTTCAATGAATCAGTTATTACATACATGGAATGTTGCACTTTATTCTGATCTTCAATTGGTTAAAAATATAACAAATACACCTGCCGGCGTTGAAAAATTGCTTACATTTGTACAACAAAAATTTATAAAATAAATTGTTGAGTAATACACATAGTATTAAATATAAATTGCTTTATAATTTATATAATAAAACTGAGCGGCGATTTTACGTATAGGAAAAAGGTGTTTAAAATGTTGATCTTGACAATATATTTCAATATCATTGTATTCGATGAAGTCGCTCCTATTCCGAATAATTACCAATATTTTCTATGCTAATAATAAATGTTCAAATACTTTCGTAAGTCACATTCGAATAACAACGCATTTTTATTTGTGGAAATGTTTCTAGACCTAGGAAGATGAGTAACAAATATTTGAAAACGAAGCTGGTTTTTTTTAGCCACAATGTCCTGCGGATAATGGGTTCCATTTCATTCTTGCTGGTATCCTTTTACTACATAAAAACAGTAAAAACGCACATGTGCCACACGAGTTCGGTTCTGCGCATATATGTACAACCGTCTCTTGGGAGGAAGTCCTTTCTTTCCTCTTCTGATAATGCAGCCACATTATCAACCAACAGACTCGTTCCATCAGAAAAGCGAATAAATAAATCACAAGTGAACGCTAACGAGAAAAACGCTTTTGGAAAAGTTGTTCTTTAATAGATAGGTATAATTAGGTAAAATACATTCTTTGCTATCGATGATATTCTTTACAATATCTGTATAATTTTTGTTTATTACCAGAAGAAATATGCGTGTATAATCTTTACATTATATCGTGATAGCATAGGTGAATCAACGTTAGTAATGAAATATTAAAAGACGTCTTTGATGTTCGAGTGTAATAATTTCCAAGTGCACTTTTTATCTTATGATTTGTAGAATATACAGAATATATCTAATGTACATATACATATACATATCACTTATTTTATGTTATATAGAGTGATTCAAATAACTGAAATACCGTCTTTTACAAACGCAGTAGTGCACTTGAAAAGCGCAAATTTTTAAGCAGAGATGCATATTTATTTCTGTGTATATCAATTACTTGAAGTATTCTATGTAAATGTAGTATTGAAGTATTGCAGTATTGAAGTATAGTAAATGAAGTATTCTATGTATTGGGATAATAATACTTAGATATTCAGAACGAACGACTTAGAAAATAGTTACTTTTTATCAAGGTGTACTATATTTTTCATAAAATACGTATAGGAAATCCATAAAAAACCGCATACTTAAGATTTTAGGTCTATAACTTTTTAACTTATGAAGCAAATAGCGTAATCAAGATTGTATGTATTAAATGACTCCATAATAAACATAAAATAGCAAAAGTAAGGTTTCAGAGTTCAAACATGTTCAAGTTTGATAGCTTGCTCGAATCTTTCTCGCCTTATAGGGTAAAATTTAATGTATGTACCGCAAAAGTGCTTATATATGTACAAAATTAAAATTAAATCCTTGTAAATTTTAAGACACAAGTGCTTCAATATTTTTTTCGCAGAATACTTAATATTTAGAGAAATCTAATATAAAGTAGATATCGAATATAAATTATAGATTTTTATCTTAAAAGATGCCACTGCACTTTTAGTATTATGCTTATGAAGAAAGTGAGACATATCGTAGAAAAGTAGACCTTCGTATGTAATTAATAGCTTTCTTCTAGTGGTTTTTCAAATAAATTAAACGGGTAATTATTGCGAAGTTATATGTATAGCCAAGTAAAATGACATATTATTTAAATAATCGTTTGCAACCATTTTGTTTAATAATAAACAATTATTATAATTATTATTTCATTTAAACAAATTTAATTTACACAACTTTTACCTTGAAAGCTTTTACACTGATAATAACCAGTGATAATAGAATCTCAAACTAATAATTTATTAAATAAACAGTAAATTTAAAAGAGAAATATGTATTGTTTTTGTCAAATTAAGTCGATTTAAATATTTCTTAGTAATTAGTTGATAACAGCTTTAACGTAACGCTGAAAATAATGTAAAACATGAATTTTGTGTACACACAAGTCGTGGGATTTGTTGTATATTGAGAAGTCTTGATAAGAACTGTTCAACCTACTAATGATAAAGAACGGAGAAAAACGAATGGCCTCTGGCAGATTAAATAGCACAAGATATATAGTACCTTTCTGTTGTTTGGACACACAGATTACCATCGACTGAATAAACAAAAAATCCGGATAATTATCAGCACGTCAGATCAACTTCTATCCACATAATTGTTGAAATAAAAATTTTTATTCTATTGATTATTTTCTTTATTATTTTATTTTAAATAACATTTAATATTTGCTGATATTGACAATATTATCGATTATATTAGGTCCCTTAAGAACATATGTATAGTTGGTGAAAAGTGACATAAGTCAAAATTAAAATTGATAGAGATATTAATATTTGTAAAAAATGTTGAAAAACAGTGAAAATGATATCGTTTTATCTAATTCGAATGAAACTGTGCTATATCCCACAAAAGCGTTTTATTACTAGTGATGTGTTCAATTTTAATATACAATATTCACATATAGATACTAATAAATCGAAATCCAACACACAAGATTCGCTCCATAGATATATATTAGCTTGAAAAGGGATTGGCACACATTTTCCTATCATTTAATTGTACTTGTACATGATTACAAAAATTTGATAATATGAAAATAAAATATAGAAAATGCTAAAGAGACGTTTGATCGGAAAATAAGGTGTTGTATTATACTTGCCAAGTATATATTTACAAAATTTTCACACACTGATTTTCAATCTCGTAAATATTAAAGCTCTACTTCAATAATTATTTCAATAATCGAACGAATCAAATCTCTTGCAAATATCAATCGCGAGAATTCGGAAACCATTACCATTTCATTGAAATGTTTTAATAAATTTAGAAAAGTTCTATAGAATTACAAACGATAAATGGGATCAATTTTATTGAACAAAGAGCAAATATAGTTTGCTCTTGTCACTATTTAAGAAGATAGTTCAGAAAAGCGATTTCAAGCGAATGGAGAATTTCTGATAAGGAACTCGTAGTTTCGAACTCATGTAACTGTTCTCGTTGTAAACACGTCTTTGTTCATAAATTTAAATTGCATCGTTTTTTTTCGGATTTCAGTTAGACAGAAAGAAGTTCCATTTCAACTAATGTTATTCTAGTATTAGCATAAGTATAAGCTGCTAATATATTTTGGAATATGCCACTTTTCACAAATGAATTTAGATGACCAATTTTTGTGATCGAGTAACAACAAAATTGTTCTTTTCCGGAATGAACCATCATCAAAATGTACAAAGTAAGCATATTCTGGATTCTAGATTGTGATGTCAATTGTATCACTTTTGTTAACTTATTCTTCGTATTTTAAATTGAGCTGCTTTATCTTATTAATTATTTGATAATGGCCTGTTTTATGCCATTTTCAAATAATTACTATTATGATTTCCATTACCTAATACTCGACATTTCATGGACAAAAGTATTGTTTTTATAGACATTACTCCAAACTATGTTCAATATTTTGAACAAATTACTGTATATCGAATGTATTAGATGGTCCCAAAAGTATCTTTCGTTTTATTAGGAAGTAACAGTTGTACAACATTTTATTTTTATATTATTTTATTGAATATGTACGATCCATTTTGTTCCAATAGAACAAAAAATAATAATTGATATTTTTATAAATATACTAAGACGAACTACCATTTAATAGAACTTAGACAAAAATTTGTTTTATCCATTAAAAATTAAATATTTTATATCATAGTCTAATTTTTTCATGTTTAGTTTTTCTAAATGTTGCATTTAGTTTTTGTAAATTATTCAAAAATGCATAAAAATCTGCAACCTACTTATGACATAATATTTAAACTGTATGAAGTGAATTTTGAGTTTATTCAGATTTATGAGTACATATTGAACTTGATGTAATCACTCATCGCTAGTTTCACGAATTCATGTCAATAGATATCGTATTTTTAACGCTTCTTTTACACGACTGGATATCGATAATAAATTTTATCGTTTACATTATACACGACCATTTCACATCGTCATTTAGACCTAAATAATAAATTTGTCTATTTTCATTGGGATACATGTTGCATTCCGATGAAACATCGTAATTGATTGCTGTGAAACTATTATTTCGACCTAAATGAAATGAGTAGTTTACAATATTGATCACAACCACTTTCTTTAGAGATATTTACAATTAACCACTTTATAAGTACATAATATATATGTATGTTGTAGATGAAATGACTTAATAAAACGTTTAATATTTACATCCTGCCTGAAAATAATATTAATCAAGCTATAATTTAACAGATTTAATACATTTCGATCATTTGCAAAACAAAGTTACAATTTGGTACTCGAAACCTTTAGTTGATCATTATCGACAACTTTTTGTATGTTTTTAATATTTGTATGTGTGATGGTGTCCTTCAATTGAAATTATTCCACGCTAACGCAGATTGTTTATTTTTTTAATATAGTTTTTTAGAAAAAGCTGTTATAGCAGTAATTATATATAAAAAATATTTAATAGCAAATTACTTATATAATAGTAAACCATAATAATACAAACTATAAAAAATTTTCATTTACTTTCTTCTAATCGTCAATTCCTTTTCTCAATTATATTGATATATTCTAGGATAATTATTTAGAAAGCTGCGATCATCTTGGATTTCAATGATTTTTTAATATATTGCAAAAATCAACATTTTAAACAACTTTTTCCTTTGCGTGTTATCGTCGGACTCTTAGTTTCCGAGATTTTTGCAAAAAACTGGCGGTATCACTACAATGAATTCTGCTTATAATTGTTTACAAATAATGTCTGTGACAGCGAATGACCAAACCTATAAATTAATGATAAGAATTAGGTTCGGATTAAGCGTTATTTTATCTGGTCACTACACCGTGATGCTGCCTAACCCCAATCAATATATAACGCATATGCTGTCACGGACGCAGAATTATAGCCAGAATTCACTGTGCTTGTACCGACAATTTTTTTGCGAAAACTAACAATAAGACATATTTTGTGTATACGAAAAAAATGTTCAGATGCCTCCAATAACATATTAAAAAATCATCGATATCTGAAATGGTGGAAGTTTTCGAAATAATTACTCTTAACTTTTATTTTCGTTTTTCTAAAGAATATATTTGACATAAAGTACAGCCTTCATTAATTAATACAGAACAATTCTTTGTAACAAAATTAAAAGATTGGCTGTCTTAACATTTTTCCAGATTATGTTTAATAATCTTAGTAGAACTTGGTAGAATAAAATTAATTTCTTTCCTTTTCTATATCTTTTACGGTTTTTGATCGCTATACATAATAATATATTTCGATTAATTTTCATATTCGTATTATTCTATTTTTTGTTATTTGATCCTACGCATGTTATGAATGTTTTTACAATACAAATTTAGTTTTCTATAGACTCTTTCGCTTTCCCTATATAATTTATTTCAAATTTTTTAAATAGGCCAGGAAAATATGTGGGTCATGTAATTAATTACTACATTGTTGCAACTTTTGAAAATAGTTTTGACAAACTTTTCTTATGTGTTCCGGATTGCAATTTTGCGTGAATATGAAATTCTGATCGATTAATGGTTTTCTTGATAATTTAAATTAATTATCACAATTCGAATGAAAATAATAGGTGTCCCATACTCGGGATCAATCAACGGGAGTGTAGATAAATAAATTGCTTAGAAGCCAAACTGATCTCAACTCCATTTTTTACTAATTTCTCAATTACAATATTTAAGTACAATATACAATTGATATTTAATTCTTAAAATATAAATATGGTATTTCCAATTTTATTTATAAATAACTTGATTACTAATATTAATATGAAATATTACTAATAATATAGTGATATAGATAACAGTAAATTTCAAGATAAGTTGAAGAAATAATGCTTGTAATAATAGGATATAATCACTCTACTTTCCAATTTTCCAGTTAGTCAATATAGTTTCTACATGATTCAAATGCACAAATCATTTTCTATATAATGTCACTTTCTATGTAACAATGAAAATGAATATATCTTTAACATTTCTTATTAATTGTAAATATTTAATCAAAACAAATATTGAACGTCCCAATTACATTATACAGAAATGCCACTGAAAGATGTTTACTGAAACATTTCCAATAATCAAATGATAATCTCAGAAAGTTATCGTTTCGTAAATTATGTCATTGATGTATTGCCTATTGTAACGTATAAAGCGTCACGAGTTTGATGATTCGTTAAGAAACAGATAATGTTCGAATGCTTCTCGTATGTAATTTGCATGATTGCTACCCATTAACTACACGTTTCTATCCACAGTTCTCCTGTTTCAAGTACGAGAGAGCCCAATCGAAACTAGTATATCTGCGAATCAGGAAAAAACGTTCCAAATGTATGATTCATGCGATAGTGGTTTCAAACGTTTTTTTTTTAGATCGGTTTGTCTTTATACGCAGTAAAATTTAGTTTATATTAATTCCTTAAGTATTTAACATTTAACTATGTCAACGAAATTTTATTTACAATCAATGCCTGAATAACTGAACGCTGACTGAATCTTTATTATCTGAACTGCCGAGTACCACACATACCAATTACATGAACGAATGGAATGTATTTGTATCTATTTATATGTATCGAAATGATTTTTCTCGACTTTTTTTATTACTCGAATTAGTTTTTTTTATTTATTTATTTATATTTATATCACGTGGTATTAATTAATTACTCGATTATTGTGGTCACAAATTCATTTCCAAAATCATAAGATTCGAAACATTATTATATGTATATTTATGAGCAAATGTTTGGTGGAGTCCATTTATATGAACGTAAACTCTATTAGCTGTCCGAAAAATCACAGATGTTGTAAGAAGGGAAAATTAAGTGAACTTGTACTATATACATACAATATACGAATGACTTGGTTATACAAATTTGCTTATCCCCAACAGATTTGTATAAATGGTACTTTACATTATGGTATAAACATTTTGAAATTTCATTAACGCGGTTATAACTATGAGACTCGACTATCTTTGTTATATTGGTAACTTTAAAAACAGAACTGAAAAAACATATATATATATATATGTTTCTCAATTCCGTTTTAAACATTATCCATATAACAAAGATATATATATATATATATATATACATTTATATATAATATATATATATATGTACATTTATATATAAGTATATATATTATAATATATGTATATTATATATAAGATTAAAGTTTTATTTTTCAATTCTCCTACAATTGTTTCCTAAGTATAAATCTCAATATGAGGAAAGGCAAAATACGAGGAAAGAGTATCTTGGATAAAATTTGACCAACTAACTTAACAAAATTTGAGCACTTACAACAGTTTCGTTAAAATTTGTATTACATTCGAAAAAGGAAATTAATCAACGTTTAAGCCTAAAAGGCGATACTGGAATATAAGGAATTTACTCAATATCACAGAATCTAAATATCCAAATAAACGGAACGCTATGTATAACGAAACAAAAAGAAAATAACATTAATAACAATTCCTATAGAATACAATAATAATTCCCCAAAGAAATAACTCTAAATAAGTACAACTATACAATACATAAACAATAACAAACAATCGAGTAATTGAAAATAAATGATCTCTCATATGAAAGATTAACAAAGTTATTTGATTGTCAGGACAGAATAAGATGTGACTAGTTCGCATAATCAAGGTTGTTCTATTACATGATCTTACATATTTGCTAGAACGTATTTTTTATATTTATTTGTAAAGTAATAACTCGTCATTAAATAATTTATATTTCAATTGCGTTTCAAACAAGTTAATAAATAATTCTTTTATTACTGTTAAATCAACTTCTTTTAAATCAATAAATCTTCCATTTCTCTAGTCATATTCATAAGACTATGAAATGTCACAAATATACGCGATTTAGTTCTTATTAATTGTACAGTGTCCTATTAATGATAGTGTCCCAGTGATAATGAGTACAATTGACAAGGAGACGACTTTATGTGGAAAAGTAAGTCGAAAATATAAAATAAAATTTTTTCATAGAACGCTTCCTTTTTGAACAAATGAAATTTGAAAAGTTATCAAGTACGCATGGCAAAGCCAATTCTTAACTAAGCATGTTCAAATACTATTTCCTTGGAAATGAGCAGAAAAGTGTTATTTTTTACTTATTCTTTTTCGTAGAATAATCTAATGACTTTCTGCTGATTGTTTACTTATATCCAACCGGTATTTAATTAGATAAGTTCAGATATAACAAAGAAATTTCCAAATTTGATTTTATCGAAAACAAAGCGTCGCGCCGTATGAAAAAATGTTATTCTATATTTTCATTGAATTTTTTCACGTAGAATTACATTTTTACCAATTGTACCATGATTACTGGTGTAGTAATGTAGTAAATTATTGTGCAGTGGGGCCCACAGGTATGCGATTGAAGTTACGACGACATGTGGCACGTAACAGTAACCTGTTTTCACAAGCGTGACTCAATGGTGGCCACGTGATTGTGACACCTCACTGAACAACGAATCAATCGCCAGGGGAATATAGACGACAAGCAAAACAGCATTTACCTCGATGCAGCACGAGGACAACAAGTAACACGATGGATCTTGAAACTTGTACCATTTTCATCTTCTCTATTTATTATCACACTGTGCACCTTCTTATTTATTTATTCTATACTCTCTCTTTCTCTTTCTCCTGTCATTTCATATTTTTGTAAAGAAGCACTTATATAGTAAGGCAACCTCATTACATGAAAACACTCGTCGGAACGAATACACGATACTACACGACTAAAGCATTCCACGCGCGCTTTCTCACTGAAGAACCGAGCGTACGAACGGGTTACGCACGTCCACGATTCCATGAACAAGGCCCCACCCCGACCGATTCCTCGTTCTCTGAGTTATCGGTGACGACATCATGCAGGAGACGACGTTCTTCTCCTTCATTTGCTCCAATGATCAAAATTAATCGCGCGAATCGAAGCTACGATGTCGTCAATGACGATTTCTACAAAGATTGAGTATTATCAAAACAAACTTTCATTTAAATAATTTTCAAATTGAAATGTCGACTTTATTTGTTATTTGCTTTGCTCCTTTATCTTAAATAACGTTATTTCGATAATAATATATTTGGAAGATAGATTATTTGATTGAATAAATATATTTAGTGTTTTATTTGATATATCTACCATCAATCACAAAAATCTACATGCGCTCCTCAAATATATTATAATAAAAACATTAGCTTTACGAAATTTTTTGACAGATTAAGATATAACGTTGTTAAAATATAACGTAATTTATTTACTTTCAGTTTCATTAAGTAAAAGATATAAATTACAATATTATAAAAATTACATACATCTGTTATATCTGCATGAAGTTATAAAAGGCTTAAGTAGGATTATATTATAATTTTATGCTTAAACCCCTCCCCTTACGTAAACATCAACAATATCCTGAAATTTCCTTGGCATTAGAAATATTGAAGGTTTCGTAATTTCCACCGTAATTTTATCTCAAGAATTTTATGAAGTAAATATTTTAATTTCTGTTTAGAAACATTAGTAATAATGTGTATAGTAATAAAAATGTTGCTACGTAAGCATAAATAATTTTGTTACAAAGTGCGTTTCTAGTTTCTTTGGTAAATCAGGTACACATAATTTGATAGGTATATTTAGAGTAATGTGAGCTTTCGTGACTAAACATAAATATCAGTTATTTAATTTCTCCAAAAATATATAAAGGTGTTTATATAGGTACACAGAATTTTTATTCGAAAACTTTGATGTGTAAGTCTACGTACACACATTCTTTTTAATATTTAATAATGTTCGCGCTGCTTGATCCGATGAAATATGTTTAGTGTCTAGTTGTTTTTAAAGTGTCTAAAGTGAATATTTTTCGTCAATAGATATGCAATGGCTACACAAAATATTGACAAAAGATATAAGGATATATGTGAATACTTTTTGCTGCTCTACTCTATTCCTTATGCATTAAAAACAATTACATACAATAGAATACCGCTTAGCGCGGTGTTCGTGTAATGAGATTGCAAAATTGCTTTAAAAACGCTATATATATGTTTACGCGATGGTAAATTCTAGAGGTGCAGAAGCATATTATTGCCTTAAACATACAAGGTAATAATTGATTTATTGTTCTTGCTTTCTGTGCTTGTTTTCAAAATTGACTCATTCTTGACATGCAAATATATGGGTTTTTGAACTTGACACAAAGATCATACATACGTATTAACGTATATAATACATATTATGTGAGGTTATTTGTAAAACAGAATTAGCTATGTTGCTTCAAAAAAGAATTTATTTTATTTCTTGCGCTGTGGATCCCATATAACATTAAGAATTCGCACAAAGCAGAACGTGTCTGCCATGTTACAGGAAGTTCTACCGTACTTGTTGGATAGAGGATTCTATCTTCTATACCATTATTACTTAAATCGGTCTATAGTAATCAGAAAAAAGTTTTCATCGTCGATGGAAGGTAAGCAAATAAATTTCCATTTATTCATACTGATTAATATAAATAGCGGATATGGTAATGGTTATGATAACTAAAAACAATTTCCGTCATTGATAATGAATACCGGTAACTAAAAGTTGTTATTATATAATGTTTATAGTATGTATAATAGTTGTTTCTAACTAAAACACTTAAAAATTAATATTCTTTAACTATTTAATTTTTTGAAAAATCACTTAAAAATGTAATGATGTATTCTGCTGTTTTCCGTTTAAACAAAAATTAACTTTTTCTCAAGCTTTTAGCTTTTTATTAATTGTCATTTTTTAACGTTGGTAATAATAAATAAAGATGTTATTCCGTTTTCAAATTTGAACCTGTAAAGATAATTATACAAATAATTCTACATAGTATATTTTTTATCTTTTCAAATCAATCGTTTTTCATCTTTACTTAGAATGATCTATTTATCATTTGCTAAATATTATAGGGAGTACTATTGTATATTTTATAAATTTTTGCATATTATGTGAATTCTGCTCATTTTTATACTTTTAAATTTCCCATAAATGTTTAAAAGTCCACTAATTATACGAATACAAAATACAGACACTACAATTGTTTAAAGGATGTTGTAAGTAAAATAAACTTAGTATCACTATAGCATTCCTATTTCTGATTTCATCAAATTGAGAATGTTAGAAAATGATTTCACAATTTCCCTGGGCATTAAAAATATCAAATATTTATCTACTTTGTATAAAATTATTTAACATTGCGATTATTTCTGGTCATCTATCTATCAGTGATAATAGCATAATATTAAACTCATGTTGTAATGTATTTAGGGGTCAACGTAATTGCCACTTATCAATTAGTGCAACCTGTGTTAAGTGTTCAAACATTTTATTGTATGAAGCTTCATTTATGAATATATTGATATTGAAAATTTATCCACTATATTTATCTACATTATATATTTTCTTCCAAACATTTTAAGGGAGAAATATAGATTGGAAAAAATCTTGGAAAATGTTTGAGGAAAAGTAATATACAGGACATAATTATGTTGACAGAAATAATTTTTAATAATTGAAGGTTTTGTAACAATAAGAAAGCAATTTCAATATTTAAATTGTATTTATTGCAAGAGAAAGATATAGGCTTCATATTCAGAAGTACAAAAATTCATTACTGCGAATATTAGTTGATTGTAAACTTATATTCTAAATTTTAAACTTTCACGATAATCAGATAACATACATTCCGTGATTCTTCTGATTTCGATAGTGTCCTTGATATACATAGAGAGGAAATGAAAGTACCCACGCCCGTAGGTTTAGCTGTTCCACAGTATAGGTGCTACACCATGCGGCCAAGTGCTGAAAGTATTCCACGCTAGCATATACAAGAACCTATTTAGTTCCATCACAAACGAGGTATATTTGGTGTGGCTTCACGCTGCAAGATCCTTTTATTGTACTGTTCGACGGAAAAATTTTTTTACATTTTTATACTATTATTTTATATTATATTATCTATATTTTATATTTTATAGTATATTATTTATATTATATATTATTTTATAATTATATTATTTATTTTATATTATTTTATACTCTATACGTTTTTATTCTATCTACTTACTTTCACGACCGTAATCAAACGTGATTTCTGCGTTTCTCATGTATGCTAATGTTCGTTTGCATTGGGTCTGCTCGTCAGTATCGACATTGTATATGAATATGATTCGTTGGCGACTACTTGTTGACTAGGCTACATAGCCAGCTCGATTTTATCATTATCAATCCTATCGATTGCCATGCCGATTAAAGCCTCGTCTCAAATCGTAATATCGAATTTCCACGATTATTTGAATCTTTTAAACAATACTCTTCTCATAGTTTTTCCGAGCGCGTTTCTTATAGCACAATCAAGAACTGGATCATTCCCTCTTACATCTCCATCCACGTTTTCATGACCTGTGTGGGTATATCATATCGCGATTTAACAATAAGCTGTGATCGGTCTGAGTAATACCGATCGGCCGTCACAATCAAATTATCCTTTAATGAAACAGAAATTTACAAAGTTATAGTACTTGTAATTACGAGCGACGATTCAATCAGTTCATCAACCACTTCATTTTACGGATGTGTTCGTCTTTGCGTTTAGGTTCTGTTCTTCCATCAGATCCCGAATTCGATAACGATCGTTTTCTGATCTTTTCCGAACTTTCTGAATCGTGAATTACGACTCATTGATGTGAAATATCAATTTCACATAGTATATGTTATTTTTCTGTAGAAAATTTGTGTAAACATTTTTTTATATGTGCTATTATGTTTTAATTATTTATGGAGGCAAATAATTAGAGAAAACATTAATTCTCTTTACTCGAAAATTCCATGAGGCGGTTCTCGATACGTTGCTATGGATTTTAATGAATAGACGGATATAATGCTTAATCTACCATTTTTCTTACAGAAAGTCGTGCAGGATGATTTATGCCTTCAAATGTCATAATTTTCTTCTCTACTTATACCAAGTAAGCTGCTGCTCACGTATCGTTCGATTTGAGGATACTTGTGCATCTCGCTGCTTAGGCTAACCTACTTTCGTTCGTGTAAGGAGGTTTGCTCGCGCACAGGAATATTTCGCTTCATTTTTAATTGTCAATAACTAAAAAAAAAAAAAAAAAAAAAACGAAAAAGCAATTTTTTAATTCTTGATTTCCATCTTATTTTAGCTTCAAAAATCATCCCTTAAATTTTTTACGCATGTAGCCGAATAACCTGTATATTACATGTTGCTTTGTAATATACAACTGGTTTCTGCCTTGTAATAAGCAACTTACCAATCTCGAGCGTGTTACTTATTTTCAGGAAAAACTGTAATTAATTGTTGAAAGTATCAAAACAAAAAAGATACCATAGCATTCTAAATAATCTTGAATCGGTTATAAATAAGAAGGAAAGAGTGAACCACTTCTTAGAATTCCTAAAAGGCATAAACCAACTAATCTAGCAAAATCAACACATACACTGTAATTGATATCTGCTATACATAATATGTCCGTTATATCGTACGCTTTTTTGATTATTCAATAGCAGATTAATCTAATATACAAATTATACAAGCTTATCGTCTCCATGCGCGCATCTTATAATATTAAATTGCGGGTTGTATTCATATATCCTTTTATAGATATAAACTAATTTGTTATTTCGAAGTTAAGGAATTCTTACTGATGACTACACAAAAAATACATATGAAATACATATACATATGTCGGGTGAACATTGGAATTTATGTCGCGTAATGATTCTTCGTTTGAATTATCCATCATTCGCAAGCAGAAATTAGATTTAACATATATACAGAACTTATACTAAGTTTATCGAATATTAAGTCTACGAATATTAAGATTAACGAATAATAAGATTGCGAACAATAAATTTAATGAACGCTATTAACAATGTTTATTGGGTTCAAACGAATCCACGGTCAACGGGATAACTCTTTAATAAGTAAAAATACTTCTAAGCACAAAATACATTTTTAGATGCTCGATATAATTGCTCGATGTAACACTTTCCAAGGCGATCACACGAATGCCAGATCGATGGAAATCTTTCTCGCTGTACGATTGCATTTTGTTCTTTATGCTCGATAGAAGCGTCGAGAAAGTTCCAAGCGCCGTTGCTAGGCAATCTCTGCCTGGAGTTTGATTATTAATACAACGTGTGTCCCATTATATTGATACCTCCGAGGCAAAATCATACGTGGCTAGGCCCGTTCTTGAGGCCGTATGCCGCCTCAA
The DNA here is from genome assembly GCA_014825925.1 of Bombus breviceps. NCBI lineage: Eukaryota > Metazoa > Arthropoda > Insecta > Hymenoptera > Apidae > Bombus > Bombus breviceps. Next base: position 14,607,572 of record CM026182.1, on the reverse strand, counting down.
CCGCACTTCTAGGGAGAACCACACAACCATTCCACACCTCCGTCAGGCAAAACATCTATTCCGTGACCGTGGCTACGTTTGGCGACCAGTTGTCGCCTCGAGTCCAATGTCGCTATCACAAATCTCGAACAATTGCAATCAGACAGAATGGCAATTGCTTAATTACGGCTATGATAGAATCCAGGCTAAAGTAGTAGAGGACTATTTCCCAAAATCTCAAAGGAAAGACTTCGATTTTCCTTTCATCTCCGACAAATATATATGATATAATACATTATATTAATATGTATATATATATATTTTTATTATTTTATTTTAAAATTTTACAATTTGTCCAATAGGACATTTGGTAAAATGTTACATCTTATAAGATAGAAAAATAAAGAAACAAAAATAAATAATATAATATAGCATGTGGATGGTTACCCCGGGGTTCCATCATCCTGTTTATTAGGTTATATATATATATATCCTTATATAAAGGATATATCCTTTGTGAGATCTGTTGGCTGTTTCCTTTTTAGTCTTCTATCTATGCTTGCTGTGTTGGTCGTTTCCACAGCCAGTCGGTTCGGGTGTTTTGCTATTCTTTCTCTGTACCTTCCCGCGTACCTTTCCTGCTAATTTCCTCCTTGATCGTTGATATTCCCAGGTACTTCCGAATTTCCTCGTTCCTAACGTACCTCGTTTCTAACGTTACTATTGTTCTTAGAATTTTTGTTTGAATTGTTTCTATTTTGGCTCATTGCTGCTGTCCCCCATAATGGTATTCCGTATGTCCATATTGGTTTTAAGATTGTTTTGTATATTTTTACTTTGTTTTCTAGGCTTAGTTTGGATTTTCGGCTTGTTAGCCAGTACATTTGTCTATTTGTAGCCTGAATTTTGTCTACTATTGATTTAATATGCTGTTTCCATGTGAGTTGTGACTCTATGTGAAGTCCTAGGTATTTAACTTGCCTTGTTTGTATTATGTGCGTGCCGTTCAGTAGGATGCTTGGTGAATTCTGTTTTCGCAGTGTGAATGTAATGTGGTTGCATTTGTTGGGGTTTGCTTTAATTTGTTTATCTTGGAGCCACTTTTCTATTTTTGTGATATGTTCTTGCAATAACGTGACTGCTGTTTCCGGGTTAGAGTGCCTGACTAGTACAGCCGTGTCGTCCGCGAACGTTAATATTTTACTGTTAACAGCTGTTGGTATGTCCGCCGTGTATATAGTGTATAATATGTGTCCTAGGACGCTTCCTTGCGGGACTCCTGCCTTGATGTCTTTGACTTCAGAGTAGGTGTCCTTGTTTTTTATTGCCAAGGTTCCGCTGCTAAAGTAGGATCTGAGTAATTTGTAGATTTGATCTGGAAATTTCTTTTTGATAGTTTGTAGTAGTTTTTCATGGTCGATTTTATCGAAAGCTTTTTCGATGTCCATAAAGAGTGCCGTGCAATATTGTTTTATTTCAAGCGCCTGTAAGATATCGTTGACGAGTCTGTACATTTGTTCAATTGTAGAGTGTTTATTTCTAAATCCAAACTGGTGATCTGGTATTAATTTTTCTTTCTCTATTATTGGTTTAAGGCGGGTGTACATTATTTTTTCCAGTATTTTGGAAAGAACGGGAAGTAGTGAAATTGGTCTGTAAGATGCTGTTTGGTGTGGGTCTTTCCCTGGTTTAGGTAACAATTATCTGTGCTAGTTTCCATAGTTTAGGATAGTATTGAATTCTTAATATTGCGTTGTATATTATTGTGATTAATCGTATCGCTTTTGGAGGAAGATTATTCATGATTTTACCATTGATTAGATCTATTCCTGGTGCTTTGTTGTTTTTTGTTTTTTCGATTATGTTTCTAATTTCTTGTGCCGTTGTTTTAGTTATGGTGTATTGCTTGTCAGATGCGGTATTAATGGTTAGCACATCCTTGTCCGTATGTCGGTTGAGGTTGGTGTTGGTGATATTATGTGATGTGAATGTGTTGCATAGGTAGTTGGAAAATTCTTCTGCCTGCTCCTCGTTGTCCCTTTTCCTGATTGCTGGGATTGGTTTTGTTGTTATTTTGAATTTGTTAGTGACTTTCCATAAGGAGTAGTTGGTATTTTCGTGTGCGGATAGTGATTCGATGAATTTTGTGAATTCGTTGTTATGTTGTTCCCTTATTTTAATCTTTAATTCCTTAGTGAGTTTGTTTAAGTTTTTCTTCTTTGATTGCCTTCTATTTGGTTCATAGGTGGTGGTTGCCCACGCTGCTTCCTGTATAATTTCTGTCATATTTGCTACTGCCTGGTCAATGTGTTCAGGGGGATATTGCAGTTGATTCTGTTTTCTACTAGCTCTTTAAATGTTTGCCAATTGGTGGTTTTATTGCACAGCAACTCTGACTTGGTGTGAAGAAGTGGTTTGCTTGAATATTCTATTATAACTGGTGTATGATCGGAGTTAAGCTCAAGGCTGGTTGCTATTTTTAATTTGTTTAAGTGTATTTTCGACCACTCGCGGGAAGACGCGGTCGCGAGAATACGCGTCAGCGGGAGGCGTAAATTCCCGTTACGATTACAAGAATCGACACCACGAGATGGATCGATCCCCTGATTTCGGTTAAGAGAATCGGGGTAGTTGATTGAATCTATAACACTGCACTTTACAGGGTTATAGATTTTATATTTCTCAACAAGTAATACACTGCGAACTTAACACGATATCTAGAATTGACTGTCCGGAGGAGAGAAGCACAAGTCAGATGGTGAGTGCACGAGGATTTTATAACAGTAACAGTGCGTTCTCGTAGCACCACGGAAGAAGGCTCGGTGTGGGTGTGTCTTTGCCCCTACGGACGTGGATTCGTTGTTTACAATTTTCGCTAACACGTGAGGGTAGCGATCCACGATGTCCATTGGTTATAGTCGGTGTTAATGAATGACGATTGGCGAAGACGGCCTCTGACCGACGTGGCTCGGGAGTACTATTATGCACGGGAAAACCGACCTTTCTGTTAGATATGTGTCCACCTTTCCGTTTTTTTGTGTGACCATGAAATAAACCCAAGGACCATTCTAAATATCCGTCGTATGTTGAGGGTCTTTATAGGAGGACTTCCTTCAGGTCAAATACGTGACTGAAAGCCTATATTGAAACAATAACGTTAAACTCTAAACGTTTTCTTCTGTGTCCTTGGCTTTATTAAGGGTTGAAAATGACGGTATGCAGCCCGTCGCTGGTCAAGCGGCGCGGAATGTGCTGCAGATGTTGTGCGCGACGTAACATTAAGTTTATTCCTTTTATTACTGCGAAGTCCAGCAGGTCAGGTATTTTATTGAGGTCTGTCGGCCAGTAGGTTGGTCTTCCTGTAGATAGTACGTTGAGGTTGCTGTTCCTAATGTATTTTTCAAGTGTTCTGCCTCTCGGTGTGTTAATTCTCGAGCCCCATAACGTGTGCTTTGCATTAAAGTCTCCTGCTGCGATATATTTGTCTCCTAAGGATTGGAAGTACTCTTCCCATTTTTTGAATGTCATTTTATGTCTCAGAGGTACATATACTGATGAAATCTGGAAGTAATTGTCGTTGGTTTGTATTGTGACAGTGGTTGCTTGTATGTGTTTTTGATTTGTATGTCTATGTAGGTGATGCTTGATGTCATTTTTTATTATTACTGCAGTTCCTCCATGTGCTTTACCTGAGGGGTGTTTGGTGTCGTAGACGGTGTAGTGAGGTATTTTTATGTAGTTTTTTACAGTGAAATGTGTCTCTGAGGCAAGTAATATATCAATATTATTTTTGTACAAAAATGTTTTAGTTTCGAGGGCACGTTGTTGCAAGCCATTGGAGTTCCAGGCTGCTATTTTCAGCGTGTCCGTTTTTATTTTTTGCTTAGCATGTTTGGAAGCAGTTGTAGCATAACTGTAATTTGTTGTGTTTGCTGTCTGAGAACTGCGTTTTGTTCGCTGATCATTTTTGTTAGTGTTTCGCTGTTTTTAATGGATTGCTTGAGCAGTTCCTTGATTTCTGCAGTGTCGTTGTTGTTGTTGCTTTGATTTTGATTGTTTGTTACCGTTGCTGGGCTTATATTTTGAATTACCTGCGCATAGCTTCGGTTACCTTGAGGGTTAATGTTTCTATTTATAGTGTTTGGTTCATATTGTGCTTGCATTGCCTTATTATTATCCGTTATACTTTATTGTGGTTGGTGGTTATTAAATGATCTATTGCGAAGTGGTGGGAACAGTTTACGTTGTATTTGCTTTTTGACTTCACATCCTTTATAGCTGGCCGGGTGTTTTCCGTTACAGTTATAGCATCTAACTTCTTCTATTTTCCCTGTATATGGGCAATCTATTGTTAGGTGATTTTTTGCACATTTGACACATGCCGGACTTCTGTTACAATAGTTTTTCGTGTGTCCGTACTGTTGGCATCTCATGCATTGCGGTATATCTTTTTTATAGCGTGGTGGTTCGACTGTTACTATAGTGTTTAGGATTTTATTGATTTCATAAATTTCCTTGTTACTGGTTATGGGTTTCTAGTTCGATTAAGAATAATGGTAATGGTTGCTTTGTATCATATTTTGTTATATTGCTTATTGCTCTTGTTTGTTGTCCAATTTTTGCTAGTTCATCGCTTATTCTTTTTGTGTTACTTCTCGGGTGCAATCCTCTTATTACTATTTTATAGCTCCTATCCATTTTGGGCTGATATGTATGATATACAGCATTTTTATCCTTTAACGCTTTAATTACTTTCCTGTAAGTTTCTGGGTTAATTGTTTGTATTTTTATTTGTTCTATTTTTGTTTGCTTGATTATGTATTTATCCTCCCCAACCATATTGTTTAGTAGATCAATAAGCGGGTCTATTATTTGGGCCTCCACAAATATTGGTGGTGGTTTTGTAATATGGGCTGGATGAGTTGCGGTTTTACTTATCGGATCAGCGTCTATTTCCTCCGTTAGTGAGCTGAAAGAGTTTCTTAGTGGTAATTCTTGCAGCCATCGCTGCTTTTCTGTATCTGGATTTATTTTGCGTTTCTTGTTAGTCTTTACTATCTTCCAGTTTTCGTCCTGGTAACTTCTTTCATTATCGTGGCTGTACTCCTCATGTCTCGTCTGCTTTTCCATTTCTTCTATAACCATGTCATTTTGTTTATCAATATCTTGTTGTTGTTGCTTTGGGCTTGGTAACTCTACCGTCTTGTTTATGTAGCACGTTTCTCCTTTAGTAGTAATTTTGATTGTCGGTATCTGCCGCTGCATTGTTGGATTTCCCCTCACTAACACTATTCGTTAAATTTTTTTTTTTTTTCACTTGGAACACTTCTCTGAATCACTTCTCCGGAGCACACCACCGACCAGACACGTCCGTTCCCCTCGGTTGCCCGAGCAGGTATCGTAATTCTCACATGTCTTCAATTTTTCCAAAAATCATTGTTATTTACTCTGCATATACGTACTGAAGCATTGGAATACTAGCAGCGTCTTAACGCTGAAAACAAAGCCCCTTTAAAATTTTGTACGCAAATACTACAATAATACATTTTTTTTTTTTTTTATTTACATGGAGGAAATCCGCACGGACGGCAGGCCGCTTCTGGGGAAAGCGGTGTGGTAGTGTCGGACTCTAACCGACTAAAACCTCCATGATGACCGTCCCGGCTGCAATCGAGAGATACCCCGGAACCGGTGTGGCGACAACCACAATAACACATGTCTATTGTTTAACCTAAAGTAGTCGCTAATAATCTTGCAATTAATATGGCTTTAAATACTAATAATAACAATATTAACATACAAATAGTAAATAAACTAATAATAACATAATAACAAAATTTATCTATGACTTTTGTTAAGGAGTCGAACCAAAATCTGATTTGTACTGAGTTGCGCAGATCGTGGTCGCAGGTGCATAGCGACAGGATACGGTGCTGAGCAAGAGCCACGATGTAGCCATTGTTGATCGTTGCGATTGATAGAAGATCCTTCTTTCGATCTTCTTTTGCTCTTCTATCTTTTTTTTTCCTTTCTCCTCTCATAAGACGTGGAACAAACAATAATACGCGCTTATCACCTTTATCAATCGCTAGTGATTAACCGTTTTATCGTTCCATCGACTCCCGAATTCAACTTTTATGGTTCTAGACTAATATAGATTATTATTTTTGTAGACGTAATAGTGTGTCAAAAATTGTTAATACAGAGACTTTTCTTCGGGTGATTCGTGAAACTGCAAATACTACCAAACAACTACTGTATGTCCTCGTCAGGATAGTTCCAACTATATAAGTTGATAGCGTTTCGCACACAACAACTTCACATTTTTAATCATTTATGAAAAATTTGTGGATTTAAAAATGCATAGAATACATATAATATATAAAACATATAAAATACCCAAAATATAGTACTCATTATAATATTTAGTACATAAAAAAATTTTTTATTTGTCACATATCTGTTTAGTTACATTTATAAAAAAAATTGATACATAATTACATAAGATATATAATATGCACATAAATGCACATTAATAATAATATATATATGCACATAATATTGCATAATATGCAATAAGTGCGTAACATGTACTGATACAGCAATGATACAAATGGGCTGCTTTGTATAAATGTATAATAAATAGCAGTTTGGTAATTTTCAACAATAAAGATGTCGTTATGCTTAGATACAAACATATCGTAAATATGTCAATATAAATTATATCAAGTCATTAGGATACTTGAAGATTGTCTCTCAAAAGATAAACTAATCAATTGGAATTTTTGTAGAATTAAGAACTTCGTTATTTGGATAAATGATTAGTGAAAAAAGTGACTTATTTTCATAAATGTATTTGTTATGTATACAAATATCATATAAATAAATTCCAAGGTAAATTCCAAGGTAAATTTAAACAAATAATATTTATAACATCATTATATCATTATAATATTTCTCGTACTTTTCAGTTTATGGAAATACATAATCAGTGGCTTCTAAGTGCTTCTTTAGTACTAGTTTCCAGTTTTTCTGTTCATATTGATAAATGAAAAATGACAATATATGCAAATACTTTTTTTAACCACTGTAAATAACCTTCTTTCACTTTATTGAAATATAAAGCAAAACTTAATATCGATTACTATCAGAAACGCTACAAACTTTTGGGGAAGTTTAGTAATATTTATTAAAATATTGTTTCCGGAACGTAGAGTGAGAAATCTATTTTACCAGAAACGTCCTCGCACCTCTATATATAATTCGTTTGAAAATCAACATTGATTGTTAACATTGGGTCATTAGGGCCATAACGGTTTAAAATTAGATCACCTCATTTTAAAATTTCTAATTCCATCCTATTTTATTACTCGTATTAATATTTATCATTGAGAATGTAAAATATACAATTAAATTAATTATTTTATCATAGTTGTCTATATTAAATTAAATTTTATTAAATTAAATTAACTAAAAATTCATTCAATTAAAAATTCAATATATCAACTAATTCCGTGGTGTGCATTCTTCCAGTTATTCTCGACCCAATTATATTTCCAATGTTAAAAATGTTTTCAGTTTGGACAAAATACACAGATCGGTATGCAGGATTTCTCATTCAATTTTACGTTAATTATTTATACATACAATTGAAATATGAAAAATCGCAGATTCCAACAGGATTAAAAGTTAAGATACTATCTCTAAATTCTGTTTATCGTGACTCGTAACACACGAAACACAATTTCCATCGTTAACATTTACTACCTTTATCGCATAAAGACTGTTATCAATCGCTTTATCTTTGTTATTGTATGTATCTTCATCTATCTGCTGACACGAACTTTCGTCAGGCAGATTTTCGTTCGATTGACATGATTTTGAACCTTCTTCGTCATAGATAGTAAATCTTTTTAGATCGATGTTTGTGGAAGTTGGAATAACTTGCTTTTTTTCTAGTTTCTTGTTTATAGATTGTGCTTGTTGTTTGGTTGATAAGTCTGAACATGAATCTTCGATGAATTTTTCTTTGGAGCAGCATTGAGATGAACTGCAGTGCTCGCCATGACAACGTATCAGGCAACCGGCTTTTTCCGTATTTGGTCTCAACTGTTAAATTAAAAATTAATAAAATAAGGAAAATAAGGTAAGGAAAATTCTTTTTGTTTTTTACTTTAGTGTTAATTGCTTGAGTATTTAACATATCGTAGTAATGAACATAGGATAAAACGATAATATTTTGTTAATCAGATTTATGGAAGAAGAAAGATAATGCTCACACACATAAAATGGGAATGGCATTTTCTTTTTATTCATTCTCAATCTATAAAAATGAACATTTTGTGGAGTTGTAGCACTTTTAATTACCTTTCAGTGATCTCAAATACCTAAATCTTAATTATTTTAAGTTACCACATTTTTGTAAATTGATATTTCTACTATAATTGTGTCACTTTTTAAGTTTAGTTTATATATGTCGACAAATTATTATCTTAAGTTATGATACTTGAAAACTTTTACTATATGGTAAGATTAATCGATAAGAAATACGAAAGAAAATATTTAATAGAAAATTTCATTAAGAAAGAAATATATTTTCTGGAAACAAACAATAATCATTTATCACACCATGAATAAAAACGTTCATTATCAACGTACAAACTTACATAGCTATTTTTGACAATATAATAAACATTCGATGTAAAGTATTTTATTCAAAATATACATACTAAAAATTATCATAATTCCTTGGGACAATTTTCTAAATATCGCTCTTTATGTTTTTGGCTAATAAAAATCATAATAATAATTCATCGAAAGTGCTATAAACTACAACCACTAACAAATAGTTGTCGAAAGTGACACAACTCAAAATATGAACTATAAGTATCGAACAATCCGTAAGAGAACGATTTTTTTCACTTAACCACGAAAATTCAACATTTATGTGTAGTTCAATAATTGGATTAATAATTTGGTACTATGAAAGTCACAAATATGCCGAATTATCGTAATTTTAACATGGGTATAATATATAATCTTGCAGATATTCAATATCAATTTACATTTTACATCATATTTATACATGTTTGATTTCTTAATATTCTTTTTTACAATTCATGCCTATTTAAAAATATTTGCTTACATACCTTATAAAATTCCGGCTGTATTGTAACTTGAGTTATTCCTATCTGTATGAAAAAGGCTGTTACTTCGTCGGTAATACTGGCATAAACCTGTGCAACAGAGTGTTATTCCTTATTCAATACACCCACTAAATGCAGTAAACTAATGATGGTGTTAAGTTCGGATATGGACTAATTCATCCGAATCAAATCCAACACTAAGAATTTACTCCATAGAATTGAATGCTACTAATAACATGCAAAGTGTCCTCAAAATCATGGTACAACCGGGCGGGTGGTGGTTTTACATGCAAAAATAAATCGAAAAATGAAGAATATTTTTTCATTTCAGGCTTCGTTTCCGAAAAAGATTATCTCAAAAATTCCTCAGATACCCGTGCATTAACTGCTTTCGATGTATGATACCGGTGTTTCTACTCATGTCTTTATTATTAAAGATGCATAATGTCGCGATTGTATAATGGTTCGTCCATTGTAAGTAAGGTGTTTGTCAACTATTGGATCGTCGTAAATTGATTTCGAAGCTTGGAAGGACTACTTGCACCTTCCAAAAATCTACTTATACCACTTCGATGTTCGAACAAATCGAATCCCTCACAAGTAGTAAGAAATCATGAAAGTCAGAAAGGCCATTACCTTTATTAGAATTTCATTAAATTCTTTTAACTAGACAAATTCCCTAGAAATTATAGGCAATAAATAAGATTCCTATAAATTTTATTTGAACGTTTGCATTTGTAACAAACCGAGAAAAATGAATTTAAGCGAACCAAGAATTTCTGATAGTGTGCTGGTGTAGTTTTGGACCTATTCGAATAGCGTTTGACTGTACATGAGAATACCTTTCTTTATTTTGTAGCAGCCAAAGTACTCGTAGGGGGTTCGAATCTTTTACATTTAGGTTCAAGTTTAAAACTTGAAGAAGTAGCAGTTCGTTTTCTCAAGATTCTAATCTAATTGATTAGTGTTCGTATCTACTTGCGATGTACTTGAACCCATCACAGCAGGAAACTCACCATTGGATCCAAGAATATGATGTGAACCGTAGAGATTACCTTCTGCCCTGTTAATTGCCAAACATGTAAGTCGTGCACGTTCACGATACCAGGAAAAGCTTCTAGTAATTCTCTCTTAAGAGAATCAATGTTTATGTGATTAGGGATTGTTTGCAGCAGTATCAGTCCAGATTCTTTCACTATAATAAAAATTTACATGCATGTCATGATCAAATTAAAAAGTGCTTTGCTAGAAATTGGATCAATTTTGAATGGAATAAAAATTGAATTAATCAGTTGAATCAATCACGATAGTTAATGTTAATATAATAAAAATGTTTTTGTAAGACAAGAAGAAATATTCTTTGATTTAAACAGAGTTAAAGTATGGGACGATTAAAGTATTTAAGAGTTCAACATAATTATTAGTTTTTACACCCAATTCTATTTTTTAACTGAAGAATTTCAACAACTATTTCTTATTCCTTTATCCTTGTCACGAAATGCGAAAAAATAAAAAAAATTCTGTTTGATACTCAAACTTCAAAGTACTGCTTCTGAATTTTTAATTTTTTTAATTTTCGATATTTATTTTTCATTTTGCTTCGTACACACACATAATCACACTCATTCTAATTAGAAATCTTTTTGGTTTCTCTGTTCAAATAAGCAGGATGATCAGAATCGTTTAATCAGAATCGGACTAAATGTCTTATAATCGAGTAATTTTTAGCCATTTCAACGATAGGTCGAACACAGAACCAAGATATTTCCTTTCGGAAAAGCTGTGTGCGAATAAAGTTTTATTTGGAAATATTTATTATATCTAATGTTACCAATCTAACATTTTTCCAGTAATTCTTTATTTACATTTTAATACTTACTATATGAATAGCTAAGTGCGAAGAGTGAAATGGCTGAAATAATTGCGAAAAGCGGATCGATGTATTTGGCCACGTTAGAATCGGTAAAATATACTAAAATGGACACGAGAATAACAAAAACACAGCCCAAGGCATCACGACACGTTTCTCGTAGACCTTGGCTTTTTGGTATACCCAGAGGACTTCGCCTAGTTTGCGAAGATAACTGTTCTTCGCCTTCTTTCGCTTCCTGCGAACTGTTCCTAAAAATAGACAACGCATATCTTATTGTTAGTTTCGGAAATCTTCTATATTTCTTTTGAATTTGGATTAGCCAAGAAAATATATGTATATAGTAAAATCATAATTATGGAACCCGGACGGAAATTTATTTTATCTACTGTGTCATAACAAATATTACACACAGGATATTTCATATATTATTGCGTATTTTATGCATTTTTGGATTTCTTCATAAATGCGAAGAAATTTACGGTTCGATCATAATATATTTTTTCTAATTTCTCTATCAAGCATTGAAGAGTTCGATGACGTACACAAATTCTAAAAAGTTTCGAATAATATATTGTTCGCAATAAATCTATTTGTATAGTATATGTCTGTACATATTTATATATGTGTCGGAGATGAAAGGACATCGGTGCCTTTCCTTCGAAACGTTTGGGAGGGACCCAATACCCTAATTCAGACTTTACAACTAAGCAATAAACAAAGAAATAGTTGTATGGGTACCTAAGGTTTATGACGATGGGCTTGGGCCCGAGGTGACATAATGAGTCGCCGAACGTAGCCACGGTCACGGACAGAACGTGTAATAACAGAGGTATGAAGTAGTTGTGCAGCCCTCCTTAGAAACAATGATTGACCCGAGAGGTGGGAAAAGGACTATATAAGGGCAGTTCCATTCGGACTAGGGGTTCAGTCAACTAGTCGCCGAACGAATTGCTGATTGAGTTGCGTGTACGGATCGTGTATGATATCGGATTTGTCTCCCGTGGCCGTGGATTCGTTATCGAACTTAGATTCATCATCATAGACATCTCTTTTGTCCGATAGCTGTCTTTACCGGTAAATTCTTGCAATCATCACATCGGCACCAATAACTATCAGCTAGAGTACATAATCACGATGGTCAGTTCGAGTGAAGATTCGTCAAACGCCCCAAAATCCCAAATCTCTTATCGTTTCCGACATATGTATAGTGTCCTTCATAACTGAGAATTATATGATTCTATATGTACAAACAAATCTAAAGCTAAAAGTAAAATCTTTTCGAAAGAATATAATGATATACAAGGTGATTGGTAACTGGTGGTACAAGTGCAAATGGGGTGATTCTACGCGAAAAAAGAAGTCGAAAATATAGAATAAAAATTTTTCGTTTCTTTTCTTTTTTCAGCAATTTCTGTAATAATAAACTTTATGATTACTTCATATTATTTCATTATGTATTCCTAATTTTCCGTTACGGTAAAAACAAACTTAAACTGCGATAATATCCACTTTATAACGAGACGTGATAAAGTGGACGCGTATCGAGCGAAAATTCAAAGTCGATTTTCTCGAAAACAAAGTCTCAAACGAAAAATTTTTATTCTATATTTTCGACTTCTTTTTTCGCGTAGAATCACCCCCTTTCCGCTTGTACCACCAGTTACCAACTACCCTGTATATTTTCCAAATACAATGATTTTACTTTTCATAATCATAATAAAAAGGTGTAATAAAATATTACGATGTATACAAATGACTTTTACTTGCACACTTGTAGAATTATTTTGCTACTGACAAGCGCTTTACCTTGATCACTTTTTAACTTTTTAATTATAAATCAAATTAAGAAACCTCTTCTAAACTTATAGAAAGACTTCTGACTCTAATATAAATTACATTACATTTAAATAGTAAATGTGTATAACAGTAATATCATAGATAATGAAATATATAATTGCTACTGTGTTTTAGTAGGAAATTTAAATTTATAGTTTGTTAATCTATTTTCATTTCTTTATTTGAATTCTATTATGTAAAAACATGCATTTACGTAAACATACGCAGTCTAATTACTGTTCAATAAATTTTAATGTTTTTTCGATTTTGTAATCTTCAGTAGATGATTCCTGCACACTTCTGTAAGCTAAACACAAATATGCAACACGTTTTTTTCTTGGAATTTACAAAAATTCAAAAAAATCAATTTTGAAAAAAATTGCAAATTTTCAATTTTGGAGATATTTTGCGCTTGTAGAGTTAAAGCTATGCAATTGCATTTGGAACGAAAAAATGATGTAAACTCTACTAAAACGCGCCATTTTTTGCTTCAATTTTCCAATTTATTCCAAAAGTTCTAGCAGAAAATCTAACCTTAATACGCCATAGAGTAGATATTTTCGTTACGAAAAGTATCAAGCAAAACTAGAAAAGCATGTTTTGTTTCCAATATAAAAGCGAAGCAGTTTGTCGAAACACGTGACAACGGCAGTGGTACTCAATGTTAGCGGATATTTCGCCCGCCGTTCGGCCTAGTGGAATCGATAAACGCGCACGGTCCTTAACCGCCGAAATTGAGTACCATTGCCGCCGTCACGTGTTTTGTCAAACTTCTTCGTTTTTACACTTTTACGTTAAAATCAAAACATGGTTTTCTAGTTTTTTTTGATGCTTTCCTGAACCAAAGTATCTTATCTATTACGGGCTAGTGTTGGGTGCGTATTAGGCGCCCTTTTCACATTGATCTTTGTTTAAATATATTTAAATGTTTATAATGCATTAACAATACATATCATTTTGTTCAAAAGATTGCAGATTCGTGTTTATCCCACAGGTCTATAAGAATCGTCTACTGAAGTTTGCAAAATTAGGTACGTATTGAACGGTGTTATCATATGACATGCAGTTATTATAATATTACATACCGTCGTAGTATCACATCTCCATTCATTGTAACGTGAAGAACAAGACCCTGATTGAAGGTGTATCCTCCAATTAGTATGTAACAAAAAGCATTAAGAAGGATACCACACGCGCCAATTGTAAGAACAGGCATCGGATGGTGCATTTCATCCAAATGATCTATATGCACCAGAGTTTGTAAAGCTTCGACCAACAAAGAAAAGCAAAAAGACGCGAGAAAAACGCAACAAATAAGCATCGTAACGATATCTATTCTCGCCCAACCAAATGTATTTTTCATCCTCCTATCCGATCGTGATTGCTGAAAAATAAAGTTTTTGTTCTTTCACGTGTTTTTTAAATATAATTTAATAAATAGTTCTTCAAGTTTCGATCGTGCTTTTAATTATGCGTTGTAGTTTGTATCATCGCGATGCCTCGCTAACATTACAGTTCACTTCTTTGGAATAGATCTGGAACAATTGTTACAGGTGAACGCTAGAACAGAAAATTAAACGACAAGCTCTGAAACAGTTTCTACTCTGAAGAAGCAAACTGTAACGTTGACGAGGTATCAGCACAAAGTGAGACAGACGATTAAGAACACGATCGAAACCTGAAAAGCCATAAATATATCAGCCAATCGTCATGGAAGCCTAAGATCTAAATAATATTTTAATAAAGTTTAAAATGATAGGGGATAATAATTGGAGCCTTGAATTCTAAAATGGTTCACCAATATTTTGAGAAAATTAATTTTGTTTAATTCATTGTATTCTTCATAGATACATCTTTGTCATATTTATATTTTTAACGTGGTTATATAATCATCTTTTTTAAAAAAAGTTGTTTTGGAAATCATCGAATAATTTATTGATATTTAACAAACCTAACAAACCAAATATTTATTTTTAGTCACTGTTCCAATTTCACTTTTGTAATCTTTATTTGCAAGCTTTTCGGTGTGTTGATATATTTCTGTGTTAAATTTTTAAAGCAAAAACGACCTGATTACAAATTGAATTATTTTATTTTTACCTTTGTTTTCGTCGACAAAGACGTCGTAGAACCGCGTTCATCGCCATTTATGCAAATTACTGAGTTTCGTAAGGAACTGGAAACGCTATTTTCACTGTGACTGATGCTGCTTTGACGATGGCTATACTACAAAAAAGAAATATATTAATACTTAAATTAATTATTATTCTTTATAAATTGTATTCTCAATAAAAAAATATTTTAAGATACTTTTGAAATAAAATTCAATACAAAGTTCTTTCTCATTATTGTTTATTTTGATCAATAATAATAATTGTCGCATTTTCTAATAGTTAAAGTTTAGCTATATTCTTGACTAAGTAAACAAAATGTTGTTCGTTTTATAAGAAATATTTCACAAATTTTATGGAGTTTTCATATTATCTAATAATAGTGAGATTGATGGGAGGTACAGAATCAAGAACAATATGAAAGAATCAGTATTTTGAGATATAAAGGAGAATACCAGAAGATAAGGGCAATAACTATTTCAGACTAATCATCTAAGAAGGAGGGAACAAAGGACTAAAAACTATTGGCGAGGTTCAGACGCGCAAACGATGAGCAAGGAAACAAATTTTAGTTTGAAAGAGAAAGAACAAAGGTGTAGACTATAAGAAAGTGTAGGAGTACTGAAGAAATAGATGCAAGGAAACTTTTTTTTTTTTAATTTGGTAGTTTATTTACAATCAATTCTCCTGCAAGGAAATGAAGGCAGAAAGAAAAGGAGGAGAGAGAATATGTATTAGAGAAATGCGGTTCAAGAAAGGGCTGGATAAAGAAAATAAGTAGGAAAATAAAGAAAAGGGAAAGGGAGTAGGGAGGACAGAAAAGTATGAAGAGGAAGTATACGAAGAGGATAGAAAATGAGTTAAAATAACTGATAGAGAAAGAACCATACAAAGAAAAGGAGTGCTATACAATACGATACTAAAAATAATAGGAATAAATGGCGAACAAGATCATAGATGATTTAGGTCTCAACACAAACAATTGTATTTACTATATAATAGATGTATATAGGTTATGTGAAATTACTATTATGTTTTAGAGTTATATGTAAGCGATTTACCGATAGAAACAAATATAAGGATGTAAAACCAAATCCTCTCAAGGCCCGAAAGAGCAAATGAGTTATCAATAAATGATACAATCTGTTGATTATAATATAATAATAGAAATATGAAATTGATATGAATTCTATAACTTATTGTAACTATTACTTTTTATAACGATAAATCACTAACATTAATTTATTTCTAATTAGTTTATATAGTCGTAAATGAATGTGTTCTGAATTATAAACATTTGAAACCTAATTTATGCTTTCTTAAACAAATAAGTTAATCGTGTACGTTATTCAGTTTTGTAAGACTTGTTTTACAAAGTAGATAATAACATGCATATATACGATTAACTTTAATTGAATACAAATTAAATTTTTATCATCATGAGAAATGATAACGATAACACAATCTACTCTCGTCTATTATAACTATGTACTCTGCGCATGTTTATACTAGATATTATATTAAACGAAAAACAAACTATATCAATTTCAGACATTTCTTTCTGGAACGCTTAGCGTAAGCGGTTTTGACCAATCACCAGTTTATTTTAGGCAATTGTATTTATGACACACGATTTTTTACCATCTATTTAGTTTGTTTTAATCGTTGTTCCCTTTCTACTTATAATTTTCCCCATATTTTATATTAACTATTTATTTTTGTAGTATATTTTTTAATGGTATTTATAATTTCAAGTAATTCTGAATTTTTTTTAGTGTATAATTTGTAATATTTTGTTACAACGAAAATAGAAAGTGAAGCTATATGTATTTAATCTATAATAAAATATTATTAAACGGAATACCTATATTTACTTATGCTATCTCATAAAAAATTTTGATAATTGTCGAAGCAAATTATATAGAAAGAGAAATACTTTGTTGAATTTTGTTATAAAGTTATAGATTACGAAATTCTAACTAACTCATAAGAACAATAAAATTTTCTTCTACGTTTTCGTTCTTCTTATTCCTTATTAAAGTAAAGAAAATTATGTCAATTACCTTTGGATATTTTTTGCGATGTCATGTGCATTTTGCAAAGTTTTGAACCTTTAAATTTTCTATGAAAGCATAACGCATAAATACCTGCAGTCTAATTATAACTAATCTACTATTATTTTTTAAACATACATTACCTAATTAACTTAATTGCAACAATCAGTAGATAATTTTTTATAATATAACATGAGTGATGAATACACGTGTTTTGCTTAATAATATTTATCAACTAAGTTTATTTTTGTTTTAATGAAACATTACAAGTTATACGCTAACGAAATTCGTGATTATTAAAAATTATTATTAATTAATTAGCATAAAAAATGAAGTAAATTGTAAATATAAATAAGAAAAAAATTAAAAGAAAAGTTTGGAGATCGAAAAATCATGTACATCATCGTGCTATGATAAGATTAATCAACTTCTTTGAAATCAAAATCCTTCAGTGTTTTTCTTTTTTTCTGATAACGAGATGACACCAATGGTACAAACACACGTGAAGTCTTTACAACGAATTCAAAATGTCACCGATTTGATAAATAAGAAAAATGAAAAAATTATTAAAAGAGATCATATATAATAAATATAATATATAATATATAATATAATATATAATAGAAAGAAATTATATGTTATTCAGAATGTAAAAATAACAATATAATAATATATTTAAAAGTACAAAAGGCTATAGAAAATTATTATCGTCGAATCAAATAATATTCAGAAACGTAGAATTTAAAATGTTACATATTCATGAAACAAATGAAAATGTCTTTTTCAAGGATACAAATATTCCCAAAAATGATACGAACACAAAAGAACATCGTTCCAGTGAAGCAAAGAAATGGAATAAAATTAATACGAATGTTATAAAATCAATAAATGAAGTTTCGATACTTCGTCATAATCCTTCTTAACATTGAATACATATCATTAGACTGCGAATACTTATGTAAATTCGTATCTTCACAAATATGATTTAGGAAATAAAGGAAACATAAAAAATTGTTTTATCTATTAAATACTATAGAGACTACTGTACGTGTATGTGTAGTTTATTAGTATTATACATTTTTGTATATTACATGTATTTTGTGCATTTTTTGGATGTTCAAATTTCTCATAAATGTATAAAAATCCACAGTCTACATATGTCATATATCATTTTCATTATCATTTGATATTGTAATAGATTTCTTGTTCTTTAATACAGTTGATAAATATTGCAACAGAATTTAATGGATAATATTAGGAGGAGGAGAAAGGAGAAGGAACGTAGGAGAAGGAACATTTCATATACACGATATGTTTGTTGTTTATATGAAATTTTCTTTATTATAGTTGATAGTTAATGATCATCAAAAGGAATAGTTTGATAAACTGGATAATTTACGGTAAAACTTACCTTGATGGAGGCGATACAACCAACAAGTGCTATGATGTTGCATAGCATGTGATAGGCATTGAGGAGTAACGTGAGCGAATGAGTCACATGACTGGCGACCATTTCGACGACAAAGAAAGCGGTGGTGAAAAACAGAATCAGGTACAATTGGACGGGCTGCAGTCTTCTGAACCATTCTTTCACAGCCATGATCCTGCAGCAAAGCCACACGGTGAACGTTTCTACTTTATCCCAGATACTGCACACGTACATATAGAAGAACCACAATTCCACGGTTCTATCTGCTGAGAGATAGGATACCGTTACTCTATTACTTTCTCTTATAATTAAAGAAAAATTGCATTTTTGTACAATTATGTGATATTTGAATGCAAAAATTCCACAGAATCTACATATAGGATATGCAAAAATATACAGATTGTATATATGCCTTAATACTTTTTTATACAGAGTACGAAGATCCATTGATTAATGTAAGAAAAAATTAGTTCTATTTGAGAGATAGAAATAGTTCTTAAATATTCAAAACGTCTCCGCTTTCGGAATGAACATTAAGCCATTCACATTATTTAATTTTGCCTAATGAAATGTTGTCTATCTTTTATCATATCATAGCTATGGCTTGTCCACATTATGAAATACCCTGTATAAAATATCCAAAGTACGAATAACGCTCATTATAATATTTAATAGATAAAACAAATTTCTGCTTAGGATCTATCTTTTTCAATTTTGATCAGAAAATATTGTATTTGCATGGATATTCACACTCATAAAATATTATACTGTATATATATAGTATAAGTTTATATATATAAGTATATTATAAGTATATATATATATACTTATAATACTACAATATACTATAAAACAACATGCTATAATATACCTACTTATAATATAATAAAATAGGATTACATATTTGAATCACCTACACTGCCTTACAAAAGTATTTCAACACTTATCGTGTTGTTTTGTGCTGTACTGTGTGTGTCATATAGAATATTTTGAAATTTCATTAACATTATAATGGGCAGATATTTATGCAAATCCATACTTTGAAAATGTAATAAAAGAATATAAGGTAAATAGAGATTGGTTTTTCCGACAAAATATTATATTATATAGCTCTAGATATACCAGATATTTAGATACTTTTTACTATATGTGTATTCGAAAAATTTGTACACCTTGGCATTTTCTATAAGTAAATAAATATTCGCAGTCTAGTCGTGATTATCACGATTACACTATTGTTATAACCAATTTGAACATGTAGCATTTCAACATTGAAAGTTACGAGATATTTATCGCAAACAAATATTTAACAAAAATATAAAATACAGCATGAATATCTATCTATAATATCTTGAGTATACATATATAGGACAAATATCAAACATGATCCTGCTAAATAATGCAATTTATTAAAATAATTGATTATTTAAATACTTTTGTGATGTCTGCTAAATACGTACCTATATTGAGTATCATGAGTTCTGCCCGAGCAGTCGAACTAAATGGACGTATGTAACAGTGCTTCCGTAAATGCGACAAGCGGAGAAAACAAAACAAAACAAAACAAAGTGACTAACGACAGCATCCATCGCCAAATGGTGGAAAATATGCAACAAATACCATCAATAAAAATAATAAACAAAGGCGAAAAATATTTTATAACCAGAGCTGTAGATATAACAAACCTAAATCAACCAATAAACGAAAAGCATGATTGTTCAGCTACAAAGGAAATTGAAATGGAAACTACACATAAGAATGACGAAAAGAATAATAACAACAACGAACTATCACACCAGAATGAAAGCTGGAAGGTGGTAACTCCCAACAAAAAACGAAAAATAACATTAAACACAAATGTTAATAGGGCTGCAGATACAGTAATGAAAGGCTGCAAGAAATTACTCTCCGAAACTTCTTCAGCGCATTGCCAGAAGAGAAAGAAATAGACCTAGCTGAAAAATCAATAACAAAATACATTTTCACCGTACGAAATTAATAACAGCATCCTCAGATGGCAAACAAATGAAGAAGTGGAATGCCAGCAACTCAACTGACAAACGCTGCACCATACTCAGCACAACAGCGCAAGAAATTACGAACTTAATTAAGACAAGAAAGACAAGTAAAGCACCAGGATTTGGCTTGATCAATGGAAAAATCTTTAAAAACCTTCCCCCAAAGGTAATAAGACTAACAACGATAATATTCAACGCAATTCTAAGAAAGTACTGACTTTCTTGCACTATGGAAAATAGCACAGATCGTAATGTTACCCAAGCCAAACAAAAACCCACATCTAACTGCATCCTACAGGCCAATATCATTACTACCTGCGTTTTCTAAATTACTAGAAAAAATAATATATAACCGCCTAAAACCAACAATAGAAAAAGAAAAACTAATACCGGACCATCAATTTGGATTCAGGAATAAACACTCCACAATAGAACAAATGCACAGACTCGTCAACGAAAAGCGCTGGAAACAAAACAATATTGCACGGCACTCTTTATGGACATCGAAAAAGCATTCGACAAAGTTAACCATGAAAAACTTCTTCAAACAATCAAAAAGCAATTTCCAGAACAAATCTACAAACTATTCAAATCTTACATAAACAATAGAACCTTTTTAGTAAAAGTAAATGACGCATATTCTGAAATTAAGGATATCAAGGCAGGAGTACCGCAAGGAAGCATCCTAGGACTAATACCATACACACTATATACGGCAGACATACCAACAACACTACTACGAGAACATATTACAAAAATAGAAAAGTGGCTGCAAAACAAACAAATAAAAGCGAACACCAGTAAGTGCAACCACATAACATTTACACTTAGAAAAGGAAAAACACCAGATATCCAACTGAACGGCGCCCACATAGCACAAACAAAGCAAGTCAAATATCTAGGAATACATTTAGATACACACCTTACATGGAAACATCACGTAAAATCAATAATAAACAGAATACGTGAAAAAAGGAAGCAGATGTACTGGTTAACCAATAGAAAATCTAAATTAAGTACAATGAATAAGCTAAATATATACAAAACAATAATCAAACCAATCTCGACATACGGAGTCCACTATGGGGGACGGCAGCAATGAGTCACATAAATGAAATAGGAACAGAGCAAGCACAAATTTTAAGGACAATAGTTAACGCTCCATGGTACGTTAGAAATGATTAATTACGAAAAGATTTAAAAATTCCAACAATCAAAGAGGAAATCGCCAGATATGCAAAAAAGTATAAAGAAAGACTTGTAACACACCCAAACTAGCTGGTTGCTGAAACGAATAAAACAATAATATAAAGAAGACTGAAGAAGAAGCATCCCGCAGACCTCACAATAGAAATACAATAAACAACCTGGAAGATGGAACCCCGCTGGGGGTAACCATTCACATGCTGTATTTTTATTCTCTAAGCTATAATATTTTACCAAATATCCTACTGGACAAATTATAAAATTTAAATAAAATATATAAAAAAAAATATTGAGTATCATAATGAAAATTATATTTGTATAATACTCAATATAAGTAACTGTCGCATCGCTACGACTTTTCAAACACTTCTAATAATCTGGGGAAAAAATGTTTTTATTTATCATTTTGATATAAGTTTTGTTAATTAGTTATTAATTGGCTACAAATTTCAATACAAGAAATTTCCAAAAAATTGTTTTGATAATATTGTTTTTGTCAAGCCAATCTTGACTTTTTTAAATAAAGCTATGCATTTTCTACTACATATTGTGGTAGCTGATTTTAAGACAAGTTCAACGATCTACTATACTTCGAAATGACTCTGAATCTTGAAATCTCGGCTTAATCGAAGGAAATGTTATCGTTAAAAATTATTTTAATTCGATCAAATTACACATTTCGAGATGGTGAGCATCAACAAGAAAAATGTAAATCACATCCATATCACAAAAAGAGCGTAAACGGCCTACAGAAATAGACAAACTTGTTTAGTATGGTATCAAATCATAAACATTTAATGAACATTGGTTAGGCACTTACAAACCCATTCCTTGTTCCTCCATTAGATTGTTATATTTATTTATTATTTTCGTTTCAAATGAAAAATACCCAGTTCCAATGTATTGTATTTGTTAACACAGTGATCTATTTAAAAAAGAGTTCATATTTCTAACATTTTTAATTATTGTATCTCAAAACTACATAGTTGCATGATTATAAAATATAATAAGGGTAGTATATTATTTTTATTTTCCTATGAAGAGCATTTTTATCTTCATACACATTTCATTTTTATAATATCAAATGCTTGTAGTCATATGAAAATATTACTAAATGATACGAAATTTAACATATTTCAATCTTATTATTTTAATATAATAAACACAATGGTGTGCAAATATTTTTCGCAATCAATGTTAAAATCGCTTAAATAAAAATAACGTTGCAAACAAAGTACTTTGACATAACAGGCACATACATTGAGATACAATAAGATACTTCACAGAATTCATATTTAAAGACCAGTTTAGAAAAATAGAAATTAATTTAACTCTTGCACTGCAATGTCTGGATCCCTTTGGACAAAACGGCAAAGAACCGGAAGATGTTTATGTTAGAGTAATAAGAAGCCAAACGTATCTCTAAAACAGATTTAAATCGATATTCAATGTAATCTCAGAATTTTATCTCCAAACGAACCTAAATACTGTTTCCCGTGTAGTTGGCCCAGTCGTCCGTCTTTGGAAGATAGCCATGTTCCATATAATTTTGGCCGTAAGAATCTCAACATATGTTTCCTCTCGTCAGTTTGCTGTTGAGTCCCGAAGCATGCAGACGTGCGTCTAGTGCTCTATGAAGTTCCCAATACACCACGTGACGCCCATTCATCGAAAGTGAATCGAAATAGACATAACCAAGTGTTTTCTAAATTTACTAGTGAAAATTCAAACGTTCCTAATCTCTGTCCCGAATCATAGCCTCTCGACTAGTTATTTCAATTGATTTAACTAGCTCAAGTATGGCCCAAGCATTCCAATCAGGCTCTCTTGAGCAAAACTACAACCTCACCGCTTTATCTCCCGCATGGCAGAAGGACAACAACGACTTTAATAACAAATGTAAATAAACGTAAATAAAAAACGTAAGCGAGAAACAATCAAAATTAAAGCAAACACTAGCCAAAATGAACCGTCAATAAACTATGTGACTACTCACAATAGATTCTCAATACTAGAATCTATAGACGATTGTATGGACGTAGTTGAAACACCAACAAATCAACACACACAAAAAAACCCTCCTCCCCACCAATCTTCATTGATGATGTTATCGGCATTCAAACAATGATAAAGTCCATCGAGAAAGATATTAACAAAGAGGATTACACGCTAAAAATTAATAATAATCAGGTTAAAATCCTACCGGCCAATCCAGACTTCTACAGAAAACTAACAAAATTACTAAAAACTCTGAACGCAAACTTCCACACATATCAACTGAAACAAGAAAGACCTTTCCGTATGGTACTACGCAACGTCCACCACTCAGCTAACATAGACGAACTTCAGTTCGAACTCCTTAAACTTGGTCATGAAGTAATTAACATTAGCAACATAAGACATAAAATCTCAAAACACCAACTATCCCTATTCTTCATCGACTTAAAACAAAAACCCAATAACAAACATATCTACAACATAAACCGACTAATGAACTCCGTAGTAAAAATTGAACCTTCTTTAATAAAAAAAAGAGATAGTGCAATGTAAAAGGTGCCAAAGGTACGGTCACACGCAGAAATAAAGCAATCATAATTTCCGCTGCGTTAAATGTGCAGGTACACACCCCAGTGATCATTGCACTAAATCACCAGAAACCCCAGCGAAGTGCATCCACTGTCAAGGTGACCATCCTGCAAACTACAAAGGTTGTTCAGCCTATAAAACTTTATATACAAACAAGTATCCTAAACTCAGAGCCAAAGAGACTACCAACCATATAGCTAGTCCTCCTAAATTCACCACCACTTCAATCTCATATGCCCAAGCAGTACAGGGCAACCAAAACAATCCGAATATCCATAGGGATCATACTCAAAATAGTGTTCCCAATCCACAAAATACAGACAACTTCTCTAGACTCGAAAAATTAATAGAAAAACAATCAGAACAAATAAATAATTTGCTATCACTATTAACACTCATCATGGATAAATTAATACGCCTCGACGCAAAATAAAACCAAGACGCATAGCTCTTTGGAATGCCAACGGTCTAGCTCAACACAAATTCGAACTAAAATTCTTCCTAAAACAACAGCAAATCGACGTAATGCTTATATCAGAAACCCACTTCACCGACAAAAACTACCTTAAATCTTAAAATAAATGGTTGTAACTTCTACCATACCCAACCAATACCATACCAACTTCTGCAGAGATTATAGAATTAATCCGTCGCCTAAATCCCAGGAAAGCAGCGGGGCATAGCCTAATATGCAATAAAGCAATCAAGGAACTTCCCATAAAAGGGATTGCACTCATCACATCAATTTTCAACGCAATTCTTCGCCTTGAATACTATCCTAAGGCCTGGAAAATTTCACTAATTACTCTCATCCCTAATCCCGGAAAACCAATATATGAAACTAACTCCTATCGCCCAATTAGTCTTCTACCTACTTTGTCAAAACTATTCGAGAAGATGCTAACAAATCGATTCCTTCCACTCTTAGAGGACCTGGAAACACTGCCAGATCACCAATTCGGCTTTCGGAAACAACATTCTACAGTAGAGCAATCCATCGCATAATACACAATATCAGCCAAATCCAAGAAAAAAAAATATTGCTCAGCGGTATTCCTTGATATTCAACAGGCATTCGACAAAGTATGGCATGTAGGGCTTCTATATAAACTTAAAAAAATCTTACCATACACCTACTACTCCATTATAAAGTCCTACCTAACCAATAGACAATTCATGGTTAAATACTTAGACGCCACTACCACAACATTCCCAATAGAAGCTGGCATACCCCAAGGTAGTGTCCTCGGCCCCTGCTGTTCTCCATCTACACTGCCGACTTACCAATATCAACAGAAATAACTATAGCAACATTTGCTGACGGCACAGCGCTATTAGCCGCCCGCGTAGACCGGATAATTGCGTCATCCACTCTCCAGCGATGTTCGACTCTATGGAAAAGTGGTTTCATAAGTGGGGCTCCAAAATTAATGAAAAAAAAATCCACACATATAATCTTCATGCTGCGAAAACAAACCTGCCCTCAAGTCACCATTAACAATGCAATAATTTCTAGCAAGGACACAGTCAGATACCTGGGCATGACCCTGGACAGGAGATTAACATGGAAAAATCATATCACAGACAAAACGAAGCAACTCAAGGATAAACTTAAAAAATTTTATTGGCTCACTGGCCGCTTCAACCTAAGCACACAGAACAAAATTATTCTATACAAGACCGTAATAAAACCTGTCTGGACCTACGGAATCCAACTACAGGAGTACAGCAAGCAATTCCAACATTGAAATATTTCAATCGAAAACGCTAAGATCCCTAATAAATGCACCCTGGTATATCGCCAACGAAGCAATACATCGCGATCTCAAGATACCCACAGTCAAAGAAGAAATAACAAAATATAGCAACAGATATAGAAAAAGAGTCAACAAACATCGAAACCCCCTAATTACTGGATTACTTGATACGTCAGACCAGATTCGCAGGCTGAAGATACACTACCCGTTAGGCCTAAGCACAAGATTTAATTAGATATTTATATTAAGTAATATTTACTTATTTTATAATACTTATTTATATATTATACTTATAATAAGTATTAACTTATTATAAATAATTAGCCATGTCACTGCGCCACGGCAGAGAAAATTACTGAAAATTCTCAATGCGAGAATTGATTGTAATTTACTAATAAATAGAAAAAAAAATGTTTCCTCTCTAACATACACAACTTCTGCTATTTATCGACTAGTCCGAAAGGATCCAGGCACTGCAGTACAAGAGATAAATTAATTTCTATTTTTCTAAACTGATCTTTAAATATAAATTCTATGAAGAGTCTTATTGTATTCCTTGCTTTTTTTGCTTGCCAATTACTTTCCTTGTTTCTTATTCTTACATTCGATGCTGATCCAAAATCAGGTAAAACTGGTCAAGTTGTAGAAAGTTATCGTCAATTTTGAAATACGGGGTGGAGAAAAATGCTTAAACATTAAAAATGAAAGTTAGCCAACGAAATCGAAAAAGACGCTCAATGTCTGTAAAAATGTGGAACCATTTCATTATATTGTAAAAAAAAAATTACATTGTAATTATATTTCAAATGACCGTCTTCTCCATATTGTGATAAATTTAAAATCCTTCGGCAACAACCAAATCGCCCTGTGTTCTCTCCTAATTATACTTCTAGTAACAGCTCATAGATGGCGAGCGACATTTGATTGTATAGTAAGCGTATATGTTACACTGTTGCCATTTTCATATGATATATTCTCGCGAGCGTGGGTTCCGAGTTAAGTGGATAGTCTGCACGTATTAGAGGATGTTATTTCATGTTACCCATAGTCACGATAACATTGCGTCATGAACAATAATTAAAGCTCTTTTCGAGCAATCTTTCATAACTTTAAGATGTACGAGTATTTAGTATTTAGTAAAAAATAATATAAACTCGATTAAATCCTTAACACTACACTCAGAAAGTGCTATTTGTAAAAAAGTTTACAATAAATAATACATGTTCATAAAAATCACAAAAATTCAGTTCCAATACATGTCAGATTGAAATATTTAATTTTTTTAGTTTTTATACGAAACAATTTCAAATGAAAATTCGTAGACAATTTTTGTAATTTTCACGTTTATGGAAATCACAAAATTCACTTTCAATTTATTATGCAATAAAATATCAAATTTTTTTCATTTACACAATGAAAACTTATAAAGGAGAATTTATATATAATCCTTATAATAACTTATGTTTATAAAAAGTCACGAAAATTCGATTGTAATCGAAAATATGTACAGAATCTTTTTATAATTGTGATGTTTGTAAAAATTACGAAAACTAACTTGCAATTCATTCTAAAACAAAATATCCAACTTCTTCAGCTACGGAAGACAAAAATAGAAAATTCGCTTAGAATGTTCCTAATTTTTAGAATGTTGTCTGTATATGTAGTAATATAAAACTACATTTCAGAGGTTTGGTGAATGCAGTCGAATTTGTTTATTGTGACATCATTGTTCGGATAATTGAATTTTTCTCATAATCCACTAACTTTGTTTTGATAAAACTATCACTATACTAATATATGTATATTCTAATATGTATACATGGATTGTGAGTTGTTAAAAAAAATTGTGCTTATACTACCATATATACATTCAATATGTGCATTTAAATATACGTAAAGTTAGGAGAACGTAATCTACACGAGAACGTTCATCTTATACACGTAAACAAACTATACAACATTTATACAGGTTACAATTAAGTACAAATATTACGTAACTGAAGTATTTGAACATTATGTTTTAGAGTACATAATTTACAAACATGTATTTAGTCAAAGTCCTAAATATAAATAAATGATCTCCAATATGCTTCTAACAGGATTTGACAGCAAATAGAAACGAAAATTTAACGTGTATTTTTATTTATATTTAAAAATCATGAGGAAGAAAACAAGTATTCCTGAATGGGAAGTTATTGTCAAACTGCATAAAGAAGGAAAATTATGGCTCTCCTAAATAGAAGTAAATCAGATATACAGTACACAACATAACAGAAAAATATTTACAACAATGATAGAAATATTGTAATGACAGAAATCACAATTGGCCATTCTAGACGTTGAAGGTAATTACCAAAAGTAGAAAATACAGCTTCTTGTAGGATAATAATAAATGATAAAAATCCATTTATATAATAAACTTTAACAAGGAGATGTCCGTACGTTTATGTCAAAGAATTTATGGGAGAACAATATCCGTAGCACAGTTTCACGAAAGGCACAGTAATTAGCAAGAAAGACTTAAAAATACCAACGGTCAAAGAAGAAATCAGCAAATACACAGAAAAATACAAGGAAAGAACGGCAACACATCCAAACCAGCTGGCTGCTGAAGCGAGCAAAACTCTCATAGAAAAAGAATAAAAAGAAAACACCCCATTGATCTCACTAAAGAAACAAAATAGTCAAACTCGAAGATGGTATCCCGCTGGGGGTAGCCATCCACATATTATTTAGCAATTAAGTTAGAAAAATTTACGGAATGTCCAGCTGAACAAATTGTAAAATACACATTAAATAAAAGAAGAAAGAAAAAATATTAACAAGGAAGACAAACTGCCGTTCGATTCGAATGATTTCATTACTCACTGTACGCATACACTACATTCATACACTCTATTATACACAGACTACACTTATTTAAACAAATGATTCTAATATTCCTTTTCAATATCTCAATATGTTCAGAAATTCTTTAAAACTCTCGATTATTCGTGGTAAGTGACAGAAATGTACATCTATCACGACTGCAAACGACACAATCGACGAATGTGGTCGTCACACTCGTCACACGCGCGATACCGAAAGAAAAACATAAAACACGACGCGATTGCCAAAGCCACGTGGTCGAGTTGTCTTCAGATGGTTTGACAGATTGGCTTCAAATGAAACAATTAATTATCAAAACGTCAATTAATGAAAAATTTGGGCGTGGTTCCAAATAAGAAAGATTGAGAAATGAGAATAGAGAATGCACAGATACATTGATACATTTAAACCTAAACATTTTTACTCTCACTTAATATATATTAAAACTGTTATAGTATTAGGAAATATAATTTTATTTTATTTAATATTATGCTATAATTAGTGTTTATTTTAATGTTTATAACGTTATGTTATATATTATATGTGATATAAAATTGTCCGAAATATATATAAATCATACGAAACAAAATTATTCGATTATCTAAAGAATGTGTATCACGACTAGTTCGGATAATCAAAGATTCTCCTACAATATGAAAACTCGACACTCCGTAAATCCACACGAAATAACGATTTACCGTCACTTCGCCTTTAGTCGAGTCGATCAAGCACTCCACCACTTCTGTCCCCTCGAACCACACAGCTTGTTATGCTTTGTGACGTACGCTCCGTTGTGATAACAGACTTGAACGGAAAGAACCACTGTATTCCTGCTTCAATGAGGTTATTGCTTTTTTCCTGGGGCCAAGTAACCTCGCGAGCGAGAAGATGAGAGTGAAAAGATTCACCAGACTAAATATTCATATTGGTGTAGCATTGGATAGATGGGTACATGACAATATACTGTGACTCATGAAATTATTTATTTGAACCAATTCTATATACTTCGGTCATATTGTTTGTAACTTGAAAATATATAAAATACAATATTCAAAATCCAAATTATTTATTAGTCTATTAGAAAGTTAACTAAAATACAAAATTATTAAGAAATAATTTATTTGATCTTAATTGGGGACCAAAACAATACTGTTCAATAAATTTGAACTTTTTTTCGATTTTGTAACCTTCAGTAAATGATTCTCATATACTTTTGTGAGCTAAACACAAATCTGCAATACGTTTTTTTCTTGGAATCTACAGTTTTCGAAAAAATCAATTTTGAAAAAAATTGCAAATTTTCAATTTTGGAAATATTTTGCGCTTGTGGAGTTAAAGCTATGCAATTGCATTTGGGACGAAAAAATGATGTGGACTTTACTAAAACGCGCCATTTTTTGCTTCAATTTCCCAATTTATTCCAAAAGTTCTAGCAGAAAATTTAACCTTAATACGCCATAGAGTAGATATTTTCGTTACGAAAAGTATCAAGCAAAACTAGAAAAGCATGTTTTGTTTGCAATACAAAAACGAAGCAGTTTGCCGAAACGCGTAACAACGGCAGTGGTACTCAATGTTGACGGATGTCTCGCCCGCCGTTCGGCCTAATGGAATCGATAAAATGAGTACCATTGCCGCCGCCACGTGTTTTGTCATACTTCTTCGTTTTTACACTTTTACGTTAAAATCAAAACATGATTTTCTAGTTTTCCTTGATGCTTTCCTGAATCAAAGTATCTTATCTACTACGGGCTAGTGTTGGGTGCGTATTAGGCGCCCTTTTCGCATTGATCTTTGTTTAAATATATTTAAATGTTTATAATGCATTAACAATACATATCATTTTGTTCAAAAAGATCCGCAGAACTTTTTCGCCCTAACCGTAACTCGATAACTGCTATTCTAACAGCACAAAACATATCCAAAGTTGAAAATTTGCAATTTTTTTCAAAATTGATTTTTTCGAAAACTGTCGGTTCTAGGAAAAAACGGTTTGCAGATTCGTGTTTAGCCCGCAGGTCTACAAGAATCGTCTATTGAAGCTTAGAAAATTAGGGACGTGTTGGATAGTGTAATTAGTTATTTTTGAAATTCTTACTGGAAATGTTCCTGAAAAAAGGCTAAGTTTTTATATAGTGGAAGATAGTGATCACTAAATCTTAAAAAAGCATCTCAACAAATTAAATAACTAGGTACAAATTAATAATTTTTAAATATTCTGGTTACAAATAACCATTATAAATAGTCAAAGTTTATTTGCTTACCACTAACTATTGTCGATAACAGAATATTTTTTTGGTAATTTTTAGCCGTCGTTGATTTTTATTAGCACTGATATCTCGAAATAATTAATACCTCGAAAGTAAGGCATAATTCATTTTTAATACGTTTCCAATATTCCTATATTCCTATATTTGAAAACGCCATTCGTTCTAACTTTTCACATTGTTTTTAAGGAAACTAACTTCCAAGTACTTTTTAATTTGGATTATAATTGTTATGATCCCTGATTTAAGCACTTCCCATAAAAAGTTTTATG
Organism: Bombus breviceps; assembly: GCA_014825925.1. NCBI lineage: Eukaryota > Metazoa > Arthropoda > Insecta > Hymenoptera > Apidae > Bombus > Bombus breviceps. Next base: position 14,576,170 of record CM026182.1, on the reverse strand, counting down.
AATATATGTATTATGAAATTTTAAAAAATTTTGCATGACACACATACTAATGTAGTCATGAAAGTTTCCTATACTAAATGACTAAATACTTTCGTGAGTCATTCTATGTATATTTAATGGATTCAATGATTTGTACAAACGTGTTTAGTCATTTTGCCAATCATTTCTATCGGCAAATTATTTCTATTCTCTGAAAGATAATCGGAGAGGTTTGATGTGAACAGTCACAAACCTTTCGCCCCTTTACATACACTTGTTTACTTAAATATAAAATGTTAAAATGGTAAAATCCTTAGTTCTACAATATTTCTTAGTTATTTTAAGACATTATCATTCATTCATTTATTCATTCGTTTTCTCCATTTATTAAGATAAAAGAAGTAAAAATATAAAATACAACGTTACAAATATAAAACGTTACAAATATAAAATACAACTACGTTACAAAAAAAATATGAAATCATAAAAGTAAAAGTGTGTTATCTCTTTCTATAGCCCCACCCCTCCCTAAGTAAGCTTCAATAATGTACTTACAATCTCCTTAGTACTGAAAAAATTAAAGATTTTATAATGTCCAATGTAATTTTATCTGAAGAATTTTTTGAATTAAGTATTTTAATTTTTGTAACTTTTCTACGAAATAAATTAATAATAATAAATTAATAATATTTGATAAATAGGATAAGTTTTCATAACTGACTATACATGTATTCATATAATGATTTGTGAAAGCATTTGAGCATTTGCTATAGAAGCTTTTATGGATATATGAGATTATACAAAGTTTTCTGAAATTTCATTAATATTCCTCGGATATTTATGCAAATTCAAATTATTATAAATAAGTACAATCAAAGAAATATAATCTAAACATCGAGATTTATATCATTCTCTAAATATCATAACAAGTGCTTTACTTTGGGTACTTTGTAGATGTTTATATATATGGAGACTTTAAATTTCCCATAAGTGCATAAAAATCCGCAGTCTACTGATAGAATTTCACAATATTTTGTGTCAAAGACACAACATACCCGTAAAAGGTTTTTATAAATCTTCAAATACATACTTTTGTAAGTCACTTTATACCTGCATGGCTAATGAGTACCCTTGAATAACGACACGTATAGAGCTCGATCGCTTCTTTTTTTATTTATACATTTTTTTCGACTATTATCGTTATATTTGACTTCCTCATAGAATTTTTTATTACATTTACAAATACATTGTTAGATCTAATAAATTAGTGCTACACATAGGAGATTTTACTGAATCCTTAGATATAATATAATTCTTTTATTGTATTAGTCTTGCATCTTGGTTCTTTGTTAGGATACTTATCTTTTAGTTATATTCGAATCCTGTATGATTTTTTATTGTTATATATTAAATTAATATCATACATCTTTCTTGATTACGGAAACTTATATTTTCAGTTTTTTTCGACAATATTCTATACTGCTAGGCCTTTTTCACAACTTTAATCAATATCGTGGAATAATTCAACTGTTTGGTTGTTCTAAAACTTGACAGAGTTACATATTCTTCGAATCTTCCATTTAATTTTCTTTGCTTTCTATCAAATCTTTGTTGATATTATAATTATATATTCCTTCATCTAGACGTATCTAAAGTATCTAAGAATTTTACAAATAAAATAATAATAACATTTTCGTAACAAAGTATATACAATAAATATATTGTAATACAGAAATATAATCTTTTCATGGAGGTCCAAATTACGTCAATAAAAAAAGGACAAGAAAAAGAAAAAACAATAGTAATAGAGAAATAAAAACTGATATTTTTAGCTAGCTTAAATAACTAACTGACTGAATAACTGACTAACTAACTTAACTAGAAATATTTCTCAATATTGAAAAAATATATTACTTTCATATGGAAGCAATCCTATTTCGATAGAAATTTTACACTATGCCACAAAATTAAAGGATCACTAAGTTTTATCCCAAAAATTGTCGATATCTGAACTGATGTAATTTCATGAAAAAAAATCCTACCTTGGTTTATTTTAAAGGGCGAAACTTCTACTTTCACACTCTTAAACTTAGTTTTCTCAAAATGGTCTTTTCTGTTGCAAAACGAAGTAGAATCAAGTTACTTTTTTTCCATATGTTTCTTTATTTTCGTAATTCTATAGTATTGTATTATGCTATGCCCTATTGATGTCATAGTATAGAATACTAACTGTAGCACTAAGTAGAGCACTAACTATAAACACAAGTATACAGTATACTGTAGTACTATTTACCAAATGTCCAGCTGGACAAATTGTAAAGTATAAATTAAATAATAAAACAATTACGAGAAAAGAAGAAGAAAAAAAACTGTATTACTATACACACACTCAGACACTGCACAGCCGGTATGTAAAATGTAAGTAAATGCAAGCAACACCTCCTCGATGGTCTGCCTTGAGTTCTTCCAATACTAGCGGCACATTTTTCATTTAAAGTGGGATAAAACGGCAAAAAAATAGTGCATTAGTTTCTTATAATTTCGTTTTAAATGGGAGACGTTTATAAAACGATTTCAAAACGAATCTCAGAAAGAATTTGTAAAACTCCGTAAAGTCCCCTGAATTTGTAAAATTTGGAAAGGAAAAAAGCAACTTAAATTTCTCACATCGTTTTACGACAAAAAGAGATCTTTAAAAAAGTTCAGGGATATGAAAATAGGGGTTTCACCCATTAAAATGAATTTAGGTAATCTGTCGTACGATTCTTTTTCGTGGAATTACAGCAATTTAATTATCGACGACATCTTGATCAAAATTTTGCGACCCTTTAATTTTATGGCCCAATGTTTATTCAACATAAAGTTATTTTTTTATTAAAAATATCTTCAAAATAGAGTTCGAGCGGTTACCACATATATATAATACATACCTAAATCAAGCTACTCCGGATGTTGATTTTATACTTGTTCACAAAAGATCTTAAAGTCATTGAAATTCACAAAGTATACCGTTTTCTAAATAATTATTGTATGTAATTACAAAGAAATTTTATTCTATATTAAAATATCTCCTATTTATTTAAAACGAAATAAATATATACATAGATCAATTAGAAAGGAACTACGCTTTATATCAGAAATCCAATCCAAAATAATCAAATGTACTTCACGTGTTTTCATAAATACTATACACGACTAATCTTTTAAATCACCGATATATAAACATAACAATAATGATAATGAAAAAAAACAATAAGACACGTAGAAAATAAATAGAAATAACGATATATTACGCATAATAGAATCAACAAAAAATAATAGAATCGTTAGCTCATAATTTTTGGAAAAAGAAATTCAAACCATTTATGATGCATTTCGTATTTGATGATGTAAAAATGTAGTATTTTACTGATACTGCATTCCATAATACAATCATTGATAGTCTGACGTATAGATAAAAAATTACAGGAAATTCATTTAAACGACGTAGAGAGTCAAGAATATAAACATTATGTGTGGATGTCTTTTACGCACGTTTAGCAGGAATGACACGTTTAAAGAGGAATGTTTGGACTTGTCGAAAGTTATTTTTTTTCAAATTACTGAGTACGGTATGCATTCCGTACAATACAATACAATACAATAGAGCCTTATTTATATACCTGCAGATTACGGTCGCCGCGTACCATTTATACGAACAAGAGTTAATGCTGAACCTTTATTATCCGAACTACAATCGAGCGTAATTTCAATTGTATTGAGTTGCCCGGAAAATTCGTTCCAAAAGGAATTTGGTCGACATCAAAGATCATATTGAAAAGTTTTTCGCCGAAAAACCTGAGAAGTTGTGGAAGGGTGGAATATTCAAGTTGCGTGAAAGATGGAGAAATGTTGTGAAACAAAATGGCACTTATATAGTTCCATAAATGTATATCAAATAGGAATCGAAATGTAAATTGGAACGAATTTCCCGGGCGGCCCAATACATACATGTACAATCAAATATTCTTATAACAATATACTGATATATATAATTATCTGTTTTTATCCAAAATACTTTCAGAGATTTAGAGATTTTAATATTTGAAGAAGAATATTACGTATATAATAAGAAGAATTGGAGTGAGTACTTTAGATACATACGAATAGTGAGCCATTATTATAGGAACTACATATTCGGCTATTCGAAACACCTTATCCCCAATACATACAGATAAGCGAGGTTTCACTCGATTCTACTATAGACAAATCGCCCGTTTACGCGTTGATCTTCGATACTGTTTAGTTAACCTTTCCGCCCGTTACCCTATAATTTTTTTTTTTTTTTCTTTTTGTGAGTGAGCACATGACATATATTTTTTTTATTTTATTTTATTTTAAGATTTTACCATTTGTCCAGTAGGACATATAATTTGGCGTGAAAATTTCTGTTTTCGTGCTTGGAACATCCATAAGCATCTGGACATTTTGGTCAATTTGTAATAGTTTTTGCATTTCAACAAAGTGTACAAATTAATGATGAATGATTATTTACAAGCAATATTTACTACCTTCTCATAGAATTGGAATTATCAGATTATAAATTTAATGTACATCTTAAAAGACGTACATAAGAACAATATATTTTCCTATTTGCTATATGTATTTCTACTTATTGCTATACATACATTCACATTTAAATACCATTATTTGCATTAATGTCGGACTGTCTGCCATTCGTTATCTTAATTGATCGAATTGTCTATCATTTAAAAAAATTGATGTGTCTTATGATTTAAAAATGAAAGAACTGGAAGGAAAAAGGTCTTGTCCACTTAAATATTTCAAGATATAATCTTGATGCTTCGTCAAACATCGAACATATCGTTCCTCGTTCATACATTTTAAACACTAAAGATGTTGATGTGTAAATATTCTTTCAAAAACTATTTTCATTACTTTGATATTGTTATTGTATTACACAAGATTTTTAGGTAGTGACACATTCTAATAATCAGAAATGAGACCTATCCACTATCCAATATCGATATTGTAAAAATTAATCTATTTTAGTTTGATACCGAATGAAAATTAATAGGTTCTATAAAAACAACATTTCTTATACGATCCACAACTTCATGATTTAATTACATGCAGTTCTTCTGCGATACGTTTACATTTGTAATATACTTACATATACTTACTTGTGATGGCTCGATTTGTTCGAATACCAAAATAGTTATTTAAACCTGTAAGTTCCTGTTTCATGATTCGAAACCAGTTTGTAAAGATCGAATATTTAGCAAGTACAAACTATTATTAACTATTATTATTATTAATAATAATAATAACTATTATTTCTTATATACTGCGGATTTTCATGCATTTAACTATAGAAAATTAGAAAGTGCAAAATTACACAGAATACGTAATATTTGGTAGATAAGACAATTGATAGAAAATTTTTTATCGAGGTTCTATATTTAGAACGAATTGGGGTATTAGATTTTTTTTTTTTTTTATTATTTTATTTTAAATTTTACAATTTGTCCAGTAGGACATTTGGTAAAATGTTTTAACTTAGTGAATAAAATATACCATGTGGATGGTTACCCCCATCGTGTTTATTAGGTTATATCCTTTGTGAGATATTAGATTTGATTCGGATTTATAAGTACCTATTGAATTTCCCATTACTATCACTAATCACATGTTTCAGCATATCTTTATCGCTTTAAACGTTCTATACATTGAAACAACACAATATGTATACAATTCCGCAACAAACTTTAGAATAAGTCGTCAAAGAGTTAGTTACCAACATCCGGTCGTAGTAATAGCTTTTGAGCTCTGAAATGTCCGCTCCTCTGATCGCTATTGTAGCCTTAATGCGACTTCATCAAAGTTGTTCTAGCTCGTTATCCATTGACCTTTGCACACGTTATGCTAATTGTAAGTATTCATTTGAGAGTTTCTTTTGGTAATTTCTCTTGAGAATACTGTCGAATATTTTTTTTTATTTAATTTGTACTTTACGATTTGTCCAGCTGGACATTCGGTAAATTTTTCTAACTTTACTGCTAAATAACATATAGATAGCTACTCCCAGCTATCTTTGAATTCTATTTTATTTCTTTAGTGAGGTCAGTGGAGTGTATTCTCTTTAAACTTCTTTATATGAGAGCTTTGTTCGCTTCAGCAACCAGCTGGTTTGGATGTATCGCCGTTCTTTCCTTGTATTTTTTTACGTACCTGCCGATTTCTTCTTTGACCGTTGGTATTTTTAGGTCTTCGCGTATATCTTCGTTTCTGACATTACATGGGACGTTGACTATTGTTCTGAATATCTTCGATTGTAGCGAGTCTAGTTTATTTACGTGACATTGTGTATGTACATTGCTGCTGTACCCTGTGCATAGTGGTATTCCGTACATCCAAATTGGTTTTATTATCGTCTTCTAAATTTTTAGTTTATTTTCCATGCTGAGTTTAGAGTTTCAACTGGTTAGCCAGTACATCTGTCTTCTTTTTATCCATATTTTGTCTATAATTAATTTAGTATGTTGCTTCCATGTAAGTTGTGTGTCTAAGTGGAGTCCTAGGTATTTAACTTGCCTTGTTTGTGTTATGTGCGTGTCATTCAATTAAATATTGGTGGTTTCCGTTTTCGTAATGTAAATGTAATATGGTTTCATTTACTCGGGTTTGCTTTTATTTGTTTTCCCTGTAGCCATTTTTCTATTTTTGTGGTATGCTTTTGTAGTAGTGTGCCTGACTAATACGGCCGTGTCGTCCGCGAATGTCAGTATTTTGCTGTTGGTAGTTGTTGGTATGTCGGCCACGTATAGTGTGTATAATATTGATCCTAAAACGCTTCCTTGCGATGGCCCTGCATTGACGTCTTTAACTTCAGAATATACGTCCTTTATTTTTACTATGAGGGTTCTGTTGCTTAGGTATGATTCGAGTAAGTGGAGTAATGATTTGTTCCAGGAAATGTTTTTTGATTGTTTATAAGAGACTTTCCTGGTTCACTTTGTCAAATGCTTTCTCGATGTCCATGAAGAGGGCTGTACAGTATTGTTTCTTTTCTATTGCTAGTAAAATTTCGTTGACGAGCCTGTGTATTTCCTCTATCGTGGAGTGTTTGTTTCTCAATCCAAATTGGTGATCTTACTGTCAAATTGTATGCTCATTTGAGAGTACCTTGGAGAATTTCTACTCTCTGGCAGAAAGCTTAGTACCAACCAGAATTCCCAAAATCTTGTCCATTTTAGATTCTTAATAGAAGAAGAAAAATTAATATCAGATCACCAATTTGAATTCAGAAACAAACACTTACTCAAGTCAACATAGTTGGCAAATCGCTTGCCACCAGCAAACTATCTTTCACCTCACAGTTTGGCGATTTCGAGTTGTCGACCATCGATTTTCTAAACATTCACTCAAGCTCCCTGTTCGAGGTCCCCTTTAATGCCTCAGTCTACTCGTAAATTATGGTAAGGCTAAATAACGACAGGTTATAGGCCATAATATATAAGAAAATGTGTTGTCGCTGATATGCTTTTGAAGTAAAACAACAATAATAACGAATATCTCCAGAGCTAATTTTCTAGCGTGAAAAACTTAATACTTTCCTACATGGAAGAACGGAAAACATCGGCCAAAGCATAAAGACACATTGATATGTATGATTTCACAATATTGGCCTCTTTAGTTTCAACGTATTTTAAAAGTTTCTTTTTTCATCTCTGTGCATATTTCCTAACTTTGCCTAACTAATAACCTAACCTAATATTTCCTAACTTTAAAAGGGAGCAACAGTAATGCGTTACATTTATATAGGAATCGATTCCTTGTAACTTTAAAAACTACTATGGTTAATGTTTGTTTTATATAATTGACTCTGAATGTATAGGTATTGAATATCAATAGAACTCATTTTTCATATTTTAATTTTGTATATGAAAATCTCGCGAAAAAATGGCCTTGAGAACAAATTCTTTCCATTCCTTCACATAGGAGGCAGACATTTAGTTGAGACACGTTACATATGTAGTAAATACAATAGTAAATAGTAAAATATATTGTTATCTTATCTTTTAATGGATAATCTAAATTTATAGTTTGCTAATTCATTCATTATTAATTTGTACAATTTGCAAATTGGTATACTATTCTGACACTGACTACTGGCAAAGTTATCGTCAAAACATCTTATTCAGCATACTGAAATATTAGAAAAGAATAAACTAAATAGTCTGATTAACATAAAGTCTTATCATCTAAACGAGTTAATTTATGTAACAATATTTCCTCTAAAGATCAATTTTTTCTTTTCCGTCGTACCACTTATCATACCGCTTACTGTTTTTAGCAGTTTTCTTATCTACGGAACGATTCTGATATCTCAACAAAGACTTGAAAAAATAAACATAGAGAAGTCGAATCATTTGGGGAAAAAAATGTTTCGCAACCCATGCTATTTATCTACTATTCTTTGCGTAATTAACGTCACTAACCTAATAATATAATAATATTATTATACGATATATTACAGAAAATAACTTACAATCTTCTTAATTTCTCTTGATATTCACGGTGTAACGTAAAAAAACGCTTGCTCCTCGTTAAACTTTCACCGATGTTGAACGAGACAGTCGCAAATGACTCGACAGCGATCGAACATTTGTCTTCAAGCTTGCTTGAGCTGTATCTTTGACCATTGTAATTATCGGAAAAGTAGGCAGCACCCGATAACCCAAGATTATCATTTTCATTATCGGACAATCAGCATACAAACATGGAACCATGACAGTTTTGTGATAACAGGATGGCCATCACTTGTATCTAATTGTTGAAAGTCAAAAGTCGATGGGAGGGGATACAATTCATGTAAGTTTTCATTTGATTTTATTTATCGGAAACTATCATATCACTGCACGTACACAGAAAGTTTGCTCAAAAAACTTTTCAGTCAATTTATTAACAAGATACGCAGTTCCTAGTCATCACAATAGTAAAGTATTTAGAATTTCTCTTTTTTAACTACAATATTGGAAAAACCTGTATAGAATTTTATGGATCATCTTTATCTTCATAACTAATTAAAAAAAACTGGTGACTATTTCCACCACGTCCAAGTGTGTGTCAGCAGAAATTTATTACAAAACACGTACACTGCAATAAATTATTATGTTTCTTGTGTTTTCAAGCATTCCAATTTTATTCGACAATTCTTGAAAATGTATTACATGCACTATTTTAATGAGTAGATAAGTTACATAAAGAAATATACAAATAATACCTATTTGCTTCATATCTCAAAACTTGTTAATGATCATTTCTCTCTGCGTATTTAATTGTAAAATCATGTTCGAGTGTTTTGGAACATTGAATTGTTTTGTCTACTGAAAAACCTACTTTCTACTTTCTAATACATATGTGTTGCCGTCTTTAATCGTTTGATAATAGCGATTCAGATAATAACGATAATAACGATAACGAAAGCAGTTAAAGAATAATAACGAAATAATAACGAAAATGACATTTAAGTATATCGTCACGAGAAATATAGTATACGCCACTTAAATGAAGATGGTGTGCTTCATACTATACAGTACATAACATGTTTCTTTTTTTTTATTTATTTTATTTAAATTTTACAATTTGTCCAGTAGAACATTTAGTAAAATATTATAGCTTAGAGAATAAAATATAGCATATGGATGGCTACCCACAGCGGGGTTCCATCTTCCAGGTTGTTTATTGTATTTCTATTGTGAGGTCTGCGAGATGCTTCTTCTTCAGTCTTCTTTCTATTATTGTTTTATTCGTTTCAACAACCAGCTGGTTTGGGTGTGTTACAAGTCTTTCTTTGTACTTTTTTGCATATCTGGCGATTTCCTATTTGACTGTTGGAATTTTTAAATCTATTCGTAATTCTTCATTTCTAACGTACCATGGGGCGTTAACTATCGTCCTTAAAATTTGTGCTTGCTCTGTTCCTATTTCATTTATGTGACTCATTGCTGCCGTCCCCCATAGTGGGACTCCGTATGTCCAGATTGGTTTGATTATTGTTTTGTACATATTTAGCTTATTCATTGTACTTAATTTAGATTTTCTATTGGTTAACCAGTACATCTGCTTCCTTTTTTCACGTATTCTGTTTATTATTGATGTTTCCATGTAAGGTGTGTATCTAAATGTATTCCTAGATATTTGACTTGCTTTGTTTGTGCTATGTGGGCGCCGTTCAGTTGGATATCTGGTGTTTTTCCTTTTCTAAGTGTAAATGTTATGTATTTGCACTTACTGGTGTTCGCTTTTATTTGTTTGTTTTGCAGCCACTTTTCTATTTTTGTAATGTGTTCTTGTAGTAGTTCAGTAGCTGTTTCTGGATTTGCGTGCCTCGCAAATACTACTAGTATGGCCGTATCGTCCGCAAACGTGAGTATTTTGCTGGTATACTGAAGTGACGGAATCTCCTGTAAACTAAATAACAGCTAAAAATCAATATATAGCCATACCAATAGAGAAAATTGAAATACATGTAATTTGTGATAATACTCAGAAACAAATTAAGATAGACAAACCTTCTATAATTCGATCTCCAGATGGACAATGTCATTTAGTATTTAACGATAGTGTAATGAAAATAAAGTCAACGTAACGTTCGAGTACAAACTCAAAACGATTCTTTTTGAAAACGACACTAAAATAAACTACTTGTTAAACAAGATTGAGAGAACGCCTAGAATCATCAGTAATATTCCAAAATACCGGAATAATTTGAATCAAATGTATGATCAAACCGATCAACCAACGTACTCTCATCGAACACAATCAATTAAATCATGGGAACTTTCATTTCTGCAGATAGCAGGTTACGTTGCCTTAGGATTGACAGGGATCTATCTTCTTAACAAAATAGGGATATTCGATCTATTGAAGAAATGTTTACCAACGAAATTATGTATCCACCTACTATGCTGTAAAACCAGAAACAACATTCAAAATATTGCGACACTTCTAAATAATTATACGGAAGTACCGCAGACACCACAGGCATCAGGAAGTCTCAGAAGCATAAAATACCACAGCGAAGAAGGAATAGAGATCGAGCCAGCCAGAGTCCAATTTCACCGCTCCGTACTGAAAGAACGCTAAGATTTTGGAGGACCAAAATCAATCTAAGGAGGGGGGTATGTGACATCAATCCACATTAGAGTTCAGATGTGTGCGTACCCTCAATTACTTCAAGGACTCACTGTTAAGTCGGGCGACGCTGTACCTAGACCAGGCCACGCCGCGGGCAAGATGGCAACCAGACGTCCGCACATCCTTACTGCATACCCTCAATAGTCTCAAGGACCTATCATAAATCTCAGGCATTTACTGACTCTTTTCTAAAGCTTATTGTTTACTACGGAAGACACGGGAAAGTTAGTTTTTCTCACGTACGATACTTAACACTAGCAACTATCTATCGAGGGTGTCTAAGACCCTTCCTAGTCCACCAAGCTTCTTTTATCCAATCGGAAGCAATGTCTACTGCCCTCACTTTCCTAACCAAAATTGTCCTTAACGAATCAGCTCATCTCGTGTCCTTAGACACACCCATAACTAGCTTTCCTCCGCCACAACATCGTCACTAAACTTCACTTATTCTTCACGACTAGAATAGTCAACATCAGTCACGATTATTGTGAACCTATGCTGCGTTAGTGAATAAAGTTGTGTTACGACTCAACCTTCTCTTTTTTTTATCATCTAACCCTCAAGTTTACGTGACACTGCCGTCGTTCGTTAATAGTTAGTGTCGAGTGGCGGTATTTGTGTTGTCGAGTGCCGCCACATGTTAATGCAAATCCGAACGCTTATTCGTTTTGTTAATGGGTTATCAGCTTTTGACATCATGTTGTTTTCATACCATCAACGTCGATCTACAATTACAATATCACATATACAGGATGTACAAATCACATGTTATATTCTTACCACAGTTCTCCTTTTTTTTTATTTAATTTGTACTTTACGATTTATCCAGCTGGACATTCGGTAAATTTTTCTAGCTATTCTTACCACAGTTTTTTTTTTATTTCTTAATTTGTTCTTTACAATTTGTCCAGCTGGGCATTTGGTAAATTTTTTGAACTTAATTACTAAATAACATGTGGATGGCTACCCCCAGCGGGATACCATCTTTGAGTTTGACTATTTTCTTTCTTTAGGGAGATCAGTGAGGTGTCTTTTTTTTTTTTTTTTTTTTTTTTTTTTTTTTTTTGGGTTTTTTTTTTTTTTTTTTTTTTTTTTTTTTTTTTTGGTCTTCTTTCTGTGAGAGTTACATATCACACCGAAAGTAGAAAAGCTAACTCACCTTCGATTTTCATTCCTCCTCGGGCGGCCGAGGTGAACAGACGTGTGCGAACGGTCGTGTGCCGCCGTCGGGTGTTTCAAGTGTTGAAAACAGTGAAAGTGTAGAAAAGTTATAATGCAGCAGATTCCAACAATAAAAATACTGAAAAAAAAAGGAGAAAGACACTACATAAACGACAAGCAAACTGGAAAATAGCAATAAACAGCAAAAACGCAAAATAATTCTAAGCTCAAGGACCGTAGAAAAACCAAACACAGAAAATCAGCGATGGCTGCAAGAAGTACCTCTAAGAAACTCCTTCAGCTCATTAACGGAGGAAATAGATGACGACTCGTCATGTAAAAACACAACGCAAACAATGAAAATAACAAAACCACCACCAATATTCGTGGAGGCCCAAATAATAGACCCGCTTATTGAATTATTAAGCAATATAGTCGGGAATGATAATTACACAATTAAACAAACAAAACTTGAACAAGTTAAAATTCAAACTAACACTCCAGAAATGTATAGGAAAGTGATAAAAGAATTAAAGGGAAAAAACGCTACATACCACACATATCAGCTCAAAACGGAAAGGAGCTATAAAATAGTTATAAGAGGTTTACACCCAAAAACTAACACAAAAAAATTAAGTGAAGAATTGGAAAAAATTGGCCATCAAACTAGAACAATAAACAATATGACAAGATACAATACGAAGCAGCCTTTACCACTATTCCTAATAGAACTGGAACCCAGAATAAATAACAAAGAAATCTTTGAAATAATAAAAATACTAAATACAATTGTAACAGTGGAACCACCGCGCTACAAAGTGATATACCACAATGTATGCGGTGTCAACAATACGGACACACAAAAAATTATTGTAACAGAAGCCCGGCATGTGTTAAATGTGCAAAAAATCATTTAACAATTCATTGCCCATACACAGGCAAAATAGAAGAAATCAGATGTTACAACTGCAACGGAAACCACCCAGCCAGTTATAAAGGTTGTAAAATAAGAAAACAGATACAACGTAAGCTTTTTCCACCACTTCGCAAGAGATCATACAACTACCAAACACAACAAAAAATAACGGATTACGAAACAACATTGAAAGCACAATATGATGCAAATGCTATAAACAGAAAAATGGATTCACAAGATAACCGAAGTTATGCGCAAGTTACCCAAAACATTAGCCAAGCAACGATCACAAAAGATCAAAACAATAACAACAATGACGCTACAGAAATAAAGGAACTGCTAAAACAATCCATCAACTCCGAATTAATGATAAAAATGATAAGTGAACAAAATGAAGTCCTCAGACAGCAAGCTCATCAAATCACAGTTATGCTACAACTGCTTACAAACATGCTAAGCAAAAAATAAAAACGGACACGTTGAAAATAACAGCCTGGAACTCCAATGGCTTGCAACAACGAGTCCTCGAAACTAAAACATATTTGTATAAAAATAATATTGATATACTACTTGTCTCAGAAACACATTTCACTCTAAAAAGTTACATGAAAATACCTTACTACACCATCTACGACACCAAACGTCCCACAGGTAAAGCACATGGAGGAACTGCAATAATAATAACAAATGACATCAAGAATCACCTACATAGCCAAACAAATCAAGAACACATACAAGCAACCACTGTCACAATACAAACCAACGACAATTACTTCCAGATTTCATCAGTATATGTACCTCTGAGACATAAAATGACATTCAAAAAATGGGAAGAGTACTTCCAATCCTTAGGCGACAAATATATCGCAGCAGGAGACTTTAATGCAAAGCACACGTTATGGGGCTCGAGAATTAACACACCGAGAGGCAGAACACTTGAAAAATACATTAGGAACAGCAACCTCAACGTACTATCTACAGGAAGACCAACCTACTGGCCGACAGACCTCAATAAAATACCTGACCTGCTGGACTTCGCAGTAATAAAAGGAATAAATTTAAGCAAATTAAAAATAGCAACCAGCCTTGAGCTTAACTCCGACCATACCAGTTGTAATAGAATATTCAAGCAAACCACTTCTTTACATCAAGTCAGAGTCGCTCTGCAATAAAACCACCAATTGGCAAACATTTAAAGAGCTAATAAAAAACAACATCAACTGCAATATCCCATTGAAAACACCTGAACACATTGATCAGGCAGTAGCAAATATGACAGAAAATATACAGGAAGCAGCGTGGGCAACCACCACCTATGAATCAAATAGCAGGCAATCAAAAAAAAGTATTCCACAGGACATCCTAGATAAAATCAGGGAAAAAAGAAAAGCGAAAGCAAAATGGCAAAAACAGAGAACTAATGAAAACAAGAAAAACCTAAACAAACTTACAAAGGAATTAAAGATTAAAATAAGGGAACATCATAATAACGAATTCTCAAAATTCATCGAATCACTATCCGCGCACGAAAATACCAACTACTCCCTATGGACAGTCACTAACAAAATTAAGAAAACAATAAAACCAATCCCAGCAATCAGGAAAATGGACAACACATGGGCCAGAAGCAACGAAGAGCAGGCAGAAGAATTTTCCAACCACCAATGCAACACATTAACACCACATAATATCACCAACAGCAACCTCAATCGATATACGGACGAGGATGTGCTAACCATTAATACCGCATCTGACAAGCAATACACCAAGACTAAAACAAAGGCACAAGAAATTAGAAACATAATCGAAAAAACAAAAAACAACAAAGCACCAGGAATAGATCTAATCAATGGTAAAATCATGAAAAATCTTCTTCCAAAAGCGATACGATTAATCACAATAATATACAAAGCAATATTAAGAATCCAATATTATCCTAAACTATGGAAACTAGCACAGATAATCATGTTACCTGAACCAGGGAAAGACCCACACCAAACAGCATCTTACAGACCAATTTCACTACTTCCCGTTTTTTTCCAAAATACTGGAAAAAGTAATTTACGCCTGCATAAATCCAATAATAGAGAAAAAAATGAATACCAGATCACCAATTTGGATTCAGAAACAAACACTCTACAAATTGAACAAATGCACAGATTCGTCAACGAAATCTTACAGGCGCTAGGCGCTGGAAACAAAACAATATTGCACGGCACTCTTTATGGACATCGAAAAAGCTTTCGATAAAATTGACCATGAAAAACTACTACAAACTATCAAAAAGAAATTTCCAGATCAAATCTACAAATTACTCAGATCCTACTTTAGCAGCGGAACCTTGGCAATAAAAAACAAGGACACCTACTCTGAAGTCAAAGACATCAAGGCAGGAGTCCCGCAAGGAAGCGTCTTAGAACCCATATTATACACAGTATACACGGCAGACATACCAACAGCTGTTTTTTTTTTTTTATTTATTTATTGCAAATTACAATCAATTCTCACAGTGAGAATTTTTAGTAATTTTTCTGGCGTGGCGCTGTGGCATGGATAATTATTTACAATAGATACTTATTATAGATAAATATGATTTATACAAAGTATTGTACATAATAAGTGTTACTTATTTAAATCTTGAGCTTAGGTCTAGCGGGTAGTGTCTCTTCAGCCTGCGGATCTGATCCGACGTATCCAGTAAACCAGTGACCAGGGGGTTTCGATGTTGGTTGACTCTTTTGCTGTATCTGTTGCTATATTTAATAATTTCCTCTTTGACTGTTGGAATCGTGAGGTCTCGATGTATTACTTCGTTGGTGACATACCACGGTGCGTTTATAAGGGATCTAAGAGTTTTTGATTGAAAGCGTTGGAGAATTTCAATGTTGGAATTGCTTGCTGTACCCCATAGTTGGATTCCGTAGGTCCAGACAGGTTTTATGACGGTCTTGTATAGGGTAATTTTGTTTTGTATGCTTAGGTTGGAGCG
>CM026182.1:14541562-14557137 GCA_014825925.1 Bombus breviceps | reverse complement strand
ACCGAGTTCATTAGTCGGTTTATGTTGTATATTTGTTTATTATTCGATTTTTGTTTTAGGTCGATGAAGAATAATGATAACGGGTTTTTTGTTATTCTGTGTTTTATATTGATAATATTAGTCACTTCGTGACCAAGATTAAGGAGTTCGAACTTAAGTTCGTCTATGTTAGCTGAGTGGTGGACGTTGCGTAGTACCATACGGAAAGGTCTTTCTTGTTTCAGTTGATATGTGTGGAAGTTTGCGTTCAGAGTTTTTAGTAATTTTGTTAGTTTTCTGTAGAAGTCTGGATTGGCCGGTAGGATTTTAACCTGATTATTATTAATTTTTAGCGTGTAATCCTCTTTGTTAATATCTTTCTCGATGGACTTTATCATTGTTTGTATGTCGATGACATCATCAACAAATATGGGCGGCGGAGGGGGATTTCTGTGCGTATGTTGGTTTGGTGGTGAATCTTCGACTTCCATGGAATCGTTTGTGGATTCCAATATTGTGTATCTATTGTATGTGGTTACACAGTTTATTGTCTGTTCGTTCTGGTTGGCGTTTTTGATAGATTTCACTGATTCCAGTTTACGCTTTTTATTTTTGGTGTCACTTGTATGGGTGGATATAATGCTCTTTTGCCACGGAGGAGGTAGCGCGAAGCAGTTATGGTTTAGCTCGGGTGAGCCTGGTCGCGATACTTGGGCCATCATCGACATAGTTAATTCAATTTGACTAACTAGTCGAGAGGCTGTAAGGTTAAGATTCAGGTAGAGTTTAAGAGCGTTGGAATATTTCACTAATGAGAAAGGAAACACTTGTTACGTTCACTTTCGACGAATGGGCGACGCGTGTTGTTTTACGAACTTCGCAGAGCACTAGAAACACGTCCGCACGCTTCGACACTCAACTGCAAACTCAACAGCTGTTAACAGTAAAATATTAATGTTCGCGGACGGCACAGCTGTACTAGTCAAGCACTCTAACCCGGAAACAGCAGTCACATTATTACAAGAACATATCACAAAAATAGAAAACTGGCTGCAAGGGAAACAAATAAAAGCAAACCCCAACAAATGCAACCACATTACATTCACACTGCGAAAACAGAATTCACCAAGCATCCTACTGAACGGCACGCACATAATACAAACAAGGCAAGTCAAATACCTAGGACTCCACATAGATACACAACTCACATGGAATCAGCATATTAAATCAATAATAGACAAAATTCAGGCTACAAAGATACAAATGTACTGGCTAACAAGCCGAAAATCCAAACTAAGTCTAGAAAACAAAGTAAAAATATACAAAACAATCTTAAAACCAATATGGACATACGGAATACCATTATGGGGGACAGCAGCAATAAGCCATATAAACAAAATAGAAACAATTCAAACAAAAATTCTAAGAACAATAGTAAGTGCCCCATGGTACGGTAGAAACAAGGAAATTCGGAAGGACCTGGGAATACCAACGGTCAAGGAGGAAATTAGCAGGTACGCGGGAAGGTACAGAGAAAGAATAGCAAAACACCCGAACCGACTGGCTGTGGAAATGACCAACACAGCAAGCATAGATAGAAGACTAAAAAGGAAACATCCAACAGATCTCACAAAGAATATAACCTAATAAACACGATGATGGGACCCCGCTGGGGGTAAGCATCCACATGCTATATTATAGTATTTATTTTTGTTTTTTTATTCTTTTTTTCCATCTTATAAGATATAACATTTTACGAAATGTCCAACTGGACAAATTGTAAAATTAAATGAATGAATAAAAAAAAAGAAAACCTCTGTGATGTATAGTGGTGAGTATAAAAATTGTATTTAGTTCAACTAATAAAATTATTAAAATCACAGACAAGTGTAGTAAATGTTAATTAATAACGTAATAATAGTAACGTAGGTTTTGGGTTGATTATTAATCGATTCACACAGATTCGATTTTGTAATTGATATATTTCTTCTTCGCTCGTACAACACGTCTTACCACACAGGAAACACTCAATTAATTAACGCGTGACCGACTTCTAAGATAAAAGAGCGTCGCTAGAAGTCGTACCAATTTAGCTTGTAGTAACCACCGAACATACCAACTTAACATTTCTTAACAGTAAAATCAATAGGAGTAGAAATATGTGATGCACTTTGGTGTGGACCTTTGGCTGGCTCAGGTAACATTATGATCTGTACTAGCTTCCATAGATTAGGAAAGTATTGGATTTGTAAAATTGCATTGAATATTATTGTAATTAAACGTATTGCTTTCGGGAGAATGTTTTTCAAGATTTTACCACTTGTTACGTCGCGCGAGATGGACATTACTCTTGGTCTGGCCGCCAAGGCCCCACATACTGTTATTCCAACCCCAATAAACCTAAGGACCCACTATAAACCTAAGCTTTTAGCTTAGCCTTTAACTTTATTTTTAATCCTGCAAATGTTTCGGTTTATGGCTGCTTCTTAAATCAGTCCTTAGGTTTATTGTACGCTCTCAAAAATCACGGAGGAAGTATTTACTTAACAGAAAAGCTGGGTTTTCCCAGAAACAACGTATTCCACAAGCCACGTTGGTAGGAGGTTTTCTCCTCTTATTTTTCTTCATAAACATTAGCTATAACCAATGAGCAACGTGGATCGTTAGCCTCTCTCTTTTTAATGCAAAGCAAAACCAACGAATCCGCTTTTTTCGTTCTAAACAATACAATGATACCAAACTTTCCTCCGTCATGACATGAGAGCGGGCAGTTAGTTAAAACTCAGTCACCCTTTAGACAATGCCAGAAGAGTTCTATTGTTTCTACGACATTAATATCTTCAACTGTAAGCGCCTTGCTCATACGAAAAAACATTCAATACAATTATATCGGACCTTTACACGTCAACGAATCATATACGACATTTGTGTTATACCCAACGGAGTAAACATAGTGTATTAAGTTGTTGAAAATACATGATTCATAACCTGTTAATCGCAGTGTTATTCCAAATTAATCACCCCTATTCTTCCACAAGAAATAAGGGGATCGATCTGTTCGTAGTGTCGATTCTTATAATCGTAACAAGAATTTACGACTCCCGTTGATGCTCTTCTTCGCGAGTGCGCCTTCCCGCGACTGGTCGAACGATCACCCATGATTACGCGGAGTTTTGGCACGTAATTATCTTTGCGGATGCTGCAATCTTCGTTTCTGTTGATGTCATTCCGAAAATATTAGAGTTTCTTCTCTCCGCTGATATGGTTTTCGTGGACGCATTGTTGAGATTTTCCCTTTTAGAAACCCTTACTGCTGTATTCTTCTTGCGGTATTAGTTTCTGTTGATGATAAGTTGTACTTTGCTTGACACGTGGTTACCTTTGCTAATGCCGATACTTAATCCTTTACCGCGTGATAATTACTTGTCTCCGCTGATATTGCGTGAGAAGATCGTGGTCTCTCAACTCTCGCTGTCTGCTTATCGTACTCGGTATTATGATGGGGAGAGGGCGCGCAAGGCAGTGCGCGTCAGCAGATATCTCATTATTCCTTGTTTCGATTTCAATATTCTTAGGTCAGCTTTTAATTTTGTTCAATATTGTTGTTGTGCATTTGTTCGTTAATTTATTGCGAGATTTAAAAAATGCGTCATATCCTTTGTTTCCCTTAAGCTTTCTGTTCCTAATTCTATTTGCCTAAAGTTATGGCTTGCACTATTCGCAAGTGATGACGGATTCCTTTTTTGTCTCGCGTTACGGCTCGTGTGAAGCAGGGACGTGACAACGACATTTCGACAAACAGCAATTATCACATCGCTCCATTGATCCATTATCGTTTGAAAGAGAGTATTCTCTTTTCTTCTCTAAAAAAATATAATAAACAATTAATTTCTCTTTTTTAGGCAACTTACAATTAGTTTCATTATTGCGTGATTTTGTCATTCTCATACTTATCTATTTCGGACAGAAAAGCAGATATGAACCTTTCCATAGACCGTAAAATTAAAATAGGTTCTTGTAGCGTGGAACTCAATAGGTTCTTGTCTATGCTAGCGTGCAACTCAACAGGGCAGGTTCATACTTTTATAGGTTCTTGTATATGCTTGCATGTGCCACCTTTAGCACTTGACCGTATGGTGCAGCACTAGCCCAGAAACAACCAGAATCATAAGAATGAGTACACCCATTTCCTCTCTAATGATACGTATTTATATAATCGAAGTGTTTTTCTCATGTTCATGTTATAAGAAGTGACTCACAATTTACTTAAAAATGGCTACAAATCCCACAAACTCTTAAATACCTTTGAAAAAATTGTATTATAAAGAGAGAAGAAAATATATCATCTTTTACAATAGTTGTAGGTATCTTCATAATGTTCTATCTCAAAATATGTGCACATAGATATTATTATACATACATATACATATACAATGCAATTGTTCCATACAGAGTACCTCACTCGAATCGGATATTTAAACTATTTCTATTGCTATTAAAGATGAAAAGAGATGATTAAGAGCAATTTAAATAGATTTAAAGCACGCATTTTGACACTCACAATTAAACCAATATTACTAGCCAAATATCACAAATTACAAATTAAAAATCTTTAATTAAAGAAAGAAAGAAAGATAAATTATCTCCTAATACAATTTTAAATATGGAATATTTTGTTCTTTATCACATAAGGAATTACTATCTCACATATAAATGTAAAAATACATAACAAAATTAAAGATTGAAAATTTTTGGGTTATTTCATTATAAGATGCAATGTATTATTACCTTGATCATGATAAAAATGTGTCCCTAAAATCATTTTAAAGATTATTGACGATTAATGACGAAATGTATTGTTATATATTTGCTAACAAAAGAGAAAAAATAAATATAATATTAATTAATGGTAGAATTACATACATGGCTTTCTGTAAAAATTTATTGATCTGTCAAACAAGTAACAAAATATACTATTTTACTATTTTTATATTGTATCAATTTAAATTCATTTTACTTGTACAAGATCATTTCAATATTATGGTATAATCATTTATTGAATTTGTCTTGTTACTAACTAATAACATTGCATTATAAAGAAGCAAATATTATCAAACACATGCCTTAAAACCATTTAAGATTTAGCAAATTTTTTGTTACTTTTAATAGCAGAAAGAATAATTTGGATGTTTAATTTAATTGAAATACTTTGTATAAACTTCATTATTCATATTAGCAAATAAATTATATTGCTTTTGCAATTTAATAATCGCAGGTAATAATGTATTTGTTGATATATTTTTATGCTGATAAAATTGTATCATATTGCAGATTATAATTATTGTGTATATAGTAAATTATAAATTCTTACAGATAAAATGGCCAAGTCGAACAATTTTAAAGATCATGTTAAGATAGCTGAAGAAAATATTGTTGTACGTATGTGCATTTATATTTATTGAATTTAAACTTATAGATATTAGTAATATTTACTTCATTTCATTTTCTTTGTTGTTAAAAACTGTAAAAAAACTGATTTTGTTGCATTGCTATTACAATGTACATTTCAAAAGGCTTTGCTTTCCATTTTGTGTTAACACTCCTATTATGTTTCATTTATTCTGGTAACTGAACTATTATATGAAGTGTGGTGATGCTTTGAAAGAATACCTTGAACCTAGATTCGAGTGTCCTATTTGTTTAACTTGGCTGCGTGATCCAGTTTTAACATCTTGTGGTCATAAATTCTGTTCGCAATGTATATACACTTGGCTTCAGTAAGTTATATTTCAAGATGTTATAAAGTAACATGCATAAATATGTATATACGCATATAACATATTATATTTATATTTTACATTTATGAATCCGATTTTTATATTTTAGAAAAGAAGGTGCTTGTTGTCCAGTTGATAGCAAAAGTTTAAAATCTGAAAATGATTTATTCAGAGATTTATATACAAGCAGAGAGATATCACAACAACGTATACCTTGCCTCTACCAACAATTTGGCTGTGAGATTAAAATGTCCCCAATGGATATGGAAGCACATATAAATGGATGCTCATATAAAAGAAGTCTGGCAGATTCACAAACTGTCTATTGTTCCTTTAAGAGTGTTGGTTGCATGAAAACTTTTCATACTGAAGAGGATTTACACACACATTTAGAAGGAAATATAAATATCCATTTAATTGTTAGTTTATTTTGTTTGATATAATCATATTTTGTTACAATATAGAAATGACTTTCCATCTATTTCATAGATGATCCTGAACATATTAACACAACTATCTGTTTCAAAAAATAACGTTAATGCTATAGCTGCAGAATCTAAATTATGGGATCCTCCACCAAAAAATACAACTTCTATAGAAAAAAATGAACCACCATTAGAATGGCAACACTTATTAAAGTAAATTCTTTTTGCATGCTATTATATAAAAAATTTCTATAGGGCATGTTAAATACTTTATTGTAATTAAATATATTATCCCCTATTAGGAATCTATATGAAAGGATAGTGGTGCTGGAACAAGAAAACAAGGAACTATCTATAACCATTTCTAATTACAAAACTCAACTCACAACTTTGCAAACTTCTTTACGATTTAGCCAGGAAGAAATGTCTTTACGTAGTTGTAATGGTGTTTATATTTGGAGATTACATTGTTTTCATGAGAAACTTGAAACCATGATGAATGATTCATTAAAAATGTTTTATAGTCCTGGCTTTTATACGAGCCCTAATGGTTACAAGATTTGTGCTAGAATTAATATATCTTCTAAAGATCCTGAATCTCTGTCACTCCTTCTGCATATAATGAAGTCAGAAAATGATGATGGTCTAGATTGGCCATTCAATGGAACAATGTACTTTGTTTTGGTTCACCCAGATAATCGGGAGAAAGATATACGAGAAATAACTTCATCAAGACCAGATCTTGAAGCATTTAGAAAACCAATATGTGAACTCAATAAGCGCAGTTTTGGTTATACCGAATTTGTGCGAATACGAGATTTATCTGATTTTTTGGAAAATGATTGTTTAATTTTCAGGATAGAAGTTCATGTTTATGATAAATTTAAAATATCAATATAATTAAAAAATGTTCGTGACATTGGTTTTTTTTCTTGTCTAAAATTAGAGTCGTTTTTAAGAAATTTACTAGAAATTTCCATCCTTATGTTAATATAACAAGTAAAAATTCATAAAAGACATTTGAGCATAATGAAATGTCTAATTTACATAAGAATATGTTATGATATTCATATTATGTATTGTAATACATTTTGTAAAATTATACTATCATTCAGATAACAATTCTTTAAAACTTCGATTTGGCACAAATGCGTATAATTTAACCTGAAACTTGAATAATATAACACATTCAGGTGCATTTTTATACAACCAACGATTCTACTCATTGAACGAATTATGACTCATTGTCAAATAGAAGACAAAATGGCAAAGTAATTCAGAGTGTAAATTACTCTAAAAACGCTCAATTTTAGATGCGGGTAACTCTTGAACCGCTACATTTCTGAAGTTATACTAAAAAATAAGCTAATAAATGACACAAAAAAAGACTATAATTTTGTGTTTCCTAAAGTAAAGTTTAAATTCGAAACGCATCCATTCGGAATCATATAAATTTGCATTTTTATCAAAAAGTACGCACTTGATTTGATTGAATGTCTTAAAGTTGTGTTGAAAAGAAACGTATTTATTTTAATGTAAAAATCTGTTGCCTTTTTATAAATATTGAATACAATCTTTAATTCACTTTAGAGATAAATAAAATATTATGCGTGTTTTATAAGGAACTGTAATCCGTCTTATAATGTGATCAAAATTAATTCTATTTATCTACAAATATTTAATTAAAATAAAACTTTTAATTCACATATATATGTATTATACTTAAAATATTTTTTCTGGAGATTTCGGAAACATATAACAATATATTTTAGATACATACATACAGTAGCGGACATATACCTTTAAATATACCAATTAATTAAAAATTTAGTGACCTTATAGGACTGTTCCGTCCTCCCCAACGTCGATAATTTTTGAATATGTTATAGAAATCAACCTTGTGAATTTTCTCTTATGCACATAACCACTGATCCCGTTTCATTTCCAAGCATTCGTATATTTCTGTCTATGGCTATCCGCCCGTGGTATTATATACGCCAGTTTCGTTGCCGGCCGTTTATCTTCTGTTTGTAAACCAGGTTTGGACGAGTGTAAAAATCCTGTGCAAAATATATATGAGAGACTGCAAAAAATGTCTGTTTCAATTAAATTCAATTAAAAATGAATATAATCAATGTATTAATTTTATGATTAGCATAAATTTTCCAATCCGACCGCCTCGTGGCGTCCGACAATACTTATTAATATCACAAAACGCGCAAAATAATAACGATTACTTTATCTCGTAAAATAATATCAATTATTCATTTGCCTATTATTTTTATAATTTATTTGTTATTATTATATGCGAACGGCATAAAGTGATATTAAAATGGATTTAAAGATCTACCCCAAAACCAACACATCGATAATTTCATCTTTAAGTGAATTATAATGGACACTTGAGAAAAATTAAGGAAAGGACAAGCCGAGGTCATAGTGGTAGGAGAAAGAAAGATATGGTCATCGACATATGCAGATGATATCGTGTTGATGTCGGATAGAGAAGACGAGCTAAAGGAGATGTTAAGGAGACTCAAAAAATTTTTAAAAGAAGCCGAATTGGAACTGAGCACGGAAAAAACAAAAATAGTAGTATTCGAAAAAAGAAGGAATAAAAGGAGACAAAGAAAATGGAAATGGGAAGAGCAAGAGTTAGAAGAAGTGGACGAGATAAGATACCTAGGGTACATACTACAGAAAAACGACAGTGATGAGAAGCACATACAAGACAGGAAAAAGAGAGCAACAATAACAATGAAGAAAACATGGAGCGTGGGAGAAAAAAATTTCAAACAGGACTACAAGAGGAAAATGAAGATGTGTATGGGACTGGAACATGGAAGAAAGACTGGATAGAATACAAAGAAGATATGTGAAATAGATCTTAGGTTTAGATATGACAACACCAAATTATATATTGATAGAAGAATGCAAGCTAACAGAAATCAAAGAAAAAGCATTAAAAAGAGCAGCAAGGTATGAAGGGAAAACCATAGAGTCAAAAAAGGAGCTAGTAAAGGAGTGCATAGAGGAAAGAGAGAGAAACTGGAAAAATGGCCAAGAANGGAAAAAGAGCAAGAAAGAGAAAGAAGGGACTAGAAGAGGTAAGAAATGGAGGGACACAGATGGAAGCAAGAGAAGAGCAAGAAAAGATGACAGTAGACCAAATTATAGAAGAAAGAAGAAAGAGAGAAACAGGGGGGAAAGGATAAGGAAATCCAAATATAACAGACATTACAGAAAAATAACCAAAAGATAACCAAAGTACTTGGAAGGGAGGATGAAGTGGAAGGACAGAAAAATATTAGCAAGATTCAGATGTGGAAACGAGAAGGGAATACTGGAAAGAGGAGGGAGAAAAAAATGCAGAGTATGTAAAAAGAAAGAAGACCTGAGACATGTAATAGAAGAATGCAAAATAACAGGAGGACCAAAGGACACAGAAAAAATACTAAACGAGACTGGAGAAGATCTAACAGAACTAAAAACAATAAGGAAGTACAGCAAGGAGGAAAAAGCCCAAAAGTTGCCATAGTTTTAGAGACAGAATAATTAAGGGAGGGGGAATAATTAATATAGGAGAAGCGAAATAGGTAAACAGATGTAAAACCGAAAGCTCGTCCAAAGCCGAAAGGCACGGACTAAGCAATAATAAATAATAAATAGATATAATAGACATTTGTTGCATCCTCGGATGTATCCTTTATATCCGTCCGACTCGCAGTTACAATCAAAAGATAAGCGGCAACCAAACTGACATATGCGGTCAAATAGACGCACAATTATAACCAGAAATACACTACAGTGGTACCTGCAGTTTTTTGCAAATGTCTCAGAAGTTTCTGAAGTCGAGTCTATAATTACATGTATAGCAAAAAGTTGTTCAAACTCTAAAAAGCTTTACGACATAGTGAAAAATCATTAATTTTTATACGGGGTGTATAATGTATAGTCTTAGAGTATCCATCATTTTTATGACATTTGCAATAACTTTACGAAAAGAATTGCTTTTTCAATAAGAAGTCAAGATTACCTTGATTTTTGCAAATGGTATTATGTACGAGTACCAAAAAGTAATACCTGCTTTGAAATAACAATAAAAATGCATTTTAAAAAGATTTTTTGATTTGTAACTTTAGTATATATACTACTATACATTTATAGTAACATTATACGAGGTTTTATATATCTTCGTCAGATGATTCCGCCGCTAGTTCCCATAATCATCGTGTCTTGTGAAGCATTATCGACCAAACAGCTCTTTAAGTTTTGCAAAAAACTGGAATGAAATCGCAGATTCGTTCTTGAACTCCTCTGTAATAAGAGATGAGCGGCCTGAATGCTTACGATCATGTATAGTTCCTCTGTCCCTATTAAATTAGTCCCTATAAATTATTGATTAGTTCCTATTGAAAAATTATTTTATGAAACAAATGAAATTATGTAGTAAATAAATTCAACAATAATAATATACCGTTTTGCATAGTATGCTATAATGGACAAGTAGAACACTAACTTTAGATAATACTTTTTTTTATCTTATCTTAAAGTATTCACAATCAATTCCTCGTAGGAATTTGTTATCTTTATTTCATGGCATGTAATTAACAATTTGAATCCTGTCGTAATGATTTATTGTGCTTATGTTCAAAAAAGGAAATTTATCAGATCTAGTAGATTATGTCACTTTAATCTGAACACACGGTTTTTGGAATATGTTAACTCTACGGCTAGTAACTTTTTGTGCCTTGTTACTTGCTTAACGTTTAACATGACGTTCACTGTATCTAGTTATCTCCTATCTGAATGAGGACATTGGTAAAATCGCAGTACGATATCTTCGTTGGTTATATATCAACGGGTGTTACATATGATTTGTAAGATTTTTAATTGGTTGGAATCTTTGTTGTATTTCAATATTTGAATTGCTTGCTGAATAAATATATTCCGTACGTTCATGCTGATCATCTGATATATCAGCACATTATTTTCAAGTTTTCATTTGAAATATCTTCGTATCAGCCAATATATCTTCTTTGCTTTTATTTTGAGCTTATTGCGTTTAGTTTCTTTGTGCTTTTTTTATGTCAATCTTCTGTTTAATGTCATTTCGAGATATTTAACTAACAATTCGAGGAAACTTCCACACCACTGGATTTAACTGGATGACATGTACCTTTACATAGGGTGAAGGCAACATGGCTTCGATTTATTTTCATTGACATATATAGGGTTATCTATATGTGAAATTGACAACAGTGTAACATATGCGCTTATTACACAGTCAAATGTTGCTCGTCATCTATGAGTTGTTGCTAGAAGTACAATTAGACAAAAATACAAAGCGATTTTGTTATCGTTGAAGGACTTTAAATATGACGTCACAATAAGGAGACACGATGATGATCACTGAAGAAGTGAGCCGTTTTCGTCCGACGATTTCATGCTCCTGCGCGCGCTCGAAGCTTCGAAGTAAACAAGCGCATTTTATTCTCACAAATTTAATTCTTTTTTTGTAACTAATATTTTGGATTATGCTTACCTGAAATTTAATGACAATGTTTTTTTTTATTTAGAATTGTATTCAGTTGCTAGAGTTATTAGCGAATTACGATGAAATTATCCACATTCTTATAAACATCGAGATTAGTAATTTTCATTTTTAACATATTAAACTTCTTCTCCTACGTCGTATTTCAAAATTTGTTAACGATAACTCCCAACAAATTTACCGCCAGTACCTTATTTTAGGTTGCTCTACTGTGAATACGACGAATGTAAAAATAAGAAACAAAGAGAGCAATTGAGATACAACAAGACACTTCATAGAATTCATATTTAGAGCAGTTCAAAAGAATTGAAATTAATTTAATCTTCGTGCTACAGTACCTGAGTCTCTTCGGACTACTCGGCAAACGACAGTAGTTAATGTTAGAGCGATAGGAAGCCGAACGTATTATTAAATGACAAATGTAACATCAGTATTCAATTCAATCGTAGAATGTTATATTCAAACTAACCTAGACATTTTCTTGTTATGCAGCTAACTGAACCGTCCTCCTTTCGCGGCTATAGCCATGTTCGGTATCATTTTGATCGTAAGAATCTCAACAATTCAACTAAAAAAACGTTATATCGATGAAATAAAAAAATTATAGAAGCTTTATTTTTCTTATTTCGGCCATTTATAAATAACTCTGTTCTCGTTGGAACAATTTACACGGCACACCGGGAACTACTTCGATCGATCAGTTTCATCCTTAACATGCATAACCTCTATTTTTACTGACTAGTCCGAAGACTCAGGCACTCTGTATACACGGTACACTGTAACACGAGGATTAAATTAATTTCTACTTTTTTAAATTGATTTGTTAAATATGAATCCTATGAGATGTCTTATTGTGTCTCAATTGCTTTCCTTGTCCCTTGTTCTTACAATTGACGTATTCTGATAAGATTAATTAATCAAGCGTAAAGGTGTAAAATAAACAGTATTTAGTAAATTCACTCGAGCCAAGCTAGTGTGACATCAATTACATCTCAACCTACATCAGAGATAACACATCGACTCCGAGCTTCGGACTCCTTTGAACACATCACCACCCTATCCTCATAGCCTACACAGAAGCTATGACACACCTTAGTCTACATCATAGATAAGACATCGAACCCCGATCTTCGGACACTTTTCCACATCGTAACCTATACAGAGCCCCTCAACATCCTCAAACCAAAACGCATATAAGCCTAGACTTCAGCCAACTCGGGTAGTTATTCTAATTCCTGTTCTTGCGCAACCCTTTTCTCCGGTTCAGTGTCTTTCTATTTCTAAGTTCGATAAAAGAAAATTAATAGTTGGGTTACGACTCAATCTTCTTTTCTCTTACCATCCAACCCTGAAGTTTGCGTGATACTAGCTGCAAGCCCTTAGTTGTGTGACGTCAATCCACATTTGAGGCCGGATGTGTGCAGGTCCTCGCCGCCTACCCTCAATTATTTCAGGGACCCACCATAAACTTAAACTTTTAGTTTATTATTTCTGATGAGTGTTACCGGTTTATGGATGGTATTTGAAACAGTCCTTAGGTTATTATGCGTCCCTACTAATTACGAGGAAAGCAGGTAATTACCTAATGGGAAAAACGGAAAGATTGGTTTCTCCCATAAACAATATCACCTATTAGCCACGCTGGTAAGAGGCTTCCTCCTACCATCTTCACTTATTAATGTAGCTTGTAACCAATGGCATCGTAGACCGTTACCTTCACTTTTTCTAACAAAAGGTGCAAACAACGAATCCGCGTTATTAATTAAAAAGGACATATCCACACCGAGCTTTCCTCCGTAATGAGACGAAAACACCTAGGTCAGAGTAAACTAAACTTAGAGACGGTCAACGTCTTTCCGATCAGTCAAGCTTATCGTAAACTTTACTTTCATTTAACCCCGAAGTTTACGTGACAGTTGCATGTGCAACTCTATATACACACACTCATCATACTTTCTTTTCTTTTCCCTCGTTTTTGGTTTGCACATGATTTATATTACGCTAGTCAGTTTGGGTTCCAATTTTTCGCAACAAATTCAAAATCAGGTAAAAACGGTGAATTTGTAGAAAGTTATCGTTAATAAATTTTTAAATACTATCTGCAAGAAAATGTTTAATACATTAAAAATGAAAATTAACCAACGAACTACAGGAAGGATCTTGAAGATCATTAGAATTTTTTTTTTATTTTTATTTTAAAATTTTACAATTTGTCCAGTAGGACGTTTGGTAAAATATTTTAACTTAGTGAATAAAATATTGCAAAAATCATTTGCCATTTGCAAAAATCAAGCAAATTTTTTTGTTGCAGTTTGTAACCAAATCGACACTGATCCTTTGTTTTAAACAATTTTTTGTGAGATTAATGGAAATACCACGAAAACAATAAGTGCTCCTCAACTCTCTGTACATACGATAAATATTCAATTAGTTCCATTACAGTACATAGCTATGAAATGTTGATTAGATAACAATAATACATACATATGTATATAGTTGCCATCATACTTATGTACATAAATATACATATGTACTTTACTCCAGTATATTAACTTGGGTTAAGAAAGTGGGTTTAGTGAAACAAATAAGTAGTAGCAGACGTATCAGAATACAAACAGTGTTACATTTGCTTTATCCGTAAGAATTAAAATAAAATGCAAATAAATATTATACTTATTATATTCATTTTTGCTTCGTTATTTACGGGTATTCTTGGACTATTACTCATTTATATGGAAGCCTACCTGCCCATTTTGATAACTCGTTCTTTTCGTTACGGTAAATACTCTATTACTTATCAATCAATAATTACACGTGCAGAAGTACCTAAAAGGTGAGTAATAATAATATAATACATTAATTAATTAATATATTGGCCAATTTGTTGAAAAACTCATGGATTTGAACGGGACACTTTTTAATCATTTTGTTGTGACCTACATATAACAAGAGAATTGGAGGAGAAAATGAAAAAGATGGGGGTTAGCAAAAAACTAACTAGAAGGATTAAAGAATTATACACAGAAACGAAGAATGTGGTGATCCACACCACAATACAAAAAGAATTTTGGACAGTAAGGGGAGTCAGACAAGGATACGCGCTGAGCCTGACATTATTCAACATCTATGTGGCAGGGCTGGAAGATGAACTAAGGAAAGGACAAGCTGTGGGCATAGTGATAGTAGGAAAAAAGGTATGGTCACTGACGTATGCAGACGATATCGTGTTGATGGCGGATAGAGAAGACGAGCTAAAGGAGACTCAAAAAATGTTTAAAAGAAGCTGAATTGGAACTGAGCACGGAAAAAACAAAAATAGTAGTATTCGAAAAAAGAAGGAATAAAAGGAGACAAAGAAAATGGAAATGGGAAAAGCAAGAGTTAGAAGAAGTGGACGAGATAAGATACCTAGGGTACATACTACAGAAAAACGACAGTGATGAGAAGCACATACAAGACAGGAAAAAGAGAGGAAAAAAGACAATAACAATGAAGAAAACATGGAGCGTGGGAGAAAAAAATTTCAAACAGGACTACAAGAGGAAAATGAAGATGTTTGGAGCACTGATAGAGACTGTGATGCTGTTTAGAGCAGAGGTATGGGACTGGAACATGGAAGAAAGACTGGATAGAATACAAAAAAGATATGTGAAATAGATCTTAGGTTTAGATATGACAACACCAAATTATATATTGATAGAAGAATGCAAGCTAACAGAAATCAAAGAAAAAGCATTAAAAAGAGCAGCAAGGTATGAAGGGAAAACCATAGAGTCAAAAAAGGAGCTAGTAAAGGAGTGCATAGAGGAAAGAGAGAGAAACTGGAAAAATGGCCAAGAA
>CM026182.1:14497989-14541062 GCA_014825925.1 Bombus breviceps | reverse complement strand
ATGTGAAATAGATCTTAGGTTTAGATATGACAACACCAAATTATATATTGATAGAAGAATGCAAGCTAACAGAAATCAAAGAAAAAGCATTAAAAAGAGCAGCAAGGTATGAAGGGAAAACCATAGAGTCAAAAAAGGAGCTAGTAAAGGAGTGCATAGAGGAAAGAGAGAGAAACTGGAAAAATGGCCAAGAAGGAAAGAGAGCAAGAAAGAGAAAGAAGGGACTAGAAAAGGTAAGAAATGGAGGGACACAGATGGAAGCAAGAGAAGAGCAAGAAAAGATGACAGTAGACCAAATTATAGAAGAAAGAAGAAAGAGAGAAACAGGGGGAAAAGGATAAGGGAATCCAAATATAACAGACATTACAGAAAAATAACCAAAGATGAGATACCAAAGTACTTGGAAGGGAGGATGAAGTAGAAGGTCAGGAAAATTCTAGCCAGATTCAGATGTGGAAATGAGACCAAAGAGAGGGAATACTTGAAAGAAGAGGGAAGGAGAAAAAAAATGCAGACTATGTAAAAGGAAAGAAAAAGATCTGAGACATGTAATAGTAGAATGTAAAATAACGGGAGAACCAAAAGACATGGAAAAAACACTGAATGAGACTGAAGAAGGACTAACGGAATTAAAAGCAATAATAGAGAATAGAAGAGTAAGGGCAATACAAGACAGGGAGGAAAGACAAGAAGGTAGCATAGCAAGGAGGCAAAAGACCAAAAGTGGCAATAATGTGTAGTCATAAGTTGCGATAGTTTTTAGTCGTTAGTTTAGCTGTGAGAGATAGAATAAGCTAAGGGAGTGCAATACAATAGAGTAGATAAGAGGGGAAATAGATATATAAGGAGCAAAATAAGTGTAAGAAATGTAAATCGAAAGTTCGTCCAAAGCCGAATGACACGGACTGAAAATAAATAATAATAATATAACAAGAGAAATAATAAAAAAGATCGGATGAACCCTACTGATTTTAAGAAAAAATAAAGTATGTTAACAATCGATAATTTAATTAAGAAAGAAATATTGTTAGCATATTCATGAATAATATTAATATACGAATGAATTCGCATATTATATTTCTTCTTATATGTAGGTCACAACAAAGTGATTAAAAGAAGTTCCATTCAAATCCCATCAACTGAGTAAGTAGCTTTTCAACAATTCATCAATATGTTATTAGTTTATTACAATATTTTTAGAAAAGTAATCATTTATAACATTTTTAGATGGTTTAAACATTTTTATATTTTGGCTGCACCAGTTTCAAGTTATGTCTTATATTTAATAATTTGTAAATTTTTATGGACGGGTAATAGTTCCAAAAATGTTATATGGATATTAAATATATGTTTGGGATCATTTAGACAAGCACTAGGTAAATACTTAGATGCTATTGAATTTTAAATTTATTTATTAAAGTCTGGATAAGTGCTCGAAAATAAATTCGAGAATTGACTTGATTAAAAGAAATATGTGTATTGGTATGACGACAGAGCATTTACGCGTAGATCATTAGGCGCAAAAATCAGGAGTAAAAAGTTAATAAAAAATATCTTTTATTAGTAAGCATCTCATTTAACAAATGTTTTACAGTATCACTAGAAAGTACATTTATAGCAACTCTACTTTTAACTTTACACTGTTGGAAACGATTTTATGAAACACATTTTGTAAATATCTTTAGTGATAATATGATGAATATTATCCATTACTTAATGGGATACATACATTACATAGGAACTTTGGTATGTATCATAGGTGAATCTGATGGTTTTGTTGAAGGTAATTAAATACTTATAAATATCAGATTAAAATTTGTTTTTAATTAATTGAGCCCAATTTCTTTTAAAACTGCATATTCCTCATATAGGTTCAGAAGGAAACTTTTCCTGGAGAAGAATTACATATTTACAACTAATATGTGCTATTATTTGTGTACTATCATCATATGTACAACTCAGGACAAATTTTATTCTTAGTAACTTACGATATAATAAAGATAGAAAGATTACTTCCACAGCATATAAAATACCACATGGTGGTCTGTTTGAGTATATATCAGGCGCATTGCAATTTACAGAAATAATTATTTATATACTACTTTCTATTATCTTATGGCAAAGTACTAATTTTCATTATATTACACTTTGGGTCATAATTAATCAGGTAAAAATATTATATAACATTTTTAAAGCATGTATGTAACTTTGAATTAATAATTTCTTTCTTTTATTTTAGACTGTTACTGCTGTACTGACTCACAAATGGTATATACAAACATTTAAAAATTATCCAATGTCGCGAAGAATTCTACTTCCTTATATTTTTTAAGTATGAGAAAATTCTTTTTATTATACATATAATGTTATTACAGAAATCTTAATTATATTTACGAAGCAATATTATAATTAAATGAAAGAAGTGAAGTAGTTATATCTTCTTAAAAATG
This sequence comes from Bombus breviceps, assembly GCA_014825925.1. Classification (NCBI taxonomy): domain Eukaryota; kingdom Metazoa; phylum Arthropoda; class Insecta; order Hymenoptera; family Apidae; genus Bombus; species Bombus breviceps. The sequence continues at coordinate 14,538,612 of CM026182.1, read as the reverse complement.
TTTATCTTTTTATAACATTTGAAATAAATTATATTAAGCAATATATGCCTACTTCAGTGTGATTCTGGTAGTTCTAAGTCCACATAAACCTGTAGGTCTATACCATCACTATTTTCTCACATGTTATACCCTCATAATATCTCCAGCTGCTAATGATCTTGTGTAATTGATGTAACTTAAGACAATAATAAAACAAATAATACGATTTTAAATATTAATTTATTTTACATTACGTACAAACAAATGTAAATTATGATTAAAATACAACACTTTAACAATAATTAAAGCTAAAGTATTTATTTATTATTTGTATCCTAATTTTTAATCTTGACAAATAAATGAGAAATTTTCTTTGCAATATATACAAATATTGAGTTCTTGTATATTTTTTTATTCTTTCACTTGAACAGTAAGCTGAAACAAATAATTTAATCCTCTCTGAGATACGAGATAATAGTAATTCTTAGAAAAATATAAAAAATGGAGTATATTGATATATTTATTCAGAATTTTTGCATACATCACAATAATTAATGTTTTTATAAATATATTAATATACACCAACATGGAAATGTTTTATCAATTAAGAATAAAATACAAATTAAAAATATTTTATTTACCTGTACGGATAGCCCTGTACTTTGTTCCTAAATATTGATAACAGCAAACTAAAGAAGATAGCGACTAATCCAGCGCCTATTGCTGCGAATATTCGTCGCTTTTTTACATCACCTTTACGTGAAGCGGCTTCAGTCATTAATATCATACCCAATACCACTGCTCCATCTTATTACATTTTGTTAAGAAAAATATTAGCTATATATCTATGCATTGAGAAAGCCATGGTAAGGTCATAACAACTGTATAGTACACAAACCATAATTTTACTATCATAACATTTTACTATCGAATATTTACAATTTAAGAAAAGACAAATCAATTTTGGCATTAATCCTTTTTTTAGTTTTATGACCAACATATAGTTTTTCAAAAATAGAAAATGTTTGATGATTTAGTAAAAACTTTGATTTCTGTATTACTTGATTAAACACCATATATAATACTATATTTGTTCAACAAATGCCTAAGGGTTAAAGTAGATTAAAATTTATTTTATGAATTACTTACACACTTTAATAAAAAGGATACTCAAAATCATAACAATGTATGTTTCTAAAATAAATTGGCCTTGAGAAGAAGCATGTATGTAAGCTACATTTCCACTGGGTGATCTATGTATGAAAGGTGGACCTCTAATATGATTCCACATTTGTCCAGATATCATTGTAAGCGTAAAGAACTGTTTTAAAAAAACATTAGAAGATAAATTGTCATTTCAATGAATATATTTATACCATGACTATTACCAATGCACCAAGACCCCAAATTGTTTTATTATAAATGAAATCTAAATTGTTACGCCTCAGGTATAAAAATCCTCCAATAAGTACTAGCAACATTATTATTGCCACTGTGCCAGAATAGTTCGGTGGTCTAAGTACTCTAATCTATAACACGTTTTGAACATGTTAATATGATTCTTACTGATTAAATACATATATATATATATAAATACCTGAATATCAGTACGTTCAGATATCCACTTTGCAATTGCTTCCGCTGCAAATCCTACTCTTTGAATGTCCATAGTATCTGCAGGTTTTGGTTTGCCTTTTGGTGGAAAATGCATATATACTGGTGCAGTATTTAATCGCATCTATTGTAAATACATGTACTTTTATTTTTCACGTATTATATTCCTATATATATAGAGTGTCACAGGCAAAAATTCTACCATGTGTTTAATAGATTATTCTGAATCAAGGTCATATATACTGAGACTTGGTTCATGTCTTTTTGAGGTAATTGTTGTTCACTTTGCTTCATTATCAATTACTGTAGTTTGAGTTTATGAAGTAATCTTCATTGATGTTAGTAATCTTATATACAACCTTATTACAACCTTGAACTAATATTTCCAATTCTTCTATGTCAGAAGTGAAATATGATCATGATACGGAAGCCTAATAAATAATAAAAATCGATTTTATGCTAAAAGCATTACTATCAAAAGGAAACTGATTAGATATTTTTTACTCTTCTTAATGAATACTATAAGTACTATAAGTCCTTTAAGTATTGGTCTCTGTTTCTATTAACATATATAATTTTTATGATTCAGAGTAACCTATCAAATATACTATGAAAATTATTTAGTTTCCTTCTGGAATAACTTGTATAAGCATAGATGTATTGCATACCATTTGAAAAACATCAGATCCTTCATCAAAATCTACAGATGCAAAGAACAACTTCTTTGAATGAGATTGTAAATATCTGAATGAATTCGCTACTATTACAAATTCATCGTTTGCATGCCTGATAAAATAAAAACATAAAAAGGCTAATTAACATTAAATGTAGTAAAGTTTGAAGATAAATTAACATTAAAATTACCTGCATATGTGGCATTGTCTTTGAGGTGCCATAGCTGTAAACATTACAACAACAGAATAATTTCTTGGTGTAGTTTTAACATATTCTTTAAATTTTGCCCCATTGAATTTAATCACAGGTCTCATGAGAGCTAATTCTGATAACTGCTGTACTCGGTCTGACAATGAAGAGCCAGGAGTCTGAAATACATTATTTTACTTATATTAAATATAAGAAAACTGAAATTTAAGTAAATTTTGAGTGATTGAAGGTTAAACATATTTTTGTTATGTTGAAAACTTGTATATTGCGTAAAATTGTTAAAGTGCATTAATAATAATGTACTAATATTATCATAATTGTTTCATTGATCATTTTTGAAATGGATCGAATTTAAGAAATTGGAAAACTAATTTGTCATTTCCATATGTATAACAATTGCAATAAAGTAATTAAATTCTCACGTTTTTCATCCTGTATTGCCCATAAACATAATTTAAACTTAAAATAAGTCCCAACAGTACAATACTTGTTCTAAAATCCATTACAAACAGCATAAATTAATATAGTACAAATGCAAATGATCTTCTACCACGAGCACGTTACAGCTATGCAGATAATGTACGAATCTTATTGGTCTATGCAATACAACGTGGCAAATTTTATCCAAATAAATAAACGTACCAAAACTTTATTATTTACACTAATTAAATATTTTTTTTATAAATTTATTTTTAATTTTATATATACATTGTATAATAATTTTTAAAATCATACATTCCATATTTTAAGTTTTTATGTAACATTTGTCAGGAGCGCATACAAAGATTCTTGAACTTTAAATTTTGATATCCTAGTATAAAATCACAATTTAATTTTTAATTTTCTTCTAAAAATTCCAAATATTTTAGATATTATAAATAACATATAATGTTATAAACATTAATTGTAATTATAATAAAGTAGTTTAAAATATAAATTTGTAATTGTATATGTTAGTTGAATATATATTCAACTTATATATATAAAATAAATTGTCATTTAAATGTCGTCAGTAAATTGTCATTAAATTTATTTTCTAATGATCTAAGTTTTTGGTACGGGATTGGTTCATAGCAGAAATGTATCTATTATCTGATTGGTCAGTTACATAACACATGCCCGTTGATTCGTCATTTTACTATTGTTCAACTTGTGTAACCGTTATTTCAAATCAGAAGGACCGGTGGAGTGAAGAAATGTCTGAATCCGACTAGGAAGTTAATGTCGTGACCAGTGCCTTTCCCTCTCATTCAAAGATTACAGTTCAAAGAGGGAACTGGTGTAACGAACACCGTGAATAGTGTTTTTCTCCGTACTAAAATCAGTGATAAGTATTAACATTATTTTCAAAGTTGTTAATTTCTTGTTGTGTTCTGTTGTCTAAATACGTTAAAAACATTTCACAATGTCATTTTCAAAAGCCAAAATCCAAAGATTTAATGAATTCGAAAGTAAGTAAACATATATCTTTAGAACTCTATTTTCCTTGGTGTGCATTATAATGTATGTACTCTTATATATGTAAAATGATAGTAATGTTATTATTTTATAAATTTGTTGTTTTCATTACCTCTCTACTTTTTCAAAATTACCAAATGTTGTGTAATTTTTATATTTACACAATATGTATTTGGCGGGAAGTAAATTGAAAATGTTAGAAAATATTAATATCAATATGAAATATTATTTATTTATATGTAGAAGTACATACATATACATAGTCTAGTTATCATATATCCTTTATTGTTAACTAGTACAGTTAATTATAATTAACAAGATAAGTTTACTTATCAGAAAGTACAGTATAATGTATGTAGTGTACGTATATAATATAATTTTTATAGTGTAAATATAATATGACATTACAATATAAGAAATTCTATTATGTTTCAGTATTGGGAAACAATTTTTCTTCTAAATTATGAGTCTTTTACTTGAGAAATAGTTGTCAAAGTATTAAATACTACTTGTATTATGCATTTATATGTGAATTTATGTAAATAATAAATTATTTATTATTTTACAGTAATAAAAATAGAAGCTTGACAATATTTTCGTATATTGTGTATTGTATAGTATTATATGTATATTATAACAGTGTTTTATATATCATTTTCAAAAATTAATTTTTATTCACTGGATTAGCAAAATTTTCTTAGTTAATACATTGACTTTTTCGAACGAAGTCAATGGTAAAATTAAACTCATTATTTATTTCTGTCTTTTATGTAATTTAAATTATAAATATATGTTATTGTAAATATAACTTAACATATTGTAGCGAAAAATCTCATAACAAAAATAATGAACGATCGATCGTTTAATTATTATAGAATTATTATTGATATATCCTTTTTCTAGGCTGTGGAGCCGAAAAATAAATAAATATATGTATATATATATAGTACCAGACAAAAGTTTAAGATTACCTTTCTGATAGATTATTGCATTATATTATAGATTCTAAATGACCTACAGTTCGAAGTTGTTCTTACAATTACATACACACTCAGAATTTATCTACGAACGGCCACGTGACTTTTAAAACATGAACCGTATTTGAAAGGATGAGTATGAAACAATTCGATGCTGTATTCGCTGCGAACGTTCAAACATTAAGACGAACATTCAAATACAGTAATGCTACGAATTTATCCAACAATAATAAGTTTATTTAACATGACATATTAAATTTATAACAACAATCTACGCCTAGAAAATAGAAAATTTGTTACATCACTACGCAAGAGAAAAAAGCCATTTGCCGAAATATAGGAAATATTATTGAAAGATCTGAGATAGCGTGCAAGCAGTTATGATACCTAAAAATTGTAGAAAAAAAATGGATGCTATTAGAATGAACCAAAAAATTACAGTAAAGATGGACCATTGCATCCATCGGTTATCCGAAAAGAATAATTTTCGAACTGCTACAGATTTTTAAAATGAAATTTATGCTACGAATGTCCTGAACATTTGTGAAAGAACTCTTTGAAGATATCTTCATCATTTTGTCATTAAAGGACGTACGTTTCGGAAGAATCCAATGTCCAATTGTAAGAATTGGAAACTGGGAATTGCTTTCACGAAGCATGCGAACACTGAACAGTACAAGTATGGACAGTATATTTATAAAAAAGGGTTATTTTCTGATGTATCGAAATTTAGTAGGCTATAATAAAGTGGAGTTCAATAACGAATAATTGCGGACTATTGGTTATTTATTATGTACAACATAGCGCGATAATTTATCAGAAAGGTAGTGGTTTCAAACTTTTTTCTGCTACTGTATATTATATATGTTTATACAAGCTCTGTGTGTGTGTGTGTGTGTGTGTGAGCGCGCGTGTGTGTATGCATTATTGATGCAGATATGTATATGCATAATAGTAATTTTATAATAATTAAAAATAAATAGCACTAAATTATCTGAATAAAAAAGAATATAAGATAATGAAATAAGAAGATGAGACGTCGGAAGCCATTTAATTCTTAAAATTGTGTTGCATGCAAGAATAAGAGAGGGGGGCATAAAAGACGTATGATACAAGATCGATTTCGTTACGCAACTATGAAAGAAGGGGTGGTTTGGACGTTAGAGAGAACACCTGGTAATTCGATGATCCCATAGAGCATGTTTCTTGCATTTAGAAACAGCTGTCTTTCATTTGCGCTTACTCTATGTAAACTAACACCTACCGAAACGGGATTTTTTTTTTTACTAACGTTAGTGGTGTTATAACCCCTTCCATTTCTCACAATATATAATGAAATCAACTAAAAATGTTTGGAAATTAATCAAATGAATTTCATTTTTATATAATTATTTCGCAATAATTATATTATATTGCAATTATTTATTCAAACTTATTGATATTTATCATTTCACTTACAGTAGCTTATCCAAATATTTGAGTACTTATAAAAACTTCACATGACACATGAAACATTGAAACATGAATTTTTATTAGCACTTCAATGATATTTGACTGTTATTGTTGTATTGGTAATGTTTGAAATAAATCTGAAAACATATGTACAAGTTACAAGATATTCAGTGCATATATATATATTGTACATAGTAAGTTTATATGAATTCTACTTATATGAACATAATTTTATTTAGTGCCTGATTAACTGAACTTCAATCGTGCTTCTATTATCTTAACAATTGCTAAGTATTACTCTAATTATATAATGCCTAATATGTATTTGTTTATCTGTATTTAGCCAAATGATCTTTCTTAATGCTTTTATTATTTACATTTTTTTTTATTATTTCCAAATGTATATTTCAATTGAATTTTGCAGTATATATTATTTATCATTTCATCCTCTACATATAAAACATTGAATTAATTTTATGTTAAGGTATTACATTAAATTACAATTGTCTGAATTCATTGTCTGATATTCTGCACAAAATAAGTAAAGAATTAAGTCAAATTATACAATTACTGACCTTAAAAATTAATTTCTAAAATCATAAGTTTTAATTAAAACTTATCATGTATTTATAAACAAATATTTGGATCCAGTTATATAAATGTGAATTCTGATTAACTGAGTGATAAATTATACAAAGTGGAGAGAATTAAGTAGACTTCTATTATATGAATAACTTGGCCATATAAACTTGTGTATTTACCAACAGATTCATATAAATAGGATATTACTGTACATTTTTAGATAAGTTTAAAAATATCAGTGTAATCATGACAATTGCGTTTCATTATAGGATTAGTGAAATTTTAAATTTAATATACTTGAATGTAATTAATTAGTGAGTAATAATTGTTATATTAGTATATATATGCTATAATAAATTTAATGATGTATAAATACTTATTGTAGTCACTATATATATATCTTCTTTTCCTAATTTATATTTTAAAGGAAATAATTGTTACAGATGATGTACCTCCACCAGGGGCGTATGATCCAAAATTAGATAGTAAAGTAAAAGGTTTTGTTATTGAAAAGTCAGAGAGATTTCATGACAACAAAAGCGTTGCCAGTGCAGAGTGCAATGTATCAGTGTGCACTAAAAATACAAGCAATGTGGCAATTACTTTTAGAACGGTGCGTAATAGAAATTAATTGGATGTAAAAAATTTTCTTATTGATCTTGCAAGGATGCAGTTGATCTGAGAGATATGTACAGAAGTATTATTTAATTGTTCATATCTTATATCTCCTTTACAACAAATGCATATATAGTCGGGATGTATGTTTTAATAAATTTACATTTTTTTCATATATTCATACACTTTTTATGTAAAACTTGGCACTATGGCACAAATTACTGTATCTCTTGGATATACCGCAACTTAGAGAGAGTTAATGAGTTATGAAAAAATATATGTTTTTTTTTAGAAAATATTTTAATATCAGTAATAATATGTATTTTCAGCCACAACCACCACGAAAACACAATCGAGACCAAACAAGATCAAGTTCAAAAGTGAAGTCACGTGGACTTATTATTGCTAACGACCAAAAATTGAAGTACGATTCCGAGCATCAACTCGCTGATCTTCAAGTAGAATGCTCCAACAAAGACAGGACGATACAAGAGCTTGAGAAGCATATCGAGGACATGAAGGAGGAAGTGCAGAAATTAGAATTGCAACTCGACGAGTTACATAAAAAACAAACAGAAGTAGAGGAGCAACACCGAAAGGACATAGAAATAATGGTTGTAAAATACTTTCTAACAAGAAGTATGATTTCATTTCTAACAAATATTTTATTAACGACTCCTGCATCCAGGCTAAATTGCAACAAGAAATTTTAAATGGTTACGATGAAAAGCATCAAACCGAAGTGAAGCGCCTTCGTTCTCAGCTTTTGGAAGTTTCAGAGGAGAAAGAACGCGAAATTGAAGTAAGAAAAGCTATGGAAGGTGATCTTAGAAATCGTATGGCGGATTTCTCGAAAAGAATAGCAGCGTTAGAATCTGAATTGGCAAATAAAAAACACACAAACGTGAAAAGAGTAAATACTTGTTTATTTCGAAGAATTAAAATGATTTGGAAACATTGTAACTCTATCACAATTTTAAAAATTTGTTCTTCATAGGTTCAATCTCTTGAAATACAAATTGAAGAACTAACAATAAAATTAGAAGAGATAACAGTAAGTCACAAATATGAAGTTGGCTTGCTGGAACAAGAAAAGGTCAAACTTTATTCATGTGTTAGTAATTTAATGGAGGAACGTGATAAATTGGAGCTAAAGTTGCAAAAGCGACAAAATGTAGTTCTTGAACTACAAGGACAACTATCTGCCCTCCAATGTGAATTAGACGAACTAAAGGGTGAATATGAAAAAGTTGCTGAAAATTTTTCGAAAAAAATGGGTGATCTTAGATATAAATATGAAGAAGAAACTAATAAATTGAAACTCGATTTTGAAAAAGAAAAAGTGATCCTTGTCAATGAAAACGAATTTGAAATATCGCGTAGGATAGAAATTGAAGCTAAAGTAAAAGATATTGACGAACAAAATAATTTTCTTAGAAAAGAACTGGAAAACGTTCAAAATCTTTCCAAAGATGTAAATATTAAAATTTTTACCTGTTTGAATAATAATAGAAACATTTTCTTAACTTCCTACTTTTTATTTTAATTCAGGTTAATAATCGTTTACGTGAGGCACATCAAGAATTAGAAGATTCACATAGAAAACACACTCTTATTTTGAAAAAACATCAGGAAGAATTAGGTGATATAATAAAACTTCATGATGAAGAAAAATATAAACTGAAACAGCAATTGGAGGATGCAAGATTGAATTATATAAGAGAGATAGAAAATGTATATTCATATGTTGTTTTATGTTTTTTTTGTATATTTTAATTCGAAACATAGGCAAGATTTGCATACATTGTTTGTGAAATAACATATACTAATTTTTTGCGTAGCTAACGATAGCAAGAGACAAAGAAGTATCAGAAGTAAAAGAAGCTGCGGACAAAATGATCCAAGAAGAAACGAAACGAATTAAACAACATGCCGATAAATTAGTAGCAAATGCAGAAGCTGTTACGAGAGAAACATTGGCAGCTTGCCGTACCGAATGTGAGGAAAGAGTAAAAAGAGTGATTGCTGATAGTGACGCGAAAGTAAGCGGGTCACACGTGCGTAAAATAAAAAACATCACTGACTGAGTTCTTTCTTCTAACACCCAATAAAAAATCGTTCAATAAAAATTCTTTTTTACTATACCAAGAAGAAAAAGAGTTGTACTGAAAGAATTTTTATTGTGGACACTATTTCTTTTTCGAAACCTCTTTTAGTATTCTCTCTTCCAGTTTCTGTGATGTTTGCCGAATATTTTATACTCTTTTGCAAGAATCTATGCATATAGTTTTTAAAAAGAACTTATTAATCTAGATAAATGCTATGATCAGAGAGGCAAAAATTACTGTAGAGGAAGAAATGCGACTTACCGCGGAAAGGTATAAAGCGTGTTTAGCGCGAGTAGAAATGGAACGAACGGCATTAGACGAAAAACTGGCGATTAAAGATGCTGAAATTAATAGACTTTCCGCGACTCTGGAAGAATTAAAGAACTCTGCAGAAACTCAGGTGGGTTGTAAAACGTAATCAAAAATAAAGATAATATTTCAAAGTACCAGTTTTGTAATAATTAATTAAACGAATTTAGGAAAGTTTTGGTCAAAGCTTACAAATAGAATTAGATCGAGCAGAAACTGAACTAGCAGAAAAGAAAGATGAATTAAGAGCTCTAAAAGGTCAAATCCGAGCAGAGGCAGCGGAAATGGTGGCTAGACGAAAGAGGTATATCATTTTTCACAGAAAAAACTATATGTATTTTTATAAATAGGTACTTATATATATACACACATGTATACATGTATACATGTACGAAATTTTATTTAGATTCGAAGTTATAATGGCTGAAAATCAAGCATCAGTTGCTGCCTTAACTAAACGTTTGGCTCAAAGTAATGCTGAAGTGGAAAGATTACAGCATGAATTAAAACGTGGTGAAGATTGCATAAACGAACATCGTGATTTACTAAGTATTATGCGCAACAACTCTCAAATAGTACATGAACAGGTGCATGTTTTGATGGATCAATTAGACGCCAAAAAGGGATTGGTCGATCAACTCGAAGCTGAAAGTTTAAGCGAATTAGAATCATTAAAATCTGTATTCGAAGCTAAAATCGATGACTTAAAGAAAATAGCAACCAGACAAGTTGCGAAATTACAAACTGAAAATGATGCGAAGACCGCTCAAAATATTGAGGTGCTCTTTATTTTTTATTTTTGCTTCAAAAGTATTAAAAATTTTAACAAGTGAAAAATTTGAGAATTTTAATCATTATTTAGATATAATGTGATTAATTGCTTAAAGAAGAAAGTAAATCACTTCATCATTTCATTTCGAATTTTAGATGAAAAATCAGCTTCAAGAAATGGTTAACCATCTTGCTGAAGCACAAAGTATGCTGCTTAAGTTGGAAGAAAGAAACGATGCTCAAGAACTCGAAATTTCTCGAGTGGATATGCTAAACAACAAATTTAACGAACAGTTGAAAGAACGTGAAACAGCAATAGAAGACTTAAATAAATTGTTAGAGCATCAATCAGAAATTCATAAAGTTACCTTAAATGAAGTATGCTCTCGAAATTGCTATATTAATGCTTCCTTTTTACATAATAAAATATATGAATTTAATTATTTTTACTATTTTTACAGGCAAGTCTGAAAATAGGAGAACTTTCTGATAAAATTAAATGTCTTGAAGAAAAGGATAGCCAGATACCGGTAATCGATCATTTTTTTATGTTTTATATCTAAAAAGATAAAGAAAAGAATTTAAAAAAATACAATAATTGTTGTATTTTGTAACATATATGTAATTTATTCAAAAATATTGTATCTGTGTAGAAATGTAATGAATTACTCGAAGAAGAACAGAACAAATGGAGAAGTTTAGAAAAAACGATTATAGAAAAACTTGAAGAAGAAAAATCCCGCCGAGAAGCAGCTGAAGAGTACGTTGTTTTCTCCTCTAAAAATAAGAATAATCTAAGAAAGCTATAAAATAATAAACTTATTTTTGTCTGTTTAGTGAAGTGAAAAAGCTTTCCAAATATAACGAGCAACTTCTAAAAGATTATCAAGAAATCCATGAAAAATACGCTGAAGTTGTTGGTCATCATAATCACAGGCAAAGAATTAAACATGTATCTCAACTGAAAGATAAAATCAATCAACTCGAACAGGTGCGTTTAACTATCTGTCTTGGCATCGCGATCATTTTATATTGCATGTTGAATTGATATCCTTATCATAATAGTAGTAATATCTTTTAATATTACAAACATTGAACATTGAAACAAATATTGATTGTTAAATTATTTAATGAAAATATTAAATTTATATTTATAGTATGTTAATTTGTCTCACTGTTTATTTTTGTGTGCGTTATTATTAATAAATGTTTATTTATTGCTATAATGTACTGAATTTGACAAACTATTTGGCTTTTTTTATTTACATAAATGATATACCATAATTTTGTGTGAATTTAGGCTAGCACTTTGTTGTTTAGGTATTCACTAATTAGTGTGCCCAAATTATTTGTTTAAACAATAGGAAAGAATATGTATATATTGACTGAGAATAGTAAATGTATATAAATAAATTATTTCTATTATGTAAATGGTATTGTTCAATTTCATTTACATTGGTCTAATTATTTTGTCTTTGCTTCTCTTAGTTGCAAGTATTAAATTATATACATAAGTACTTAAATACTTATGTAATATATATTGATTGATTGTAAAATAAATGTGATAAAATGTAAATTGTTTTTAGGATTTATATGCGAAGATGAGGACAATAGAACAGCAGCACAAGATGATAGAAAAATTGAGAGCAGAAGAAAAACGTGTGCATAGTAAAGGAAAAGAGAACATGTTAGGAATTTCACAGAACACTTTTGCGACACCTATTCCTTCTCCACATAAACCATTGACGCCATTAAGGAATCGGAATGATTAGTCTTAATATTGGCATATTATTCATTTATGGTTATCTAAAATGCGAGTTGGTAATTAGTACATTAATATCTATACTTTAAGAAACATATTCGAATTACTGCATCAGTGATTAAGTTTGTCAGAGCTTTAATATGTTAAAATTATAAATATATATTATATAGTAAATAGATCCTCTACAAGTACTGATTTTCAAATTTTTAATAAATGAATAATCTTTGTGGTTATTATAAATACGATTTAAAAATAATTTAATTAAACTTGTGTAGTAATTCTAAATAAATATTTACTTTCTGAAACACATATAAAACACATACTGTGTACGTCGTGACTGTATTATAATTACTTATTAATGTAATAATTATCGACTCGCATTTATAATAATTTTTGAATCAGTATGCATGGATTTTTTTATTATGAAACATATTTATAACTCTAACATTTTTAAATCCATAACAAATTTAATAACTTAATACAAGATCTAATACTCTATGTAAGGTCAAGTGTTCAGTTTGCTAGGTTCTTTTAAAAGACTGTAATAATAATGTTTAGTTATAAAGATTATATGTTTGAGCGATATTGACTTTCTAAACTTATGTTTAGCTTGTTCAATCGATATTAAACGAAGAAAAAGGAATTTTGTTTATATGACAGATGTTTTTCCCCGACGTTTCAATATATATCAATTACATAAATTTTATTTGTAATACAGTTTTGTAATCTATGACTATATATTGAACTTTGAAAAGTAATATTAAAGTTAATGTGGGTTAACAAGTTCTATTGCACGAGTTTCTCGTATGAGAAACTGCTGAAAAAGTCGCTTATTTTTATTGAATTTTAGATGAAATATATGAACAACATTTATGTACTTAACGTTTGTTATTGTCATAATACTTTGGATGTTTGTTTTTTATGCAAAATATAGTATACCTATATAGTTACTATTATACTCACAAAAGTATTCAAGCACTTATAGAAATCGTAAATAAATATATTATGTGTGTTACACGAAACATTTTGAAATTTCACGAGGACTGTAATAATCCTTTGCAGTTGAGGACTTTTTCGTTTCGGCAACTCGAGACTATTTTTCATATACTTGGTGAATTTCTTACAGCTAACTTGAAATGATTTCATATACAAAATAACGTATAAAACTATTATATTTTAATATTTTATGTACCCTTACATCTGAAAGTAAATTTGTTAAATATTAAGTTCTGTATTGTTTCTTCGTATGGTATTTTATAAAACAATCGCCGAGATCCTTGGCTTGTCGGTGCAAGTATCACAATAATATATTGTTTGATGTCTTTCGCCAGGATTATTTCGTTGAGGGTAAATTTTACAAACCTTTTCAATCCCTGTTAGAATAACATGTAGCTTTCCATTCACAATCGGATTTTATCGAAACTAGAGATAGAGGTAGAAGCTCGATCACGAGTCTGGCGAAAATCTCTTCGCAATTGTTCAATTAAAGTTTTTACATACTTCGTTCTCTGTTTCTTTACTGAATTATAAAGAATATAAGAATTAATTGAATATATCTCTAATCCGCCAAAAATAGCTTCTTACACTTCTTACTTCATCGCTATCTTCATCACTGCTCTCCTCCTCTCTATCGTTAATGAATATGAATATCGTTAACGTTTATGAATAGAGATAATTTCGTCGTTGAATAACGAAAAATCAAATTCATCTTCACTTGGACTGATTTCATTACCACATCCCATGCGTAGAGGGCTCAAAAACTTTGAAAGTAATATTAATATTGTCACGACGCCTGTCCAGTCTAACCCCGAAGACCGTAATCCGATCCGTGATGACGGACTAATATCTTTTTTTTTTTATTTGGTAGTCAATTTGCAAGCAATTCTCGTTGAGAATTTTAAGTAACTTCATTTGGCGTGGTACAATAACTTAGATTATATTATATAATATATATTATAATATATAATAGATGTATCTAGTTGAATTTAGTGCTTAATCTAAAGGGTATTTTCTTTTTAGTCTGCGCGTCTGATCCGCCGTGTCCAGTAGTTGGGTGATTAATGGGTTGTGATGGTTGTTGACTCTTATGTTGTATCTGCTTTTGAACTTGTATATTTCTTCTTTGATTGTAGGTATCTTAAGGTCTCTATGTATTACTTCGTTGAAGATATACCAGGGTGCGTTAATAAGGGACCTCAGAGTTTTTGATTGGAAGCGTTGGAGAATTTCAATGTTGGAATTGTTTGCTGTACCCCATAGTTGGATTCCGTATGTCCAGACAGGTTTTATTACGGTCTTATATAGGGTAATTTTGTTCTGTGTGCTTAAGTTGAAGCGGCCAGTGAGCCAATAAAATTTTTTAAGTTTATTCTTGAGTTGCTTCGTTTTGTCTGTAATATGATTTTTCCATGTTAATCTCCTGTCCAGGGTCATGCCCAGGTATCTGACTGTGTCCTTGCTAGAAATTATTGTATTGTTAATGGTGACCTGAGGGCAGGTTTGTTTTCGCAGCATGAAGATTACATGCGTGGATTTTTTTTTCATTAATTTTGGAGCCCTACTTATGAAACCACTTTTCCATAGAGTCGAGACATCGCTGGAGAGTGGATGACGCAATTATCCGGTCTACGTGGGAAGCTAATAGCGCTGTGTCGTTGCTATAGTTATTTCTGTTGATATAGGTAAGTCGGCAGTGTAGATGGAGAACAGCAGGGGTCTGAGAACACTACCTTGTGGTATGCCAGCTTCTATTGGGAATGTTGTGGTAGTAGCGTCTAAGTATTTTACCATGAATTGTCTATTGGTTAGGTAGGACGTTAGGATGGAATAGTAGGTGTGTGGTAGGATTTTTTTGAGTTTGTATAGAAGCCCTTCATGCCATACTTTGTCAAATGCCTGTTGAATGTCAAGGAATACTGCTGAGCAATATTTTTTCTTTTCTAGGGTTTGGCTGATATTGTGTGTTATGCGATGGATTTGCTCTATTGTTGAGTGTTGTTTCTGAAAACCGAATTGGTGATCTGGCAGTGTTTTCAAGTCCTTTAGGAGTGGGAGGAGTCGATTCGTTAGCATCTTCTCGAATAATTTTGATAAGGTAGGTAGAAGGCTGATTGGGCGATAGGAGCTGGTTTCGTATATTGGTTTTCCGGGTTTAGGGATGAGAGTAATCAGAGATATTTTCCAGGCCTTGGGATGACTAATATGAGATCAAAAAATCTTATAGCCATTTGAGGGGATATCATTCTACACTTCACAAGATTATACGTAAACACCTTAGGAATCCACTCATGAAGCGATATGCCATTGTCACGTAGGAAACACAAGAAATTACGAAAACGAAAGATCGCCGGTGATTTTGTCACCTAAACTTGAGACTTAAGGTATAAAAACAAGAGGGTTGAGCCGTAACATAACTATTAACTTTCTTTTTATCAAACTTTATTACGAATTTAATAATCACAATTGAATATACGCTGAATTGACACGTATAAACCACAGTTTACTCCAACAACTTTACACTGGTGCGTATGTATAAGTTAAGTACGCGATTGGTCTAAGGGTAGAAACTCGGTAAAGAGATGTTGACTACTCTAAAGATAGAGAATAAGTGAAGTTTAGTGACGATGTTGCTGTGACATCAATCCACAATATCGTCACTAGAACTTCATTTATTCTTCACGATTAGAATAGTCAACATCAGTCACGATTATTGTAAACCTGTGCTGCGTTAGTGAATAAAGTTGTGTTACGACTCAACCTTCTCTTTTTTTCCATCTAACCCTCAAGTTTATGTGACATTGTGACGGAGGATAGCTAGTGATGGGTGTGTCTAAGGACACGAGATGAGTTGATTCGTTAAGGACAATTTTGGCTAGGAAAGTGTGGGCAGTAGACATTGCTTTTGATTGAATAATAAGAAGGTTGGTGGACTAGGAAGGGTCTTAGCCGCCCTCGAGAGAAAGTTGCTAACGGAAGATACCGAACGTGAGAAAAACCAATTTTCCCGTATCTTCCCGTAGTAAACAATAAATGTAAAGGACACTTGAAATAAAAGATGCTTGTTTGGTCTGAAGAGCCTTAACTATGAAAATGCCAAGATTTATGGTGGATCCCTAAAACTATTGAGGGTACCCAGTAAGGATGTGTAGACATCTGACTGCCATCTTGCCCGCGGCGTGTGGCCTGGTCTCTGATGTGGATCGAGATGTAGTTGATGTCACAAAATTTAAATTAAATTCGCTTTGCTCCGTTGAAGCTCTGGTGGGTCGTCTGATTTGAATGATTCCGTTATTTCATCATGATCTTCATTTTTGGTAATGTTTTGGAAAGTGACCGTCCCATGGTCCCTGGGACGTGGTAGTGGTGGCGCTGGAACGCTTCGAGGTACCCCCCTACCTTGTCCGTGTCATCCGGGTCTATCTGAGCGACAGGTTGGTCGCCTACAAGAACAACAGCGAGGAAGAAGCGCGGATAGGCGAGCGGGGTGTTCTACAGGGCTCTGTGTTGGGACCCATCCTGTGAATCACGGCGTACGACTCGGTCCTTCGCTGTCCCCTGCTTCCGGGCACGGGCATCATCTGCTACGCCGTTGACACTCTGGTTCTGGCTGGTAGACGATGGTTTAATTAGACTCTGCAACTCGGCGAGGTCGCCGTGGTGTGCGCGGTTCGCGCCATTCAGGAGCTGGGCTTGAGCGTGTCACCTGCCAAGTCCGAGACCATGTAGTTCTTTGACCGTAGAGGAATTCCTCCACCTGGCTTCTGTGTGAACATCTGCGGAGAGGAAGTACAGGTGGGGCTCTAGATGAAATACCTGGGCGTCACGATCGACAGCCAATAGACGTTCGGACCGCACTTCCTGGTTCCTGGTTCCTGAAGTGACGACCGCAGCCAACGACTTATGCAGCCTATTACCAAACATTGGCGGGGCCAGAGTCGAAGTTCGTCGACTGTACGAGGGAATAGTTCGGTTCACGTTCCTGTACGGGGCCCCGGTGTGGACGGAAGATTTGCCGAGGAGTCGTCGTAGATTACTGCTGCTGAGGAAGTTGCAGAGGATTATCACCATCCGAATAGACAGGGGATATCGGACAATATCCCACGCGTCGGCGTCTGTCCTGGCGGCGTCTCCTCCGTTTGAGCGGCGGGACCTAGCGCTCCGACGTGTGTACCATCACCTGCGGGGCCTGTGCTCGGGCGGGGATACGCCCTCCGCAGACCAGTCGGTCCGCGACGTCCGGGAGGAGGCAAGGCTCGAGACCTGGGAACGGTGGCGCACTCAGTTTGCCGCCGAGGATACGGTATGGCTTCATCGAACCGTTGGAGCGGCCCTACCGAACTGGGAGGCCTGGAGAGATCGTGACGGGCTCCCGCTGACGTACAGGATGACGCAGGAGCTCACCGGGCACGGAGAGTTCGAGGAGTACAACATGCTAATGATTTGGTGGGAGGTGATTAGCACGTGCCGCCACTAGGAGGAAGAGGAAGACACGACACAGCACACGCTGGAGTTCTGCCCGCCGTGGGAGGAACCGCGCCGTGTCCAACGACTGGCCCCCGAGGCGATTGTAGAAGCCATGCTGAGGGAGCAACAGGAGTACATCGCGGTCCGCTCCTACTGCGAGCAAATCATGCTCGCAAAGGAGCGCGTCGAGAGAGAAAGGGTGAGAGGACAACATCCATCGAGAATGCCGTCACGCCGAGAAGGATCTGCCCCTCCCCCCCCCCGGACTTGCATGACAGCCCAGGTAGCATGGCGTTAGGAGGAGTGGTCTCTCCTAACGGCCCAATCAACCAAAGATGACGTCCGATAACACCATCAGGGAGAAGACGAAGGAATGCCCCGGCAGTAATTCGCAAGGGGTCCCGGGACTCTCCTATCAATCGTAAGGACGACCACCGTGGAGGCTTTAGCCGGTACGAATCCGGTAATACGGGATTCTCTCCGCGCCCTCTCCCCGGAGGGCGTGGGGCGCCAATAAAGGTTTCCTCCACGTAAAAAAAGTGACTGTCCCATGGGCTGATGGAAGAATTGGTGCTGTTGCTATTTGATGCATATTGTTTACGTGAGCAGAATATTTTGATACATACACTTTTAGGAACTCATCGATGTAGACATTTGAAAAGTTTATATTTGTACATTTTTCGTAGGAATAATAATATGTCGGATTAAAGATATAGAATTTTGTGCGTTTGACGAATATTCACTCGAATCTTCAATCTTCGACCATCGTGATTATGTATTCTAGCTGATCGTTATTGGTACCGATGTGATGGTTACAAGAGGTTACGGGTAAAGACGGCAATCGGACAAACGAGGTGTCTATGATGATGAATTTAGGTTCGGTAACGAATCCACGGTCACAGGAGACAAATCTGATGTCATACACGATCTGGGTGTAACTCAACGTACAAGTCGTACTTCTCTCAATAACTCTAACGTAATAACTCACGCAATCACTAACTCAATAGCTAACTCCGTAACTAACAAACTCAGCAACTCAATCAGCAATTAAATCTGCAATTCGCTCAGCGACTAACTGACCAACTGCCCCTAGTCCAAATGGAACTGCCCTTATATAGTCCTTTTCTCACCTCTCGGGTTAATCTTTGTTTTTAAGGAGAGCTGCACAATTATTTCATACCTCTGTTATTACACGTCCCTCCCGTAACCGCGGCTACGTTCGACGACTCATTATGTTACCTCGAGCCCAAGCCCATCGTCATAAACCTCAGGTACCCATATAACTATTTCTGAGTTTATTGCTTAAGTGTCGCTATCGTAAAAGTCTGGATTACGGTATTGGGGTTTTCCCGAACATTCCAAGGGAAGGCCCCGATGTCCTTCTATCTCCGACAAATATAATGGTTTTCTGTTTGTAAAGGTACGAACGTCAATTCTTCCAGCTCGGAGACAGCGGTCGGGCAAGTTTTGACTGTTTGTTGGTTATTAATTAATTCTATTCTACATTCAGGTGAATTGATTCTATTGTGGCTTGGTTGAGTTCTTTTACGAATGTGGATGATTGCCGTTCGTTTATAATATTTGTTCAAATAGTGGCTATCGAAAAAGGTGTATTGTTCTGGTTTGGTTAATATTAAGTCAGTTTCTACTACAGGTTTGATAAATACAGAGTTTTTCTTCAAAGGTATCGGATAAATTTTATTTTCCACTCGTTGTCTTCTAAAAGTGGTACAGTTATCCTATATATAAGTTTCTTATCATTTATCCATAATTTTAGTTTACTTAGATCTAGAATTAATTGAAAGTTTTGAACTGAAGGTTCGATATGGCTACTCATGAAGTTTTGTTTCGTCATTTGGTCGAGTGTTTTTAAGAATTGTTTAGGTTCTATAATTCGTGGGTTTACGATTCCTTGTTTTCCTGATATGATAGTGTTAAAAACTTCGTCAATGTTAATATGGACCTCCGATATGGTAGATTCAGTCTGAATTAGTAAAGAGATCAATATTTCGGTTTTTTTCGTTATGGTTTTTAATCTCGCGTATATCGTTGGTAAAGTTTTCAAGTTGATTCGTCTTAGTGTCGTCTATTACGCGTTTGATAAGTATGATTTGGTTACTAAGGATTGTTTTTATTTTGTTGTTGGAATCAAATAATGTATCAATACTGTTGTTGATGAGTTTTAGATCTTTTTCGTCAAGAGTTCCGAATAGATTTTTAGATACTGAGCCTATGACGTTGAGTAATCCGCGTTTTATAGTGTAATAACAATTTGAGTTCATGCGTTAGGTTTTGGAGATTTCTATACTTGATTTTTAGATTGTTTATTTCTGGTATATAAGCGCAAGGTGGTTTGCATTAACGGCCAGTCGTACAAGTTCGAATAAGTTCTTTTACTACGGCATGTATTCGTTCGAGAGATCCGTTAGATTGCGGGTGGAAAGAAGTAGTTTTTATGTGTCGAATCTTGAAAGCCTTTTCAAATGTGTCTATCAATTTACATACGAAATTTCGTCCCATGTCCGTGAGGATACTTTTCGGTATAGAAAATATGTACATATAGTGATCCAAAAGTTCGTTAATGAACAAGTTGGCTGTTTGATTTTTTAAAAATATCAGAACGAGATATTTGGTTAATTGATCTTGGATATATAGGATAAATTGGTTGTCCTGTTTGGTTTTGGTGAGAGGTCCGAATATGTCCATTGCGATTTTATTATTAGGTTTAATAGATGTGCGCGCTAGGTTCACTGCGCCCCTCGGTGGGGTTCAAACTTAGGCGTCGGCAGCTCAGCGCCTCGGAGTCGGCAGGCGGTCCGGTAGGGGAACCGGACTGCCTAGCACGGCGACTCCAGCGGGGAGGTGCGGTGTGACATGGCCGCACACCGCTCCTGTAGGGGATGTACTTTGTGCGCTTTTTCCCCAGAAGCGGCCTGGTGTCCGTGCAGATTTCCTCCACGCTAAACAAAAAAAAAAAAAAGGTGTGTCAGTTATTGTAGGTTGCTCTTTGGCCCTGATACGGTTTAATTTTTCTCATTGGCAGGTTTCGCAGTTTTGTATAAATTCTGTGACGTCTTGCTCTAGGTTTGTCCAGTGATGGTGTTCTTGTATTCGTTTCACGGTGCGGTGTATACCTAAGTGTTCAACTATCGATTCTCGCGTAGTATCGTTTGTGTTTGTTTGTTGTCGGAGTCTATTGGCGGATCTCGTTCAAATATTAATTTGATTTGAGGGAATCTGGTTGTTAAAAACCTTAGCATGAGTTTACCTTTTCTAGTGCGCTGAAGCTATTGTCGTTTATTCCTATATGCAAGTGTCCAGTTTGGTGTTTAGTAAAGTGTTTAGTTAATTGATGCAACTAGTGCAATTCGTTAAAGTCTCCTAGTTTGGTCTTTGTAACTTGTTTAAAGTGTGGTCTGTTAGGTCTTTGAGTTATTGGAGCTGGGGTGATATTGATTTTCCAGTCGATATATTCGTCATCATAATTCGGGTTTTCTAGATCGGATTGGATTTCTTCATTGGCGATAGGATACAATCGGGATAAAGCGTCTGCAGCTGTATTTTCTTTTCCTTTTTTGTATTCAATTTCATAATCATACTCCTCGAGTCTCTAGCGCCATCGCCTGAGTCTCGATGAGGGATCCTTAATATTTTTTAACCATTTTAAAGCTTGATGATCACTTTGAATCTTACATTTTCTACCAAGTAGGTTGTTTATGTTGCGTGAGACATCTGTACTCCATGCCTCATTGCCTGGTTCACGTACCGTCATTTCGACCCTCAATAAACGTAAGGACCCATTGCAAACTTTAACTTTTTAACCTACTTGTTTTAACACATGTTTTTTAAGTTAATCTGTTTGTTCTGAAGGATTTTCTAATCTTAGAAGTGTTTTCGGTTTATGGCTGATTCTTAGAAAAGTCCTTAGGCTTTGTATTTTCGACCAATCGCGGGGAGACGCGGTCGAGAGAATACGCGTCAACGGGAGTCACACGCGATTTACAGGGTTATAAACTTTATATTTTCAACAATTAATACATTGCGAGTTATACCGTTATATACAACATGAAGAACGTAGATGATATTTGGAGACACGATATTTAGAGATGAAGTGACTGCTCGGTAGGTACGAGAACAAGTAAAGTTCGTTCTTGTGTGATTACAGAGGAAAGCTCGGTGTGGGTGTGTCTTTTGAACTAAGGACGTGGATTCGTTGTTCACAATTTTCGTTAGAAAGTGAGGGTAACGATCCATGATGTACATTGGTTATAGCCGGCGTTAATAAATGACGATTGGAGGAGGAAGCCTCCGACCGACGTGGCTCGGGGTTGACCTTGTTCATAGGAAAAACCGGCTTTTCCATTAAACACTTATCCAGTTTTTAGGTGACTACCCGCTTTTTCCGTAATTTGTACGAAAGTGTAATAAACCCAAGGACCATTCTAAGTGTTGAAGGGCACCACTTTTAAGAAAACTTTACATCTGGTTTTTTAGCTTTCTCCAGCTTTGAAGCCATCGACAGCGAATAGACAAAAGACTGCGACGGGGCAGACCATAAAACAGTCGACAGGCAACGTTAGCTTCAAGGATTTTTTTAGTCATAGGGTAACACTGCTAGCGTGCGGATGTGGATCGACTGACATTGTCATTACATACTTGTACTTTTCATTTCCGTTTATTTTCTACCTTATAATTTATCCACGCGTCTCTCTTTTTTTATACATCGAATAACCTCAACACTAAGTACCAGCCATATACCGAAAATATTTCTAGGATGAGTAATTGCTTCAGGCCAAACACGTGAATTGAAAACATATGTCGAAACAATGACGTTAAAATGTTAACATTTTACAGGGGTTCTTGGATTTATTGAGGGTCGGAAGGACGGTGCATATGCCGTCGGCGGTCAAGCAGCACGGGATGGCGTGCAGAGGTCTTGCGCGACGTAACAGGCTTATTATGCGCTCTTAAAAATTAGGGAGAAAGCGGATAGTTACCTAACGGAAAAAGTGGTGAACATCTTATTGTTTGGCTGATTCTAACACGCATCTCTTTGTGTTCTTTAATATTATTTCGTGAAGTGTTCGAGTATTTTCGTGAGTTTATTTAATTTCTATTTCGAGTTTTTCCTGATTATGAGTGCAGAGGAACCGACTCCTTTGGTTTCCGATGCGTTCGTGCAAGTAAGTAATTTTATTTTAGGTTTGTTTCCCGTTTATCTTTGGTCAAAATATATGTCTTCATGTGATTTATTAGTGTAAGAAGAGAAAGAATAGAAAGAATAGAAAGAGGTTTATTAAAAATGTTTTAAGGAAGCGCGAGTGTCATGCGGGTGTAAGGCGCTGGGAACGAAAACGAAGAGCGAATATGTTTAAGGAGTTGCTCTCTGCTTGGGTAAATGATCCAGAACTTCTGATGACCCTCCAGTTATTGATCTGACTTTGCTTGATGAGGATATCGTGGAGCTCCCACCGTGTCCATCCTCTATCGAGTTTCTAATCTGAGGTGGATAGGACGTGATAGGTGTCAAAGAAACACTCGGAGATATCGAAACAGTATATTTGTTGGTAATTCTCGCTTTCGACATTTTACGTAGAGCTCGCGATTAGAACTGACGATTCGCACTTTTCGGTTACAACTCGAATAATAGACGATGAGTTAAGGTAGTGATTGAGCAGGGTGTGCAGCATAAGTTAAAATGATGACTGCTTAAGGTACGTCGAGAAATTGTCTTTTCTGTGACGATGACGCTGCGGAGGAAAACTGTGATGGGTGTGTCTAAGGATACGAGATAGTCGGATTAGTTAAGGAAAGTTTTCATTAGGAAAGTTTTCATTAGGAAAGTTACACAAAAATGCACCTTCATACAGACGTGAAACCAAGTCTGTGAAATGTCGACCTGTTTATCTCAACAGAACAGATCGTTCTTAATTTGACGTACGTAATTAGACAAAATAATATAAAACAAAAAATGTTGAGCGTCTATTATTTCCTCATATAACGAAAGAAACTTTTCGGACAACCTAATACTAGATTGGTGGTTGAGGAAGGATTCTAATCGCCCTTGAGAGGAAGTTGCTAGCGGGAAGCATCGCACGTGAGACAAACCAGATTTCCCGTATCTTTCCAAAGTAGGTGATAGATTTAGGGACTGGTGAGACAAAGGATATTTGTTCGTATGAAAAACCTGAAAAGATAACATTTTGTATGGCGCTTTGATTGTTTCGACGATGAAGGAGGCGTACACTAACATTCGGCGTGTAAAATGGAGTGAAAAGAGCGATTAAACGTCGAAATAACTGGAACGGGAATGAAATAACAGTTAGATTCCATCACAATTGACGAAAGGTTGAGCTTTGCGAGCGGCGGTGCTTGTTTCGACGTTCAAAAGGGCGTGCACTATACTTGACGTGCAAAACGGAGTGGAAAGAGCGTTCAAACGTCGAAACATCTCAAACAGGAACGAAATAACAGTAAGTTTTCGTGAAAATCGAAAAATGAATGCGTTTTGCGAGTTGAGGGGCTTGTTTCGACATTTAACAGTGCGTGCTCTACATTCAGCGTTCAGATAGCGTTCGAAATATGAATTTTAATATTTCCGATTGATAGGGTAGTTGCTGCTACCAGAAATAGCCTATTACAAAAAATTTTTTTTTTTATTTTATATTTTGTATTTTATGTTTGTCTTTATATTAAAGGTGCTGTTTTATTATAGGTATTGTCACGTCTGTCGTGTTGTGGTAACAAATCGAACGAGTCCTCAATCTCTAGTCACTTTTATCAAGCGCACATCCGCTGAGGAACTTTCGAAGCGTTGTACCTTGTGTGTATAGTGTACCTTGATGTTCCATCTGTGGTTTTATTTGCCTTGTTTATGTAATTTTGTATTTCATATGACATGAATTTGTTTGTTGTAGACTTTGATTGGTATTTCGTGTGATAATTGCATCCGGTATTTGATTTATTGTTTCTACGGATATAGGTTTGGTGACTTGATGGGTGTGGAGATGTCTTCGTCGTATGTTAGTCCTGTATGTGTATGACAGTCCTATGCGGACTGTCCCAGTGCGTATTTTATTTTGTTTATTATATTTAATTGTTGTGTTTCGTACATCTTTTATTCATTGCGTGTATTATTTCAGCGTAAGAGGAAGGGGAGCTCTAAAACTATGCGGGTTGTCCCGGAAGACGTAGTCAAGTGTGAGGTGTCGTGACCAAGGACGGAGAATCGTGTGACATTTATGTTGATTTTGCATATATATATATGTCGGAGATGAAAGAACGGAGCCTCCCCTTTGGAATTTTAGGAAAACCCCTTAACATTTTAATCTAGATTCTACCATAGCCGTAATTAAGTAATTGTCGTAATTCAATCAGATTGTAGCTGTTCGAGATTTGTGATAGTGAGCTTGGGCTCGAGGCGACAATCAGTCGCCAAACGTAGCCGCGGTCAAGGGATGAACGTTTTGTCTAACAAAGGTATGGAGTAATAGTATAGCTTTCCATAAAAGAAATAGTTGTAGCGACACTCGACAGTAAACATTCCAACGGTTTCTGTCCTGTGGTTCGCCACATGCAGACACTATTCTCCGGGTAAGATGATTACCAGATGTTGATGCATCTCCACAGTACATATTCAGCTATGTAATGAAATGTAGAGAAGAGGTCGTTCAAACATCGAAATATTGTGTCACGTCCCGCGCTCCGCACGTGCCGTAACCAAAATGAAAAGCTGCAATATGCAAATAACGCGAGCGGTGATTCGAACACACAATAAAATAAAATAAAATAGAATAAAAGAAAATACTTTAGTAAAAGATGAATTACATGTAGTGTCACGTCCCGCGCTCCGCACGTGCCGTAACGAAAACTACAATATGTAAATAACGCGAGCCGTAATTCGAGCACACAATAAAATAGGAAAAATATATATTGAAATAAAATAAAATAAAACACTTTAATAAAAGGTTAATTAAATATAGGCGTAATATAATTACATAAAGGCGACTAGTAAACTAACAAATAGGGACGAATGTATATAAGAAACGCTAAAACACTTAATATAATTTATTAATAAAAATTAAAAAGTATATCTGGATCATTAATAATATTAATTAATAAATCGAACAAACCGCGGACTTACTAAAATAGGGATAATTGTACGCAACGTAATAAAACGAAATAATAGACACATGCACTGGTAAATTACTAAAGACAACATAACCTGTACTAACTAATAAACCAAGCGAGCCGCGAACCGATAATCTACGGTTTGACAGCTCAACTAAGGACAAATTACGGATAAATAAATTAAGGATAAATTAATTAAAACAGCTTGGAAATTAATTAATAAACCAATAAAAGAAAAAAGAATAAATTAATTAATAAGTATAGTAATTGTACATAACATAATGTTACAATATAAATCAGGAATAACCTATGATTCGACAATTAAATTAAATTAAAACTACGATTTGAAATTCAATCAATCAAGATCAACCCGCGATTTGAAATAATTAACTATGATAATTTATGACTTGACAATCCAAACTATGATTCAATCAATCAGGAACAACTCACGATTTGAATAAGTTAATTAACATACCGCGATATACTATTAACTAAGGATAAACTATAATCAATAACAATTAGTAATTTTAAACTAATCAAAGCACTTCGCGACTCAAATAAATTAAATAATTAAACAAGGAAGGAAAAAGGAACGAAACAGGAATACATATTGATAACTAACAAATACAAAGAAAATACATTGCGTTATAACACTCCGATAGACATAAAATTGTATACGTGCAGAATATGCATACATATACAAATATATGTCGAAAGAACATTGGTATTTGAGGCGCGTGGTGATTGTTCATTTGATTTATCCATCATTCACAAGCAGTAATCGGATTTTAACATACAAACAGAACTTATACTAAGTTTAACTATTACTAAATTTTACAAATATTAGATTAACAAATAACGGGATTACAAACAATAAATTTGACGAAACACTATTAACAATATTTCTTGGGTTCAAACGAATCCACGGTCAGCGGAATTACACGTTATTCCGTTAAAAAGGCTTCTCGACACAAATACGTTTTAAAACGCTCAATATAGCTACCCGATGTCACACTTTTCGAGGCGAACACACGAATGCCGGATAAATGGAAATCTTTCTCGCTGTACGATTGCATTTTGTTTACCTATGCTCGATGGAAGCGTCGAGAAAGTTCCAAACGCCGTTGCTAGGCAACCTTTGCCTGGAGTTTGATTATTAATACAACGTGTGTCTCATTATATTAACACCTCCGAGACAAAATAATACGGCCCGTATTATTAATAATAAATATAATAAGGCCCCGTATAAAAATAATAAGGCCCGTTCAGGCCATATGCCGCCACAACCACATTTCTAAAGAAAACCCATATAAACATTCCACACCTCCATCAGGCAAAACGTCCATCCCGTGACCGTGGCTACGTTCGGCGACCAGTTGTCGCCTCGAGCCCAATCTTACTATCACAAATCTCAAACAATTACCATCAGACTGGATAACTACAATTGTTTAATTACAGCTATGATAGAAACTAGATTACAACGTTGCGGTATTAAAGTGATGCAAGAAGAGATTACTGCTTTGCGCGAGTTAATACAGACGCTAGCGCAAAAGCCGAAAGAGCAAGAACTGAGTATTGGACATAAAGAAGTAACGTTACCGCTTTTTAACCCTGAAGTCGTCGGTGCCGACGCGGTTGCATGGTGTACAACTGCCAGTCTATTCTTGGAGGAAAAACCTATAACCGACGCTGAGTTATTCTCCGTCATAAGTCGTGCGCTAGGAGGTAGTGCAGCACACTGGTTTGCACAACTACCGATTCAGAAAGGCTTCACTTGGCCAAGGTTTAAGAGACTTTTCCTTGCGCGTTTTGGTGGCAAGGAGACGGCCACTTCGGCGCTGATAAAGATGCACAATGAACTACCACTGAAGGACGAGTCCACAGGAGCCTTCGGTGTTCGTCTCTACTCTTTCCTTGAGTCGAGGTGGGCAAATTTAACAATGGAAGAAGTAATTTATGCCTGTGTTCTGTATCGATTGACTACAAACGACGAGCGGGTTGAACGAATAGCGCTTACGAATAATATCAGAACCCAGGATCAATTTTTAACTGAAATGGATGCCCTCTCGTGTGCAACGAAGAGGCTAGCACCTTTGCCGGAAAACTCACTGACGGAACCTGAAGCCAAGCGAAGCAAGCTATCAGAGCACAGGGTTAAGTGTTTCCACTGTGGGATTTCCGGACACAAATCGGTGGAGTGCCGCAAGAAAGCAAGATTGGAGCAGAAGAGATACACACGGAAACCTGGTGAAAACCGGCTGGCCGCATCATCTAAGGTGGTATGCTTCAGGTGCAACGAGGAAGGACACATCGCGCCTAAGTGCCCGTCGCTACCTAAGGGAAACAACAAAAACAACAACCTCCGTAAAGAGCAGCGTCAAGTTGACTCCTGCGTGGTGGAGTCTTCAACGGGTAGACTAAGTCATCTGGGTGAGTCGTTCCCATTTTACTTTGATTCTGGGGCCGAATGTTCATTAATTAAAGAATCCGTAGCCTTGAAGTTCTCCGGTAAAAGAACGACTGAAGTAGTAGTAATGCGAGGAATCGGAAATACTTGTGTTAAAAGTACGTCTCAGATTTTGTCTGTTGTATTAACGGTTTTATATTGGAGATAACTTTTCACGTTCTACCCGACAGCCATCTAAAATATGACATCATGGTTGATCGCGAAATTTTAAGCCAAGGTTTCGACGTGTACATTACGCAAAAAAACCTCAATATTTACAGAGCGAAGATGGTTAATGCCTGTTATAAGACCGCCGAACGTGAAATTGATCTAAATGAAGTAGACACCGAAGTATCGGGAAATGATAAAAGTCGATTAATTTCTGTTCTCGAAAATTTCAAAGATTCATTCATTACGGGGTTTCCACAAACTCGTGTAAACACGGGACAGTTAGAAATTCGGTTAATTGATCCCAACGT
Organism: Bombus breviceps; assembly: GCA_014825925.1. Classification (NCBI taxonomy): domain Eukaryota; kingdom Metazoa; phylum Arthropoda; class Insecta; order Hymenoptera; family Apidae; genus Bombus; species Bombus breviceps. The sequence continues at coordinate 14,509,582 of CM026182.1, read as the reverse complement.
TACCGTACAGAGAAGACCTTATAGACTTAGCGAGGAAGAGCGGAGAATAGTGCGAGAAAGAATAAGCGAACTGATTCAGGCAAAAATCATAAGGCCTAGTAGTTCACCATTTGCGAGCCCTATAATACTCGTGAAGAAAAAAAATGGCTCAGATAGGTTGTGTGTAGATTACCGGGCGTTAAATAAAAATACGGTCGCGGATCGGTACCCTCTTCCTCTTATCGCGGATCAGATCGCGAGATTGCAGAAGGCGAAATATTTCGTTAGCCTGGATATGGCTAGCGGGTTTCATCAAATTCCCATTCATCCTAATTCGACAGAGTATACGGCGTTCGTTACACCTGACGGACAATATGAATACATGACGATGCCGTTTGGACTGAAAAATGCACCGGCTGTCTTTCAGAGGGCCATTTTTAATGCCTTGGGGAACCTCGCGTATTCATACGTTGTTGTCTATCTGGACGACGTTCTAATTGTTGCTGACTCAATAGATCAAGCTTTGGAAAGATTGAACATCGTATTAGACACCCTTGTAAAAGCCGGGTTTTCTTTTAACTTTTCGAAGTGCTCTTTTCTAAAGACATCGGTACTTTATTTGGGATATGTAATCTATAACGGAGAAGTCCGTCCCAACCCGGGTAAGATACACGCCTTGTGTTCCTTACCGGCCCCGACGACCGTCACACAGCTCAGGCAATTCATAGGCTTAGCCTCTTACTTTCGAAAATTCATTCCAAAATTCACACAGGTTATGCGACCTTTGTACGCGCTTACTTCCGGTAATAAAAGCATAACCTGGTCGAATGGGCATGAAAAAATAAGGCAAAAGGTAATCTTCGTTCTGACCGACGCGCCGGTATTAATGATATTTGATCCCAATTATCCGATAGAACTACATACCGATGCTAGTACTGAAGGATATGGGGCTATTTTAATGCATAAGGTCGAAGGTAAGAATAGGGTAGTGGAATATTTCAGTAAAAGGACCAGCCCTGCGGAATCCAGGTATCATTCCTATGAACTGGAGACGTTAGCAATCGTAAACGCCGTCAAGCATTTTCGTCACTATTTACACGGGCGAGAATTTCTCGTCGTTACAGATTGCAAATCTTTGAAGGCGTCCAGTAATAAAGTAAATTTAAATGACAGGGTTTACAGGTGGTGGGCTTATTTACAAAATTTTACTTTTGACATTGTGTATCGGGAAGGAAGACGAATGGCACACGTAGATTTCTTTCCGCGAAACCTCGTAGACTTGGATCCGCGTATGATCAACAAAATTGTAGAGAAAGAAATTAATCTGACCGAAATCTCTGAAGATTGCCTGTTAGCGGAACAACGTCGCGATTCCCAAATCTCAGAAATTGTCAATAAATTGCGAAACGATGAGCTCGCAGACGATGTCGCGAATACATATGAACTACGGTCTGGTACTCTCTATCGTAAAATACAAAGAAAAGGAAGGACTCTCTGCTTGCCCATTGTTCCGAGAGGCTTTAGATGGTCTGTTATTAGCCATGTGCATCAGTCAATCATGCACTTGGGTTGGGATAAAACGCTCGAGAAACTGTACGAGTATTACTGGTTCGAAGGGATGGCGAAGTATGTTCGCAAATTCGTAGAGAACTGTCATGCTTGTCGAGTTTCGAAGGCAAGTTCAGGTAAAACACAGGTTGAATTGCATCCTATACCCAAGACAAGCATACCTTGGCACACAGTGCACGTGGATATTGCGGGCAAGTTAAGCGGAAGAAACGATTCTAAAGAATACGTCATTGTTTTGATCGATGCCTTCACGAAATTTGTATACCTGCATCATACCCGTAAAATAGACTCTCTTAATACCATCAATGCACTCAAGTCTGCTATATTTTTATTCGGCAGTCCCTGCCGGGTAATAACAGATCAGGGAAGATGTTTCACGGGTAAAGAATTTCAAGAGTTCTGCAGAAGTAAACAAATTAAAGTCCATTTGATTGCGACCGGTGCGAGTAGAGCTAACGGGCAAGTAGAGCGTGTAATGGGTACTTTGAAGAATATGTTTACAACAGTAGAGTCGACCGGGCGGCCATGGCAAGACGCGATCGGGGAAATACAATTGGCTTTGAATTGCACTACCAACCGCGTGACTAATTCGAGCCCTTTGAAATTACTAATTGGACGGACGGTGAGACCATATGACTTATTGTTACCCGATAACATCGAGGAAAAAGAAATAGACATCTCCAGTATAAGACGACAGGCGATAAAATACATAGAATCCAATGCCAAATACGATAAAGATAGATTTGATAAAACTAAAGCTAAAATTGTTAGATTTAGTCTCGGTGATTTTGTATTACGCAAAAATGAGGAAAGAAATCAAACAAAATTAGACCAAAAATTTAGAGGTCCGTTCGTAATAGCAAAAATTTTGGAAGGGGACAGATATATCTTAAAGTCATTAGACGGCAAACGGTCGTATAAATACAGTCGTGATAGGTTGAAGAAAATGCCGGATGGTTGTATCCCTGCTGAGTTGGATGTCGGTAGTGATGACGACAACGGTGGCCACGACGATATGGGTGCCCCGATCTCCGAAGATCAGTAGCACTATAGCTATAACACCTGGTGGAGTGTAGTTCGCATGCTTCTTGGGGCGATAATGTGTAAAAGCTCGGCGAGAACGTGTGATGGGGTTCACATGCTTCTTGGGGCGATAATGTGTAAAGCTCGGCGAGAACCTGTGATGTGATTCACATGCTTCTTGGGGCGACAATATTGTAAAGCTCAGCGAGAACGTGGAACGAAACTCTATGTGTTTGTATGATCTAGAAAAATGAGATTCATTTGGGTACGAAATCGAGGATAGTCCGCCGTGTCGTTACGATCTGACTGATAACTCGTGAGTACTAATTATACTTAGTACTCGCAACTAGTGAGTACTAATTATAACGTTATCAATTTTCATTCTCTTTAATTCCTTTTTGTTGTCAAGTCTCCGAACAAAATTTTGTTGTTGAACTGGATCCTTGGTTTACTTTACTCGGAAATTTAGTTAAATTGCAGATAATGTTAGTTGTATCGAGTCTAATGTTAGAAAACTCGATATTTTAGTTAAACCCATATAAACATTCCACACTTCCATCAGGCAAAACGTCCATCCCGTGACCGTGGCTACGTTCGGCGACCAGTTGTCGCCTCGAGCCCAATCGTAATATCACAAATCTGAAACAATTACCATCGGACTGGATAACTACAATTGCTTAATTACAGCTATGATAGAAACTAGATTACAACGTTGCGGTATTTTCCCAAAATTCCAATGGTTCCAGTGTTCTTTCATCTCCGACATATACATATATATATATGTATATATATTCCTTACAATGGATAAGTAACAAAAGACATAAAATATAAATTACAAATTAACTAGCGTAATTGGCAGAAAAGATTAAAATTAATTCTATGGAGAAACCGCATCGTGGAAAAATATATATATGTATACATTATTAAATCGAACAATTAGTAATCTAGTAAACATAAAAGAAAAATAATAAAATACACAATACTACACTACTAAAACTAATTAGCATTTAGGCAAACTTAAAGAGTTTCATATAAAAAAATTCTATTGTAAAATATATATATACATATATATCTGTGTTTTATATTATTAAACCAAGCAATCGATAATCTAGTGAATGTAAAATACAACACACGAAACTATATTATTAAGATTACCTAACATCTTCATATCGAACGTACTCTATACGAAGTTACATTGTGAAATATATATATATTTTTAACCTAACAAACCTAAAAGAAATAAAATTATTAAATCTAATCAACATTTAGATTAACTTAAAGAAATTCATACGAAAACTACATTGTGAAACACATATATACATATATATATTTCGGAGATGAAGGAACACCGGAACCATTGGAATTTTGGGAAAATCCCGCAACATTGTAATCTAGTTTCTATCATAGCTGTAATTAAACAATTGTAGTTATCCAGTTCGATGGTAATTGTTCGAGATTTGTGATAGCGAGGTTGGGCTCGAGGCGACAACTGGTCACCGAACGTAGCCACGGTCACGGGATGGACGTTTTGCCTGACGGAGGTGTGGAATGGTTGTATGGGTTTTCCTTAGAAGTGTGGTTGTGGCGGAATATGGCCTCAAGAACGGGCCTAGCCACGTATTATTTTGTCTCGGAGGTGTCAATATAATGGGACACACGTTGTATTAATAATCAAACTCCAGGCAGAGGTTGCCTAGCAACGGCGCTTGGAACTTTCTCGACGCTTCTATCGAGCATAAGAAAACAAAATGCAATCGTACAGCGAGAAAGATTTCCATCAATCCAGCATTCATGTGATCGCCTTGAGAAGTGTTACATCGAGTAGTTATATCGAGCGTTTAAAAACGTATTTTTGTCTAGAAGCCTTTTTAACTTAGTAACGTGTTATCCCGCTTACCGTGGATTCGTTTGAACCCAATAAATATTGTTAATAGTGTTCGTCAAATTTATTGTTTGTTAAAATCTAATTTCTGCTTGTGAATGATGGATAAATATCAAATGAAGAATCACCACGCGCCTCAAATTCCAATGTTTATTCCGACATATATATAAACAAATATAAAGGAAATAAAATTATTAAAACTAATTGACATTTAGATAAACTTGAAGAATTTCATATGAAAATTATATTGTAATATATATATATATGTTTCATATTATTAAACTAAACAATCAATAATCCAGACGATATAAAGAGAAAATACAATACATGAAACTACAGTACTAAGATTAACTAACATCTTAATATTGAAAGAACTCTATACGAAGTTACATTGTGAAACACATATATACATATATATATACATAACCTAACAAATATAAAAGAAATAAAATTATTAATTAACATTTAGACAAACTTAAAGAATTTCACATGAAAATTATATTGAAAAGATATATATATATATATATGTGTGTTATTAAACCAAACAACTAATAAGCTAATAAACATAAAGAAACAAATATACAAAACTACACTTTAACAAACAAAATTGTATTTGAAAATTACATTGTAAAATATATATATATATATGTAGATATGCGAAAGAATCAGCATCGAACACAATCGAAATTAACATAACTGCAGCGAAGGATCCAGGGAATCAACACAAATGTCACACGACTCCTTGAACAACCTCGACATCCGTTCTTGCTCGCGACACTTTACACTTTCACTGCGTCTTCTGGGACCATTCACAGAACTTTTTGCAATCTCTCTCCCTCTTGCTCTAAAACGATACATGTGGTTTAACGAGATGAATGAAACGGGACAAATTTAAATAAAATAAAACAAAACAAAATCAACAAAAGGAATCCTCAGAACACAACGCCGGTGAAAGAACCGCAGCATGAACCTGGGCGGAAAAAAGTTCCTTCAACCTCTTTAACACTCATTCACATCACACCCACACCATTCACATATCTTTTGCCTGGTTTATCTTCCTCTTCTTCCTCCTCTTCTTGCACTGGAAAACACAAGAAATGCTAAGAAAGGAATAAACATCGACCAAAGAACGAAGAAAGGATAAATTCAAAATGTAAAAATTTATACACTTCAACGATTGGATCAAATGGCAAAGACACGGAAGCCTCCCCAGGAAAGCGAATCTTCGCACAAGTCATCTGTATCGTCTCCATGACCTATCCACACATTTTTGGAAACCCTCCTCCTCTTGCGCTAAAACAACACATACAAGATCAGGGAGACAAGCGAATGAAACACCATACGGCACAGGACAAAGTTAAAGTAAATTAAAAACACATACTTGCACAGCTTGCATCAGCGGAGATACTTCCATGTCCATGGCCTAATATAACTTGTATTCCCTAAAACATAAAAACCATTGATTAAAACCCGTAAGATGTGGACAGATAATAAATAACAAAAACTCATAACACGCCGTTATGAATATAAGATAACCTCAAATTGCTAAACTATATACCTCACGGAACGAAACCGTCACACAATATAGACAACAGTTCACGATATTTTCCATAAACGAATAAATTGAGCCTCACCATAAATTACGCAAAAACATTATTATGGGAGAACAATGATTACGCGTGTCACCTGAGCGAAAAGCACATACAACAATGAGACACCAGCCTCCCCCCCCCCTCCAGCCATGCGCACGTGCGCCACAGAGGGACATAAACCATTCTCGCAGTATCAGCATGGAAAGTTCCAAAATTCTCCCAGGCACATCGTACATGCAACTTCAGCAAGGACACATTGCCACGCGCCTTGAACGTTCCCACAGGCATCAGCAGGAAGGATTCCAGGAATATCGCAGACGCGACTTCAGCAAAAGACGAAATCAGTACGACATTCACACCTTCTCACGTAGCGGCGACAGGAAACTGGAACCTGAGACACTAGCAGTAAACAAGGTAATCAAGAAGATCCACGTGCCTCAGGACCACGAGAAATTAAGAAATCAGCGATCACCAAAATCCACGTTCTCTCACGTACACCGGCGGGAACCTCGAAACTGCGGCATTGCGATTCTCACGGCAGCCAACTGTCATGTGACTATTACCCCGTGGGAGATTTGATTATAAATAAGCGTAACAACATAGAATCAGGCTCACTATTGTATTATTTTGACGTGTATACGCCGTCACTCTGTCCGTTTGTCTCGTAAAAAATCAAGGTAATACAAATTTATAAGTGTCAATTACGAGTAAGTTTAAAGATTTATAAGTGTTAATTACCGGTTCACTATTGTATTATTTTTGTAGTGTTTACACCTTCGCTCTGTCAGTCTGTATCAATTGAAATTTGTTAGTGTTAACAACAATTACCATTCGAGAATCAATGTGTTTATACCGTCACTCCGTCAAGTTGATTCGTAAATAATTGTCTCGGTCGAAAGCAAGTCAGTAAAAGTTTATAAGTATTAACAAGCGAGTTACCATCTAATTAGTCAATGTGTTTACACCGCCACTCTGTTAGTTGTCTCTAGAATAATTGCGTCAAACGAAATTTATAAGCGTTAACACCAAAGATTGTTCAACGAAATCAGTGTTAAAGTTCGATTAACCGCCGAATTGTATAATAGAACATAACTGACTCCGCACATATTCGAGGTAAAAATTTTAAATCTGTAAATCCTCTTCTCTTTTAACTTCGCAGACGTACAATGTTTAGTATCTGAATAAAGGTATCCGTTGGCAGTTATAATTGACAAATAAAAATATCAAGCATACAATTTACGTGGATTTTACTTGAAATATCTTGAATTCACAATAACCGTTCGCTGTATCAACTAGTGATTACGGTGTCTTCAATCACAGAAGACACCTATGGTTTTCGTGTTTCTCTTCCCACTGTTAGCACATAGTTCATCTTTGGGCGAGACCTACGAAGCCACGCTTGTTGTCCACAGAAAACACCGTCACCAATAGATATATTCGTCCTTGCTTATGACTCCATAAATTCTATAGGATGAAACAATTGTTTCCAAATTATAATAATTATTCGCTGTGTTAACCTGTGATTACGGTGCTTTCAAATTCTGAAAACACTTACGGACCTTCGCGCTCCTCTCCCACTGTTAGCACATATAGCTCGTGTTTGGGCAAGGCTTGCGAAACCGCACAGGTCTCACACAGAGAAGAACATTAATTTCATTTTGATCGTATTAAATACTAAAAGCAGGAAGGAAATCACAGAGAGAATAGTCACCTTAGTAAAAGACAAACTGAAGGCTATTTTAATGATTGATTGCTGCCAAAATTAAAAGAGAGGAGAACAGGCGTGACAAGAATTAAACGAAACCAATCATATCACGCCCGAAAATACATCTGCTCCAAACGAATTCAGAGATACAACCAGTAGAGGTAGATTCTGTCAATAACGAAACTAACCTAACAAATCTTGTCGCACTAAACCACTTCTAAAATTTATCCGAATAAGAGATCCTCGTACTTGCTATATTTACACAAACATATTCATATATTATAACATTAAAATCGGCACTGTAACAACTTTAATTGAGCAAGGTCTGAATAAATCATAATATATCGATAACATCCCAACCCAGCCGCACGAAACAAATTCGTGTGGTAATACCAACTGTTTATTTTGACAACTTTAATCCTCTCCCGTGCTAGTATTCCTGCCCATAGCAGGTTAGTCGAAAACGTGGAATTTACTTGCCAGTCGCATTGAACGCTAGTTAACGCTATCTACGAATTCTTGAACTAATAGATAAATTATCATAAATCGTTCGACTTGTTACCTAACACGGCACACGCACACACACACACAAACACGGCATACACACACGGAAGCTACAAAGATTCGAGAGTTCATCAGCGGGAGTGCGCTTGATAAAAGTGACTAGAGATTGAGGACTCGTTCGAATTGTTACCACAATACGATAGACGTGATGATACCTATAATACAGCAGCACCTCTGATATAAAGACAAACATAAAATACAAAATATAAAATAAACAAAAAAAAAATTTTTTTTTGAAATAGTCCTTAGAATATTTCTGGTGGCAGCAACTACCCTAACAATCGGAAATATTAAACGAACGCTATCGTTTCCCTCCCGATCTAAATCTAACAAAAAATATTTACAATTGAAATCGAATACATAACAGAATAACACTTGGCTTTCGAGCATAACGAGAAATGATTGCGTTTTGTGAGTTAAATGGACTGTGTCGTAGTTGAACAGAGCGTAATCTACATTCGCCGTGTAAAATGAAGTAAAAGATCGTTCAAACGACGAAATATCTCAAACAGGAAAGAAATAGCAGTTGGCTTCAGTGAAAATCGCGAGAATGTTGCGTTTTAAGAGTTAAACGGACCGTTTCGGCGTAGAACAGAGTGTGCCCTACATTCGCCGTGTAAAATGAACTAAAAGAGCGTTCAAACGACGATATATCTCAAACAGGAACGAAATAGCAGTTGGCTTTAGTGAAAATCGGGAAAAAGGTTGCGTTTTACGAGTTACACGGACTGTTTCGGCGTTGAACAGATCGTGCTCTGCATTCGCCGTGTAAAATGTAGTGAAAAGAGCGTTTAAACGTCGAAATGTTGGAAACCGGTACGAAATAAGAGTTAATTGTCTTGAAAAATTACGAAAGATTGAGATTTGCGAGCTGCCTGACTTGCATCGATGCTGAAAGCGAAGTGCATTACATTCGGCGTGAAAAATGATGTAAAAAGATCGTTCAACAGATGAAATATCTCAAACAGGAACGAAATAGAAGTTGGCTTTCGTTAAAATCGGAAAAGATTGCGATTTGTTAGTTAAACGGAATGTTTCGTCGATCAACAGAGCGTGCTACACATTCGCCGTGTAAAATGAAGTGAAAGATCGTTCAAAAGGCGAAATGTCTCAAACAGGAACGAAATAGCAGTTGGCTGCCATGATAATCGGGAAAAGGTTGCGTTATGTGAGTAAAACGGACTGTTTCGTCGTTGAACAGAGCGTGATCTACATTGGCCGTGTAAAATGAAGCAAAAGATCGTTCGAACGACGAAATGTCTCAAACAGGAACGTAACAGCAGTTGGCTTCAGTGAAAATCGGGGAAAGGTTGCGATTTGTGAGTGAAACGGATTGCTTCGTTGTTGAACAGAGCGTGCTCTACATTAGCCGTGTAAAGTGTAGTGGAAAGATCGTTTAAACGACGAAATGTCTCAAACAGGAACGTAATAGCAGTCGGCTTCAGTGAAAATCGGAGAAAGGTTGCGTTTTGTGAGTGAAACGGAAAGCTTCGTCGTTGTACAGAGCGTGCTCTACATTCGCCGTGTGAAATGAAGTAAAAGATCGTTCGATCGGCGAAATTTCTCAAACAGATACGAAATAGCAGTTGCGTTCCGTGAAAATCGGGAAAAGGTTGCGATTTGTGAGTGAAACGGATTGCTTCGTTGTTGCACAGAGCGTGCTCTACATTAGCCGTGTAAAATGTACTAGAAATAGCGTTTAAACGACGAAATGTCTCAAACAGAAACGTAATAGCAGTTGGCTTAAGTGAAAATCGGGAAAAGGTTGCGTTTTGTAAGTCAAACAGACTGCTTCCTCGTTAAACAGAACGTGCTCTACATTCGCAGTGCAAAATGAAGTAAAAGATCGTTCGAACGACGAAATGTCTCAAACAGGAACAAAATAGCAGTTGGCTTCAGTGAAAATCGCGTAAAGGTTGCGTTTTGTGGGTGAAACGGAAAGCTTCGTCGTCGTACAGAGCGTGCTCTACATTAGCCGTGTAAAATGTAGTGGAAATAGCGTTTAAACGACGAAATATTTCAAACAGGAACGAAATAGCAGTTGGCTTTCATTAAAATCGGGAAAAGGTTGAGTTTTGTGAGCTAAACGGACTGTTTCGTCGTTGAACAGAGCGTGTGCTACAGTCGCAGTGCAAATGGAAGTAAAAGATCGTTTGAACGGCGAAAAATCTCAAACAGGAACAAAATAGCAATTGGCTTCAGTGAAAATCGGGAAAAGGTTGCGTTTTGTGAGTGAAACGGAAAGCTTCGTCGTTGAACAGAGCGCGCTCTACATTCGCCGTGTAAAATGGAGTAAAAGATCGTTCGAACGACGAAATGTCTCAAACAGGAATGTAATAGCAGTCGGCTTCACTGAAAATCGGGAAAAGGTTGCGTTATGTTAGTAAAACGAAATGTTTGGTCGAAAAACAGAGCGTGCTCTACATTCGCCGTGTAAAATGAAGTAAAAGATCGTTGGAACGGCGAAAAATCTCAAACAGGAACAAAATAGAAATTGGCTTCAGTGAAAATCGGGAAAAGGCTGCGTTTTGTGAGTGAAACGGAAAGCTTCGTCGTTGAGCAGAGCGTGCTCTACATTAGCCGTGTAAAATGTAGTGGAAATAGCGTTTAGACGACGAAATATCTCAAAGAGGAACGAAATTGCAGTTACGTTCCGTGAAAATCGGGAAAAGGCTGCGTTTTGTGAGTGAAACGGAAAGCTTCGTCGTTGAACAGAGCCTGCTCTACATTCGCCGTGTAAAATGGAGTAAAAGATCGTTCGAACGACGAAATGTCTCAAACAGGAACGTAATAGCAGTTGGCTTCACTGAAAATCGGGAAAAGGTTGCGTTATGTGAGTAAAACGGACTGTTTCGACGTTGAACTGTGCGTGCTCTACATTCGCCGTGTAAGATATAGTGAAAAGAGCGTTTGAACGTCGAAATGTTTGAAACCGGAACGAGATAAAAGTTAGTTGTCCTGAAAAATCACGAAAGATTGCGACTTGCGAGCTCCCTGGCTTGCATCGACGCTGAAAGCGAGGTACATTACATTCGGCGCGAAAAATGATGTAAGAAGGTCGTTCAAACGACGATGTATCCCAAACAGGAACGAAATAGCAGTTGGCTTTCGTTAAAATCGGGAAAAGGTTGCGTTTTGTGAGCTAAATGGACTGTTTCGTCGTTGAACAGAGCGTGCGCTACATTCGCAGTGCAAATGGAAGTAAAAGATCGTTGGAACGGCGAAAAATCTCAAACAGGAACAAAACAGCAATTGGCTTCAGTGAAAATCGGAACAAGG
>CM026182.1:14278825-14495910 GCA_014825925.1 Bombus breviceps | reverse complement strand
GACAAGCCCTCCATCATAAGAGCCAACACCTCCTGCGATATATTGTACAAAGATGAACACATGCGTATAGGCGAGACAAAAGACGAAGTCAAATACAAAATTAAAACTAAAATCCTAGCGCTCAAAACAAACAATAGCTTCACCCATCTGTTAGACAAACTCGAGCGAGCACCGAAGATAATAGACAATTTACAAGGCTGTAAGACCACGATCGATAAAATAGGCGACGAGATAGATACTCTTAATTTCGAACATAGAATCAAGAGTATACAGTATTGGGGGCTAACCACGCTCCAGATATCAGGGTACATAGCATTAGGCATGCTAGGTATATACGGATTAAAAAAGATAGGAGTATTCGAATGCATCAAAAAATGTATACCGAATAGTTTATGTATCAATTTACTTTGCTGCCGAAATGAAACTGTAATCAACAGTCACAATGCGACATCCTCGCCAGCACCAGGCACCCCGAGCGCAACATCCAACATCTATATCCCGACCAACCCATACCGCCTCGAAGAAGAAGAGGAATCAGCCGTGATTTTCAAGCCGCGCCTAGTCCGATTCCACAAAAATCTCCTGAAGAAAACGTGAGGGACCAAGTTCAATCTAAGAAGGGGGGAGTGTCACAGACGAAATCCGACTAAACAAAGCGATAAGATAGCAAAATTCCAAGCGCCTTAACATGAGCGAGCATCGAGATAACATCCGGTCACTCTATCCGTTCTCCGAAATATATCGTCCAAGCCCTTCTTCCCACTCCCACGAATAAAAGAATCTAAATACTCCCCCTAAAATAATCCAAGTCAGTCTTGAACAGTCGCGCCTAGAGCTCGGAAGCGTATTGTAGACCGGAAAGAAATAAAGTTTCTTTTTTTATAAAAAAAATTCCTTTTTTTTTATTTTTTTACGTGACATTCACATCGTCAGCTTCGCACCAAACTGATTCAACGCCACAGAACGTCTTGAATCAGCCAATCGTTCAAGATACTCTGGACCGGAAAACAGAGAAAACCTCATCAGCCGACAAGCCGTCTATGTATCCGTTATAGGATGAGTAATGCCCTGTAACTGCATTTCACAACATAGAGAATAAAGAGTTAAATCCTTTCAATGACACTGAGGTCAATCTAGAGTCGAAATCTACAGCAGACTCTCCGGAATCCTACACAATCAAACGTCCCAGGAGCAGGTTTTTCTCGGCCAGCACTTCGACGATTAATAACCTGTCCTGCACTACGTCACCTGTTCCACCTAACACAAGCATCACATCGGAGAATCATTCTCCTGGACAGGAAGCGAAGACATCACCTACATCATCGCCGAGATGGGCCACACCGATGAGTGACCCGAAACAAAATACTTTACGCGTTGCTTTTACGGTGGCGTTCAAGATGGATCACTCCATCGACTAACAGTCCCTAAGTGTACCACCTACTACGGCAAGATACGGCAGATCTGCTTTTCTCACGAACGACACTTCCCGCTAGCAACTTTCCCTCAAGGACGGCTAGCATCCTTCTCTAACCACCAACATGGAAATTGACCAATTAACAGCAACGTTAATTTCCCTCACTTTCCGAACGAAGGCATCGCCCAACGAATCCGATGATCTCCTGTCCTTAGACACACCCCATCATAGTTTTCTTCTGCAGCATCAGCGTGACGGAAAGTCATTCTCTCTCGTGAGGTCTCAGTAGCGGATTACATAGCGTCTTCACGATCAGTGAATACTCTTCAAAGAGTTAGTTTGGTAATACTAGTACCGTAGACAAGTAAGTCGAGTCCGACTTAGACTTTGGAAGAAAGTACATTTGTTATCCTGCTAACCACGGATTCGTTATTGAATCTAAGGCCATTGTCATTAGTATCTAATCACCGCAGTTACTTGTCAATTCCGTAATATCCACACTTGTACTAATAATCATATTTGTACTAGTAAATATCTTCTCGATTACATAACAACAATGTCTAATCCAAATGAAGATTCGTTACACGCCCCTAACCCTAATCATAATGTGAACCCGACATCAGAAGTGGGGCCAGTGCCGGTTATAACAGTGCAAGAGCTTACGACCATCATGCGCGAGTTAATTCAGTCGCTAGTGCAAAAATCGAGTGCGGAACCTAACAATTTTTCGCTACCGTGTTTTAACCCTGAAACCACGGGCTCCGACCCCGCCGCATGGTGCGCAGCTGTCAATCTGATTATGGAGGAAAAGCCTTTACAAAGCAGCGCCCTGAAAGGAAACTATAATTTCAATAACGAGCATCGAGTCGACTTCTACGTAGTCAAAGCGTCAACTGGTAGATCAAGTCATCTGGGTGAGTCGTTTCCATTTTACTCCGATTCCGGAGCCGAGTGTTCACTAATTAAAGAATCCGTAGCCTTGAGATTTTTTGGCAAAAGGACGATTGACATAGTAGTAATGCGAGGAATAGGAAAATATCTGTATTAAACGTACATCTCCTATTTTGTCCATTGTATGTATTAATGATTTTTACATTGGAGATAATTTTTCATATCCTTGCTGATAGCAAAATAGCCTCGCTATGTTTAAAACGAAAATAATTAATCTCTGTTATAAAGCCGTTGAAAACGAGATCGATATTAATGAAGTTGACACTGATATATATGGTAACGATAAAAGTCGATTAATTTCTCTTCTCGAAAAATTCAAAGATTCATTCGTTACGGGTTTACTACGTATTCGCGTAAATACAGGCCAGTTAGAAATACGATTAATTGATTCTAACATCACCGCACAAGGAAGACCTTATAGACTTAGCGAGGCAGAGCGAAGAATAGTACGTGAGAAAATAAGCGATTTAATTAAAGCAAAGATCTCATAAGGCCTAGTAATTCACCATTCGCGAGCCCTATGTTACTCGTGAAGAAAAAAGACGGCTTAGACAGATTATGTGTAGATTCTCGAGAGCTAAATAAAAATACGGTCGCGGATCGGTACCCTCTACCTCTTATTGCAGATCAAATCGCGAGATTGCGAAAGGCGAGATACTTTATTAACCTGGACATGGCCTGCGGGTTTCACCAAATTCCCATTCATCCTAATTCGACGGAGTATACAGCGTTGGTTACCTCCGACGGACAATATAAGTACACAACGATGCCGTTTGGATTGAAAAATGCACCGTTCATTTTTCAGAGGGCCATTCTCAAGGCCTTAGGCGACCTCGCTATTCGTACGTTGTTGTCTACTTAGATGATGTTCTAATTATTGCCGATACCATAGATCAAGCTCTGGAAAAATTGTACACTGTATTAAATACCCTCATAAACGCCGGATTTTCTTTCAATTTCTCTAAATAATCTTTTCTAAAGACATCGGTGCTTTATCTTGGATATGTAATTCATAATGGAGAAGTCCATTCCAACTCAGATAAAATACCAGCCGAATTACATCCTATACCTAAGACCAGCATGCCTTGGCATACAGTCCACGTAGATATAACACGTAAGTTAAGTGGTAAAAGTGATCCCAAAGAATAGGTTATTGTTTTGGGATACTTTCACTAAATTTGTATACCTGCGTCATACTCGTAAACTAGATTCATTTAGTACCATTAAAACACTTCAATCTGCTACTTTTCTATTCAGCAATCCTTGCCGGATAACAGCAGGTCATGGAAGATGTTTTACGTGTAAAGAACTTCGAGATTATTGTCCAGATAAACGTACCAAACTTCATTTAATAGCAACCGGTGCTAGTATAGCTAGTGGACAGGTAAACCGTATTATGGGTACGTTGAAAATTATGTTTACAACAGTAGAAACTACCGGGCGGTCATGGCGAAATACAATTGGCTCTGAATTGCACAACCAATCGTATGACTAAATCGAGTCCGTTAGAATTACTAATCGGTAAGACAGCAAGACCCTACGGTTTATTGCTACCCGACAATATTGAAGAAAGAAAAGTAGATATCTCCGATATAAGACAGCAGGCAATAGAGAATATATAGGTTAGCGCTAAATATGATAAAGGTGGATTTGACAAAACTAAAGCTAAAGTGGTTAATCTTGGTGATTTTATATCACACACAAAAAAAAACGAGGGAAGATATCAAACTAAATTAGATCCAAAATTTAAGGGTCCATTTGTAATATCAGAGATTTTGGAAGGAGATAGGCATACCTTAAAAACATTAGATGGTAAACGATCATACAAATACCAGATAGTTGCATTCCGGCTGAATTGGATGTCTGTAGTGATGGCAAGAACAGTGACCATGACGATATGAGTACCCCGTACCGATTATTACCGTAACACTTAGCAGAGTGAGTTTACATGAGCCCAAGTGTGGCCGTGTGATGAAGTTCACATGGACCCCGGTACAGCCGTGTAGTGAAGTTTACATGACCTCAAGTGTGGCCGTGTGATGAAGTTTACATGGGCCCAAGTGTGACCGTGTGATGAAGTTTACATGGGCCCAGGTGCGGTCGTGTGATGAAGTTCAGTGTTTTCACATACGCCCAGTATGGCAATGTGAGGTAATCAAGTGTAAGATCGAGCATAATAGTTCACATACGCTTACGGATAGTCATGTGGTCCAAAGAAATTAGATACGAGATCAACACACAGTTACCGAATTTATTTTGGGTGTCATTAGCACTATGGCCATAACATCTGACGGAGTGAGTTCACATGTGTTTGGAGCGACAATGTAAGGAAGCTCAATGTGACCGTGTGATGGATTTCACATGTGTTTGGAGCGACAATGTAAGGAAGCTCAATTAGACCGTGGAACGAAACTCCGTGTGCTCGTGCGATTTAGAAAAACGAGATTCATTTGGGTACGAAATCAAGAATGGTCCATCATGTCATTGCGACCAAACTAGTAATCCACAGAATGCAATTAGCACTTTGAATACTAATTATAATATTACTGATTTTTGTTCCTTGTTATTAAACTTGTTATTAAACATCCGATCAAAATTTTGTTGTTGAACTGGATCCTTGGATTAGTGGAACGTTTAGTGAAATGGTAAATAATGTCAGTTGCATTGTCTAATGTTAAGAAAACACAATATCTTAGATACACCCGAGGACGTGTGATTGTCAGGATGGCCGTGTCTTTTGGAACGTTTGGGAAGGTTCTCAATACTTTAGTCAAGACTTTTTATTATAGCTGCATTTAAATAATAAAACTGAGGAATAGTTGTTTATGTTTTAATCCGAGTATGGATGCCCGAGGTTTATGACAGTGGGCTTGGGCTCGAAGTGACATAACGGGTCACTGAACGTAGCTGTCACGTCGATTCGAGATTATTTCACGTTCCGCACGTAAGGTGAGAGATTGATACTTCAATTATGATCGTTATTACAAAATTTATTAGAAACTGACAGAGTAACGATACAGAACAGAGTAGACTAGACTAAACTATCGAGTACTGACTTGGGAGGACTTTTATATCAAGGATTTGGCTCCTGTGGAGGGGTTATCGCTGGACATAGGTATGCTGTTACTGCCCAATTATTGTTTTGATGGCTAAGGTATGTGAGATATGACTATCCCATCGCTGTATTCCCAGGACCACCGTGACATAGCCACGGTCACGGGAGAGACGAGTACCGAACTGAGGTATGGAATAATTATATAGCTTTCCTTAAAAACAAAGATTGACCCGAGAGCTACGGAGAGGAGTATATAAGGGCAGTTCCATTTGGACTGCGATTCAGTTCATTCAGATAAATTCTACTTATACGTTGAGTCACAACAGAATCGTGTATCACATCACATCATGGTTTCGTTATCTAACCTAAATTCATTGTCATCGACATCTCGATCATTCAATCGCCGTTATTACTTGTTACACTCTGTAATAATCACATTGGTATCAGTAAATATCATCTATAGTACATCACAACGATGGCCAATTCACGTGAAGATTCATTATACGCTCCTAACTCTAATGATAACCCGACATATATATATGTGTGTGTGTACGTATTAGAAATGTGCGAACTATTAAATTGAAAAGTATTTCATGAAACTATATGCCTTCGTTTTTGTGTTAAAAGAAATCAGATTATCAGTCAAATATTTAAAATTAATTAAAAAACAAAGCTTCGTATGAAAAAGTTGTATTCTGCGTTTCTTTCCTTAATTTGTTATGTTCTTTCAATCATATTACCAGTTACAGGACATCCTATATGAATTAAATTGATGCATATGAAACGTCGTTTCTTTGAAGATTGTATTTGACGCACCAATATTATTCGTTAAATATTGTCCTGTCGTTAATTATGAATCAACCATATTAAAAAAGGAGAAATTTACTATAACACACATATATTTTAATATTAAGGATATATATAATAAAAATATGAAATTTCATTGTGACGTCAATATAGCATAAATGTAGAATCAGAACACTTGTGTAATTCTTCTTATCAAACTAAATTTGAAAACGGTGGCATAAGATTTATAGAAATATAAATTTTGCATTTGGGGAAGGTTAAAGACATTCCCAATTTTACCTAAGCAATATTTTAATGCATAAATTATTCTAAAGGAATGTTTGACTGAAGAAATTATAACAATTAAAATATCAAATATCAAAATAGTCGTTGAAAAATATATTGAATGATATGGAAATTACTTTGATTAAATATGCGATATTTGGATGGTACTGCGTGCAATTAAATTCCACTGCCTAAAACGATATCTGATACGTATTCAAAATTTCAGAATTAACAGAATTTTTAATTAAGCTATACTTATTTCCAAAATTTTCGATGTAGGAAATAAATATAAAAGAATACAAAGATAAAGAAACGAATAAACAAAGTATATAATAATAAGTAGACAGTGGATTTTTATGCAAATTTATATTTTTAGGAATGCAATTTGAAGAAGTTCATCTATAAATCGCATCTATAAATTTTCTTAAATGTATAAAAATCTGCATTTAATAACGAGAAATGACATACCTGCGATTCGTTAAAAATTTTTCAAATAATTGCCCCTCAGTAGGAAACTTGGAATCCAAGAACAACTTTACGCGTTCCCAAATATTTGCACGATTATGAATTCTCAACCAATATCGCGGAACCAAAAAACATCTTACGGATGAAGTAGCTACTATTCTTCGGTTAACCATATTCTCTCCTAATTCATAGGTAACAATATTTTATTATAGAAATAATTTTTGTTAAGAAAATTCTTAGACAAATAAATTTAGTAAAATATTACCTAAGCCGAAACACGCACCCCTGTTAAACGTACAAATTTGCATAAATATTGTACGTACGTCAGTCGGATAACGTTGCTGAGAGGTTGATGAAGGTTCTCTCATTAACATTTCTGCTACATCCGTAATTTTTTGCCATTCATTCATCTGTAGATTTATACATTGTCAAGATCAATGTCCAATTTATAAATTTTCTATTTACAGTCAGTCACGGTACTTACATATCGATAAAATTACTAAATTTCTAAAAAGAAATTAAAAAATTAAAACAAAATTTATAAAAATTTTGAGATAAAATTACATTAGAAATGGCAAAACCATGAATTTTTTCAATGCTAATATATTTTACTTTTAGTATTTTATATCTTTTCACTTTTTTTTTTCTTAATAAAGAAGATGAAAATAGTTAAATTGTGTTTTAATATGCCAAAAAAGCTACCATTCGTAGAGCTACCATTTTGTTATAATACGTTATATTTAAAGAATGTACGAATGTAGATTTTTGTAACTGACTGTACTTACATTCAACTTTCTTTGTCTTAAATAATATGAAGATATAATAATATTTGCCGGTGTCGTACTTACGACATCTAATAATGTAGTTGTAATGACGCTTGAACGTTCAAAATCCATTCTCCTATCAGTTGCTTTCGATGATAGTAAGAGTTGTGCATAATCTATGAAATCTCGACTTCCGTCGATAGCATCGTCCATGCCATTTGCCTTTAGAATTAGGTGAAAAGTTATAATATGAAGTACATTCGGTATTATTGTACATATATTATTACATTATACAGAAGTCCGATTTTAATCTACAAATGCAAAGTACTGATAAATTATCTACTGTAAGAAAAAAATGTTTTGACAGGAATTAAGTCTTTAACAGTCTTCTCATAGTTGGCTCTAGAACTAAAATACAAGTAAATAATAAGACGTTCAGGATATTGGTGGTTTATAACCAGGACACAAAATGGGCATGGAAAGAAATAGAGGAAAGAGTAGACGGAAGAGAAGAGGAAGTGATGATCATCGGCGGAGACTGGAACGCAAGAACGGAAGAAGAGGGAAGGCTGATAAACGAGGACCTAGGGAAAGAAAGAAGCAGGCGATCAAAAGACACGACAATAAACGCGGAAGGAAGAACACTACTAAGGTACCTGGAAGAGAGAGGCTGGGCGATAATTAATGGCAGGGATAAAGAAGGAGAGGAGTGGACCTATATTGGGGAGAGAGGAAACTGAGTAATAGACTATGTGATTGGCAATCAGGAGGCGACAGAAGAAATAATCGGCATGAAAATCGGAAAAAGAACAGAGTCGGACCACGTGCCATTCGAAATGAAAATAGAGAGAGCCGGAATTATAAAAATATGAGGAAAGGAAAGAAGAAGAGAAGGAGAGAAGGGAATGGACAAACGAAAGCATGGGAAAATATTTAGAGGAATGTAAAGACCGGACTTACAAGGGGAGAACTGTAGAGGAATTGTGGACAGAAATCAAAAATAAGATAAACGAAGCAATGCCAAAGAAGAAAGTGAAGATAAGGAAATGGGGCATGGGAGAGAAAGTGTGGCACGACAAGAAGTGGAAAGAGAAGAAAAAAGAGATGAGAAAGAAGATGACAAAGTTTAGGAAAGGAAAATGCAGCAGAGAAGAGCTAATGGAGGTAAAAAGGCATTCAAACAATGGTGCAAAGAAAGAAAGGAAAGACACGAAGAAGAGGAAATGGAGAAAATCAAGAAGATTCAAACAAAACAAGAACCATGGAAATACATAAATAAATATAGAAGAAGAAGAGAGGGCACAGATGAAGAGAAAAGCGAAGAAATGTGGAAGAATCATTTTATGGGGATATTAGAAGGAAAAGAACATAAAGAGGACAAAAAATCGGAGACGCGGGGAGAGGAAGAGAAAATAAGAAAGGAGAGAGAAGATAATATAGAGAAAGAAGAGGTGATATACCAACTAAGAAACCTGAAGGAGAAGAAGGCAACGGGGGAAGACGGGTTAGAAAATCAGGTATGGAAGTATGCACCGAAGGAAGTGGGGAAGTGTTATGGGAGTTATTAAGGAAAGTATGGAATAGGGATGGGATACCGGAAGATTGGAAAAAAGGGGTAATATGTCCGATATACAAGAAGGGAGACAAGAGAGTAGCGAAGAGCTACAGAGGAGTTACGTTAATGGACACAACATACAAGATCTATGCAGGGATACTGGACGAACGACTGAAGACAGAGATTGAAACCAAACTGGAAAAGAGGCAATTCGGATTTAGAAAAGGAAGAGGAGTAAGCGATGCAGTGTTTGTGATAAATCATATCATAGACAAACAGTTGAGTAGGGAAAGAGGGAAGCTGTATGCCTACTTTGCGGACTTAAGAGCGGGGTTCGACAGGCTAAACAGAGAGAAATTGGAGGAGAAAATGGAAAAAATGGGGATTAGCGAAAAACTAACCAGAAGGATCAAAGAAATATCAACGCAGAAACAAAGAATGTGGTGAGGATCAAGAACCACAACATAAAAGAATTTTGGACAGTAAGGGGAGTCAGATGCTCGCTGAACCCGACGTTATTCAACATCTACGTGGCAGGGCTGGCAGAAGAACTAAGGAAAGGACAAGCCAGGGGCATAGTGATAGGAGGAAAAGAGGTATGGTCACTAACATACGCAGACGATATCGTATTGATGGCGGATAGAGAAGAGGAGCTAAAGGAAATGTTAAGGAGACTCAAAAAATTTTTAAAGGAAGTCGAATTGGAGCTGAGCACGGAAAAAACAAAGATAGTAGTATTCGAAAAAAGAAGGAATGAAAGGAGACAAAGAAAATGGAAATAGGGAGATCAAGAATTAGAAGAAGTGGACGAGATAAGATATCTAGGGTACATACTACAGAAAAACGGCAGTGAAACAAATACAAGACAGGAAAAAGAAAGCAACAATAGCAATGAAGAATACATGGAGCGTGGGAGAAAGAATATTCAAACAGGACTACAAGAGGAGAATGAAGATATTTGGAGCATTGGTAGAGAGCGTGGCGCTGTTTGGAACAGAGGTATGGGGCTGGAACGTGGAAGAAAGACTAGATAGAATAAAAAGAAGATACGTGAAACGGATCTTAGATTTAGATATGACAACACCAAACTATATACTGATAGAAGAATGCAAGATAAAAGAAATCAAGGGAAAAACATTAAAAAGAGCAACAAGGTACAAAAAGAAAACCCTAGAATCAAAAAAGGAGCTGGTAAAAGAGCGCATGAAGGAAAGAAAGAGAAACTGGGGAAATGGCCAGGAAGAGAAAAGAACAAGAAAGAGAAAGAAGGGACTAGAAGAGGTGAAAAATGGAGGGACACAGGTGGAAGCAAGAGAAAAACAAGAAAGGTTGACAGCAGACCAAATTATAGAAGAAAGAAGGAAGAGAGAAGCAGAAGAGAGGGGGGAAAGGATAAGGAAATCCAAATATAACAGCCATTACAGAAAAATAACCAAAGAAAAGCTACCAAAATACTTGGACGAAAGAAAAATTCTAGCTAGATTCAGGTGTGGAAACGAGACCAAAGCGAGGGAATACTGGAAAGAAGAGGGAGGAAAACATGCAGACTATGTAAAAGGAAAGAAGAAGAACTGAGACATGTAATAAAAGAATGTGAGACAACGGGAGGACCAAATGAAATGGAAAAAACACTGAATAAGACGAGAGAAGGACTAACAGAATTAAAAGCAATAATAGAGAAAAGAAGGGCAAGGGCAATACAAGACGGGGAGGAATGACAAGAAGGTAGCACAGCAAGGAAACAAAAGACCAAAGTGGCAATAATGAGTAGGCATAAGTTGCAATAGTTTGTAGTCATTAGTTTTAGCTGCTAGAGATAAGAATATGCTAAGGAGTGCAATACAATAAATGTAAGAAATGTAAATCGAAAGTTCGTCCAAAGCCGAGAGACACGGACTAAATAAATAATAAATAAATAATAATAATAATACAAGTAAATAAAATAAGAATAAAATAAAAAATACAAAATTTAGTCCTATTCCCTGTATATTATTACAAATTACATTTATCACTATTATTAGGTATTATAATTATATAAAACATACTTTAGTAGTTTCATATTCGTACTCTAATTCGTCCATCTTTGTAGCCATTTCTAAGCTCTTTAATAATCTGGGTTCCTTCTTTGCATTATTCTTTTCAGGATCGTATAATTCGTATTGAGTTCCATAAATAGAATGTGTTTTACGAACAATTATGTGTTCTATCAGACGACATTCACCTTCTAATAGGAAATGGACATGATTCACCATTCCTTTGCCATCACCTAACAAAACCTTAAATAATTATTTTGTCATTCCATTTACACTTATTCCGCTTCAATAGTATTTTACGAAAAATTTGCAGAAACTATCATAAAGAAAAAGATATATCTTTGATGCTTAAATTATCTCATGAATGAAGAAGGAACAATAAACCAAATTAACATAATTAAATTTTATAATAATATCGTATTTGGCCTTGTTTTAATCAGAAAAATCTCACTAGTACGATAATGAAATCTTTATTACGGAAGAACTGGAAATACAAAATTTCGTTGTTGTATTAGCATTGTCCCACCGCGAGCACTTATAAAGTCTTTAATTACTAATGTAATATAACAAATATAAGAAAACTTAATTTTTGTTTTTCTGTGATATTAATATTATGAGTATTATTTTATGTAATGTAATTTTATACCTCATCAGGTTGAAAATCCTTTAATTTACTGAGAATACAACATTCTCGTATTGTTTCTTCGTCCCAACATTTAAAATAATTGAAATGCACTAACGCATCCTGCAATATGTCCCACTCTCTTTTTAAAGGAGACCGCAAAACGTCATCGAATTCCAAGCGAGGAATGCGAATCAAATCTACTGCGGCTATAAGCAAAACAAGATTATGTTTCTTACATATAATATTTCTGTATATTTTGCATATTTTTACAATCTCGGTTACTCTGTTATAAAGCAATATATCTGCGTTACTTTTAGTAACACGAGAAAACGCTTAAGGAACGATTTGTTTGACTCGAGAGGACAGCTTATTATGATGCGAAACATTCTTTCTTCATAGTCACATTTTGCGAGATTTAAATATTTTCGTAATTTATTTTTTAATGAAACCTTATACATTTCCGTATATCAGTTGTTAAAAACTGGCGATAAATTTTTACTGATTTCAGCAGTACACCCAATATACACCGCTTAAAGTTAGAGGTTTATCAAATTTAGTTCATTAATCCTCGTACAAACTCTAACTTTATCTAACTTGAAGGGGAAATAGACAGAAATACTACGTCATATCCGCGCTATTGTTCGTGCAGGCAGGATAGCCTGCTATGAAAGAAGGAGAAATTGCTATTTTTGGATGTCAACGTGACGCAGTTAGAAAACGCTGTGGATACGGAAACAGACAGTAGAGGGGAGGGGCGCATAAAGGCATAGTGACTACTTCATTCTCGAGCAAATAGTTATCAATGAATTAGCAACTTTAATCTCATCCATCAAAATCAAAGTTCATTGTCCGCTACCTAACTATCTGCAGTCGTACAAGACTTCCTCGTTGACTCGTAGGGCATATTTTTCTGTCGATTATTGAAGGTTATCCTTTTCCGTCGCACAAAACGGTTGTTACATGTTGATCAATCCGAATCCAGCAAAATTGTTAAACTCGCAATTTCTCCTATTTTCACTATGTTGGGCACACCGCCAGAGAATTTAGGTCTTTGACGTTTTTAAAAGTCGCGTTCGCTTCCAAGTTTGCCTAACACTTTCAGATACATTTTTTATACCCTATATAGCAATACTAAGTTCTTTTCTATATATAATATATATTATATAATACTAATCTTAAATTAAGTATTTTAGGACACAAATAGTTTAACACTTTTGTATAGAAAATGAAAAAACGTATCGTTATAATATATCAAAAGGTATAAGATTCAATTTTGAAAAGTTACGGAAACATCTAAATCTCGAAAAATATAACCATAAAAGAAATATTTCGCGTTATAATATTTGTCCCTTGGAAGCAAGCAATTCATTCCTTAAGCATTTCCTCGTATCATCAAAAGCAACGAGATATTGCTTTGTAATAAAATTACTGAGACGTATAGTGTGCATCTATGTTTTATTTTGTTTGTGCTTTATATTTTCACAGATTCAACTGAAGAAGCAAAACTTGAAGAGAGATCAATTTTACTTATTAAAAATTATAACATTGGATATTTTATATATTTTTGTACATTATATGTGAGGTGGATAAGTCGTGATAGGTGCGGAAGGAACACTTGAGTACTTTTAACAATATACAGTTGGTAACTGGTGGTGATTCTACGCGAAAAAAGAAGTCGAAAATATAGAATAAAAATTTTTCGTTTGAGGCTTTGTTTTCGAAAAAATCGACTTTGAATTTTCGCTCGGTACGCGTCCACTTTATCACGTCTCGTTATAAAGTGGATATTATCGTAGTTTAAGTTTGTTTTTGTCGTAACGGAAAATTAAGAATACATAATGAAATAATATGAAGTAATCATAAAGTTTGTTATTACAAAAATTACTGAAAAAAAAAACAAAAAATTTTTATTCTATATTTTCGACTTCTTTTTTCGCGTAGAATCACCCCCTTTCCGCTTGTACCACCAGTTACCAACCACCCTGTATATTTATTAATATATACTCTATATGTACACTTTGCGTAGAACTCGCGATTACTATTAGCGGTTCGTGATTCGCGATTACAAGTTCGAATGATGATTGCTTAAGATGTCGAGAAACTCGGATCAATTATTACTGTTAACTACCAACTATCGACTTGGACTGACGTCTAACGACTGACTTTCCGTCACGAAGAATAGGGTCTTTGTGTAGCGAGCCACTGGACAGAAACCCTTGGAAAGTTTACTTTCGAGTGTCGCTACATATGCATTCTATATATCCTTGCATCTTTAAATGTTGCACGAATTCATAATAATTCACAATCTAATAATAATATTAACTTGACTTGATATTAAAACTTAACAATACAAGATTATTTTCAATGTTATATGGTAGATGAATTTATAATAAAATACAAGCAATAAATATGTAGTTCTACTGTACATACATACTTTTTGTCAATACTGTTGCTGATCTTGGTATTTCATGCAACAATGCGACTTCACCGAATATATCGCCAGGACTCAAGATGCCCATATCAACCTCTTCCGATTCACCTAAGCACAAATAGAATTTATAACGTATCCTTACGCTTTTATAACACAACTACTTCTGCTCAGAAAATTTAAAGCAATCCTTGTGCAAATCAAAATAAAGCGACAATAAAGAATAGAGATACTGTATTTAAAACTTTGTTTGTTAGTTTATGTAGTTATTTGTAACTTTACAAAACAAAGTAAATTTATAACACATTGCAGGGCGATTATAAATTCAAAATAAATTTCTTTTGCTTTACATAAATCGAAAAATTTTATTTTTTTGCCTGTAATTTTCGCTTACGGAGAATTTGAAGACTTACATAAAGGAAAATTTATTTTACGTACCAGTCCAGCGATCAATAACTATTTTCGATACGCTAACTTCTCCGCTTATAATGAAGTAAAGATTTTCAGCTTCGCGACCTTGTCGCACAATTACGCGATCAGGTCGTAAATATTGATAAAAGCATACCCCCGCTAAAATTTCTCTCAAATGTTCAGGATATTTTTTAAACACGCGAAACTTTTTAAATAATTCATATACATATTTTCTGTCGTCCGATGATCGGTCTTCTGGCCTCGTTAATAAATAAGAACGATCCTTAAATATAAAGTGTAACTTTTATCTAAATTATTTAGATGAATTACGATTAACGACAATTTCTAGTTTTATTGTATTTCATATTATAAGTAAACTGCGAATGTTTATACAAATTCATATTTCCAAAGCATAGAACCGAGGAAGCAGAAGTTAAACAGAGATTTCTTTCCTGCACTATTTATAAATTGTTAGAGAATGCATAAGAGATAAGTGTACGTAAAATTTTGTTAAATTTTTTGTAAAACGAATAGTTGAAAAAGTGGACAAGCGTTATATATTACATACAAATTTTATCAGTTTACAACTGTACATTTGAACAAAGTGCTCGTATTTTTATAACACAAACTACATAGACTAAAATAACGGTAAAAACATTGTTAAATATTTATTACTAGATATTATTACATATATAATATTCGGTATATTATTTATATGAAATATATTGCTAAAATATTTTGCATATCTGTAATAATACAGATTAATGAATTAAGCCATAAGGCTTAATTCATTAAAAATCTGTATTATGGCTTTACCTCCCAATTTAATAGCAAAAATACGCATAAACAATGTTTTCAGAAATCTTTGAAATCCTAAGAAAAAGAAAATAAATGGTAAAACAATCTCTTTTCATTGTTATGTAGTTTAGGAATCAATAATTTGGTACTCGAAGCTTACTATTTTATATGCATAAACATCCGCAGTCTAGTTAGATATATACATATAAATGAAAAAAAATGTTGAACCTCTAGAGTAAGAGCTTTCTTTTCGTGTTTTTTTTCTTGTGCCTTCCGAATATTAATTGTAATATCGTCACTGACTTCTTCAACTACAGACTTCTCGGTTAACCATTCGATATATTCCAAGACCAGTCTCACTGCAGCTCGGAAAAGATAGATCCCCTTTAACCTATTGACCTAAACAGTTATTATCATTACTATTATCGTATTATTTTAATATTATGTTTTAACATTATTATTAATATTATTTTCAGTGATCATATCGTTAGATTAACGGAAAAATAACATCTCGAAAATTGTTAATTTTGAGATATCTGTAAAAATTGGTTCCACATTATTTTGTACCTGACTGTAAAATGTAAACATATTCTAACTATGCATTGTATTTACTAAGACAAAATTGAGATAATTATTCAATAAAATTATACTTTTTAAGAAACTGTTTTAATTCACAAAATCTGTTTACGTCATTTTTAATAATAAAAAATAGCCGCAAAGAATATTTTATCACAAATCCGCAAAATTCGAAAAACAATAAAAATAAATAGTAAAACAACATTTCTTTTGGTTATACAAAAATTAGATTACCTGCAACATCATTATTTACAATTCATTCAGAAATTTTCTAACGATTTAAATTCATTAATATAAATTTAATTAAGTTTGCTTTTTTTCTAAATTAAATATTAAATTGATATCTAAATTTAAATTATTTAGTTATTCATTATATAAATAGATAATAACTTTCTAGCTCGGCTCAATTTCCTGAGAATTTTACTTTCCTAGATATATTCTTCTTTTGATAATACGACAAGGTATAATATTATATCTACATATGTACAATAGTTTAATTATTACATATTTTTATTCTCTATGGTGTTTTATAGTACTTTATAATTGTATATTTTATACTTACGACTAATTCTTTTTCTTGTCATTTACAACTACAAATAAGAAGCGAATAATGTTCATATAGTAAAATTATTATTTAAGAACTTTTATATGAATATATATAGCTATATCTGAATATATACTTATATGAACATGTATTAGATTGTCCCAAAAATTTCTTTCATTTTATAAGGAAACATTATTACTATTTCCATCTATTATTTCCTTTTGGGACAACCTAATATACACTAATTTGAAACAATAAAACATTTGGTATTTTTGTATAGAGTCTGTAGCATGTAGTGTATTTTTAATTGTCTGCACCTTTTTTGTTTTAGCTTTATATACTTTGTCTTTTATATAAAGTTATTAAAGTATTTTGTTTTTAATTAATTCAAAAATATTTTATCAAACTAGAAACAGTCTTTCTTTCAAATTTTAAATATGGTAGTTATTCGTTTAAGGATTATTATCAGCATTTCTTCTCATTTTCTCCTACAATTAGTAAATACAGGATACGAGGAAATTAAGTGGCATGACCATGACATCGTGATTCTATATCTCTGAATCGCTGAATTTGTTTAAAAAAATTGCCGTACTGTTGACCTAGATCTTGAAATTCAAAGTTAACCTTTTTTTGCTCGAATTGTATTCTATTCAAACAAAAAACAATTGGTTCAAGAAACATTATAATAAATTGTGTTTTTTAAACAAAATAGCAGAAACAATGAATCTATCTTGGGTCAGTTTTTGGAACGAATATCTCTATACTTTCCTATATGAAACAACGAGATGCATCGGCCAACGGATAAAGAAATGCGATTATATTTTTAGAAAAACATAGTCGACCAACTGCAAACATACCAATAACATTAAGTCGTGCTCTCTTCGACGCCATTCAACTTTTGTTTGAAAGGTCCTTTTTTGTACAATAAGTAATTTCATGAAATCATGAAGTTAGTTGCTTCATTCTATTTAAGGTAGGCTATCTCACGTGCTAAGAAATATAATTTGCTGTTTTCTCATTGATATCGCGTTATTTATTTTGTACCTGACTGTAAAATGTAAACATATCGTAAATCATGTGAATGGAAAAGCCAATGGAACTTTAACATCATTCTTCGAAAAAACAGTTGAGTTGCAATCCATGGTTCCTTTGACAAATTTGGTCCTCGTGATGAATAGAAAACGATGCAAATAAAAAAATTTTGATCCTGAGTTTCATCTTTTTTTAACAAATCTCCACCAGTCCAGAGATGTAGAATCACTCCGTGGCAGTCATGTCACTTGCCTTCTTCATCCTTATGTATGAAGTATATGTATACATAGTTGAATCTGGGGCTGCCGAGCCGATCCGAAGTTAAACCACTAACGAAGTACAGGGTATAGGTTAAACTGCTCGCTTATGCTAATACTTAAATCACGTCCCGGAATCCGGAAACTTTTGGTTTCGCCTCCCGTCAAACGTTTTTCGACCTGTCCCAATACAGCAATTTTTAATTGCTGAAAAGTATTGATATTCATGGGACATTTTAAGTGCAAACATTTTAAAAATATACGAATTATTTATTGAATTCAACTGAATTTATTTCTCAATATAGAATATATTTTTATAAAATCAACAAATGTAATAATGATATTAACGAAAACTTTCAATTTTATCCAAATATGTATCTTTCACCGAAAATTAAAAGAAACTAATTCATTAGTAAAATTGTACAAAATGTACTTACTCTTTTTGGAATTAATGATCTTCTTGCTAGTATTTCAAGAAATGATTCACGAAGTGAAACTTTTCTACTGTATAAACGCATCTTTCGTTTTCTTGATTAACCAATTGTAATATTAATTTAATATAAATTAAAGTCACTTTATAATTTTATAAACGTAATTTAATTTTGTTCAATACTGAATGGATATGCGATGTGACTTGACGTTTTTTCACAACATGTGTGTTGTTTTATCGATAAAGTTATACAGAGTGTCTTGTAAACGTGCGACTACTGTATAGTTTCCTATACTATATGTATATAGCACGTAATATAGTAAAATTATATTCCATGTTTAAAAAATGTTATATATCATAATGCTATATAATTATTGCACGATGTGACAAGTTATACATATGTACGGCGCGTATTTGTAATTTCCTTTGATTTTTCAAAGTCTACTGATACTTGATCTGTAACATACCTATGTATAACTTGCTACGTAGTGTTTCTGTACAGATATTAACATTTTGATTTACGTTACTATTATTATCTGTAGCAAGAAATGTTTCAAATAAAAGTCGAATCGCTTCAAGGGAGATATATTGCGACACTATCAGTTTTTCTGTAAGTGGGCGCAAAAAAGTTATGTAACGATCAACTTTTTAAGTAGAATCATATATTTTTTAATACATTAATCGATGCAATTCGAGATTCTTTATTATAAAAAATTATTAATCTATTTATGTCAAAAAATTATTAGTTTAGTAGATACTTTAACTTCTATTTTGTAAAATTCATCATACGAAAGATAGGAAAAGATGTAACTCTTTCTACTTTTGTATTCCTCTTCCATAGTGGACACTGGTTCGGTAAATATTCATTAAAGAATATTGGAGTA
Organism: Bombus breviceps; assembly: GCA_014825925.1. NCBI lineage: Eukaryota > Metazoa > Arthropoda > Insecta > Hymenoptera > Apidae > Bombus > Bombus breviceps. Next base: position 14,476,617 of record CM026182.1, on the reverse strand, counting down.
TAATTAAGATCGACCTTAAAATTCAAGTTTATATCGTGTTCTTCTAATCATCACGAGGATGAAAACTGATCAAAAGAACAATGAGTTGTAATGTAACTCATGTTTTCTTTAAAAATATAAAGTCTTATTAGCTTTTATTCTGACATTTACTTTATGTTTATATTTTACAATCAGAGAGAAAGTAAATAGGTAGAATGTTCTTAACAATGAAACAAGAGATTATTTTTTGGCATGTGGAATATTCTACTCAACGTGTCAAATTACTTGAAAATTGCTTACAAATATACGAAAAAATGATTCAAACAAAGATTGAATGACATAAAAAAAAACACGATATGAAAGACAATTGCGTTTTTTAAAATGGAGTTCTATTTAAGCCGTTCAGATACCACATTAATTAACTTTGTGTACTGGAAAACAGGAGAAAGTGATGACATTGCAAACAATATTTTTAAAATTTACCTTGGAATTTACTATTGTTTATATGTCATCTCCTTATAATAAATGAACTCATGGAAATAAGTAATTTATTTTTTGAACATGAAACAGTAATCGCACACTTACATAATGAAATTGTGAAATTGACAAAAAGTGGTATTGATCAGTTTGGCCAATAACAATGAGAAGCTTAGTGCTCAATGTGTTAGAAATTAAGTATTTCAGAAGTTACAATCCCATTGGAAGTCATTCTTTCCCTTATCCGGAGATCTACCTATATAAGAATTCAAGAACTAAATAAAAAAACGAAAATTTTTTTACTTAACAAAAACTATTAGCATAATTGTTAAATTAAGCCTTTTTATGTTTTTTATTTTATTATTTAATTAAATATTTATTATTTTATTATTTAATTAAAATTATTTTATTATATTTATTATTTAATTATTTTATTATTTAATTAAAAACAGCACCTTATCTATAATTTATATTAATTGATATTTTTTGTACATTGGGTATATTATCGTCGTTAAAAAATTATTTTGTTGCAATTTAGCATATACAAGAGTCTATATATATATATCTAAGCGTAAAGTTAGGGATCTGCCCTGTTTGGTTACACACACGCATAGACAAGAACCTATTGAATACCACGCTACAAGAACCTATTTAATTCTACAGTTCTACGGAACATTCATATCTACTTTTCCATTCGAGATGGACAAGTATGAGAATGACAAAATCACGCAATAATGAAACTAATTGTAAGTTGCCTAAAAAAGAGAAATTAATTGTTTTTAACGAAAGTTGTCTATTGGATATCCTGACTTAACAATTTGACCTTAGGAGTTTCTTTCTTGTTTAAAGCAAAGGTAATGTGCGAGCACTTATTTTGAGTTTAGATTGATTTTGTTTACTTTCGCCTAGCTCTTTATATTTTATCTAGATGATCTTGTAGATCTTTTATTGCAATTTCGATATTGACGTGTCGTTTGCAAAGCTGTATGTACCTGTTTCCGGTGTTAATGGCATGCCTGTTGTGAATAGAGGATAAAGAACGGGTCCAAGGACGCTTCCCTGTGATATCCCAGCGTGGATTTCTTTGAGCGTGGAGGTTACGTTACCAATTTTAACGTAAAAATATCTGTCTGTGATGTATAATAAGATCTATTCGGTAAAAAGCCATTCGGTAAAATTGTTTGTAATTATTTTTACTAGACCTTCATGCCTTTATCGAAGACTTTTTCTACATCAAAGAATAATGCAGTGCAATATTTGCCTTCTTCCATTTATTTGATTATGTTGTTTACCATTCTGTGTATTTGCTCTATGGTATTGTGATTCTTTCTATATCTGATTTGATGATCTGGGATTAAGTGCTTAGTTGATATTTAATCTGTTGTGTATTACTTTCTCCGCTACTTTGGAGATAATTGGAAGTAAAGATATCGACCTATATGAGGATAGTAGTTTAGGATTTTTGTTTGATTTTTTGCAGCAATATTATTTCCACACATTTCCAGATCTGTGGAAAGTATTCAATCTGAAGATAGCGTTAGTTAAGATTGTTAGGAATCTCAGTCCTTTTCCTGGTAGTTCTTTCAGCATTTTTGATGTTCTTAGGTCGTATCCAGGTTTTTATTATTTTTTAAGCGTCTGATTACAGCAATGATTTCTTTCTTTTTTTGTTTTTTAGCTTCGTGGCTTAATAGGTTATTGTTTTCTATATTTAAGAGAATGTGCAGCTCATTTGTAAATATAATTTGTAAGTAGTCTGCCATCGTTTCCGCCTAATCTTGTATAAATTTTGTCCAACTTCCATCTTGTTTCTGTATCGGTGGTATGGGAGTAATTGATCTTTTTAATCTCTTTGTACATTTCCAAAGTGAGTAAGTACTTTGTTCCTTCGGTATCATGAAGATTTTTTATGAAATTTACAATGTTACTGTTGTTTGATTTTTGGATTTCAGTTCTGATTTTGTTAGTGAGTTTATTGAGTTGATATTGTATTATGGCTACTGTGTCTCTTGCCATTGTTTTCTCAGTTTTTCTCTGTTTCTAATCAAATCGATGATGTGCTTTTGACACCGTGTTGTTAGTGTTCTCTTCTTATATTTTGTGGTGGTGTAGGCTGCTGATTGTAATATGGTAGTTAATGTTTCCGCTGCAATTTCAATATCTTATTTATTTTTTAGAGGTATATTACAATTCAGATTATTGACTATTATTTCTTTATAGGTTGCCCAATCCGTTGTGTTATTTGTTAGTATCTTTTGTTCACCTTTTTCTTCTTTTTCTTTTTATGGAGGAAACCTTCATAAGCACCTCGCGTCCTCTGGGTGAAGGACGCAGGTTAGTTTTTTTTTTTTTATTTAATTCTTTACATTCTCAATTTGTCCAATTTGGACATTTGGTAGAATTTTTCAGTTGTTTGATTATCATGTGGGTGGCTATCCCCAGCGGGGTACCATCTTCGTGTTTGTTAGGTTATATCCTTTGTGAGGTCTGCGGGGTGTTTCCTTTTCAGTCTTCTTTGCATGTTTGAGGTGTTGATCGTTTTCGTAGTTAGTCGGTTTGGGTGTGTTGCTATTCTTTCTTTGTATTTTTCTGCGTATCTGCTAATTTCTTCGTTGACTATTGGTATTCCCAGATCCTTCCGTATGTTCTCGTTTCTAACGTGCCATGGGGCGTTTACTATTGTTCTAAGAATTTTAGCTTGTATTGTGTCTATTTTATTTATATGGCTCATTGCTGCTGTCCCGCATAGTGGTATTGCGTACGTCCAGATTGGTTTTATGATCGTTTTGTATATTTTTAATTTATTTTCTATGCTTAATTTGAATTTTCAACTTGTTAGCCAATACATTTGTCTCCTTGTTGTCTGTATTTTATCTATTATTGATTTAGTATGCTGTTTCCATGTGAATTGTGTATCTAAGTGGAGTCCTAGGTATTTGACTTGCCTTGTTTGTGTTATGTGCGTGCCGTTCAGTAGGATGTTTGGTGGTATCTGTTTTCGCAATGTAAATGTAATATGGTTGCATTTATTGGGGTTTGCTTTTATTTGTTTATCTTGCAGCCACTTTTCTATTTTTGTGATATGTTCTTGTAGTAATGTAACTGTTATTTTTAGGTTAGTGTGCCTGACTAGTGCAGCTGTATCGTCCGCGAATGTCAGTATTTTGCTATTGATAGTTGTTGGTATTTCTCTAATTTTTTCAAGGATGTCTGGCGGAATTATTTTTGTTTGTCTGTTGGTTGGTTCAGGTATAATGGTTGCCCTTACTGCTTTCTATATAGTTTCTGTCAATATTGTTACTGCCTGTTCGATGTGTTCGGGTGTTTTCAATGGGATGTTGCAGCTGATTTTGCTCTCGATTATTTCTTTAAATGTTTGCCATTTGGTGGTTTTATCGCATAGTGTCTCTGGATTGTTATAAAGTATTGGTTCGTTTCTATATGTAATTATTATGGGTGTATGATCGGAGCTAAGCTCGAAGCTGGGTGCTATTTATAGTTTATTTGCGTTTAGTCCCTTTGTAACTGCAAAATCGAGTAGGTCAGGTATTTTGCTCAGGTCTGTCGGCCAGTATGTCGGTCTTCCTGTGGATAATATATTGAGGTTATTGTTTCTAATGTATCTTTCCAGGGTTCTATCTCGAGGTGTAGTAATTCTTGATCCCCATAGCGTGTGCTTTGCGTTGTAGTCTCCCGCTGCTATATACTTGTCGCCTAAGTGTTGAAAGTACTCTTCCCACATTTGTGACGTAATTTTGTGTCGCGGTGGTACATATAATGCTGACAACTGGAGGTGGTTGCTACTAGTTTGTATTAGCATGTAGCTAGTTTGTATTTGTATGTAGTACTGTATACACCTTTCTGACTTAGCTGTGTAAGTGGTGTTTAATGTCGTTTCTTATTATAACTGCGGTCCCACCGTGTGTCTTTCCTGAGGGGTGTTTGGTATCATATATGGTGTAGTATGGAATTTTCATATAGCTTTTTGTAGTGAAGTGTGTTTCTGGAACAAGTAGTATGCCGATATTGTTGTTATATAGGAATGTTTTAGTTTCTAGGGCCCGTAGTTGTAGGCCGCTTGAGTTCCAGGCTGCTATTTTCAGCGTGTCCGTTTTTATTTTTTGCTTAGCATGTTTGTAAATAGTTGTAGCATGAATGCGATTTGATGCATTTGCTGTCTGAGAACTGCGTTTTGTTCGCTTATCATTTTTGTTAGCATTTTGGTGTTTTTGATGGATTGTTTGAGCAGTTCCTTGATTTCCGTAGCGTCGTTGTTGTTCTTGTTCTGATTTTGGTTGTCTAAAGGTGATGATTGGTTGATTACTTGCGCGTAGCTTCGGTTACCAAAGTTGTTGGTGTTACCGTGGTTAATGTTCATTACGTGCTGTACATTCAGTGTTGTCTCAGTTTCTGTGCTATCCTGTTGTGCATGAAAGTTATTGTACGTCCTGTTTCGAAGCGGCGGAAACAGTTTACGTTGCAGTTGTTTTCTGACTATACAGCCTTTGTAGCTAGCTGGGTGGTTTCCATTACAATTGCAGCATTTTACCTCATTTATTTTTCCCATGTATGGGCAGTTCGTTGTTAGGTGCTTTTCTGCACATTTGACACACACCGGGTTTCTGCTGCAGTAATTTTGTGTGTGTCCATACTGCTGACATCGTATACATTGCGGTATGTCTTTTTTATGTCTAGGTGGCTCCATTGTTATTATTGTGTTTAAAACTTTTTTAATTTCAAAAATTTCTTTGTTATTATTTTTAGGTTCAAATTCTATTAGGAATAGCGGTAATAGTTGTTTAGTATCATATCTGGTTATGTTGTTTATTGCTCTTACCTGGTGTCCGATTTTAGCTAGTTCCTTGCATGTGTTGCTTGTATTTGTTTTTAGGTGTAATCCTCTGATTACTGCTTTGTAACTTTTATCAGTTTTGAGCTGATAAGTGTAATACCTGGCGTTTTTCTCTTTTAGTGCTTATCACTTTTCTAAAAGTTTCTGGGGTGTTAGTTTGTACTTTTACCTGGTCCAGTATTAATTGTTTTATACTGTACTTTTCTTTTCCTGCCGTGTTGTTAAATAGTTCAATGAGGGGGTCTATTATTTGGACATCTATGTAGATTGGTGGTGGTTTGGCGATGTGGGTTATTGGTTTTTCGGCTGGGTCTGTTTCTTTCTCTTCTGGCAGTGCGCTGAAGGAGTTTCAGAGAGTAATTTCTTGTAGTCATTGTTGCTTTTCTGCTTCTGTAGCTTTCCTAACGTTTGTGTTTGTTGTTATTTTCCGTATTTTTGTTAGAAGTTACCACCTCCCAGCTTTCATCCTGGTGTGATAGTTCGTTATTGATTTTATTCTCATCATTCTTTTGTGTAGTTTCCATTTCTATTTCCTTTGTAGCTGAGCAGTCCTGATCTTCGTTTAGTGATTCATTTAGATTCATTCTATCTTTTTTTTTTATTAACGTGGAGGAAATCCGCACGGGCACCAGGCCGCTTCTGGGGAAAGCGGCATGGTAGTGCCGCACTCCAACCGACTAAAACCTCCACGATGACCGTCTCGGATGCGATCGAAAGAGGCCCGGGAACCGGTGCGGTTCCCCTACCGGACCGCTTGGCTGCCAGCGCCTAAGTCTGAACTACACCGAGGGGCGCATCGAACCTAGCGCGCCTCGGCCTCTGCCGCGCCCCCGCCGACCGATCCTCTCGGGGTGAGAGTTCCGCATCCTCACCATCTCCACAACCTCCTTCCGAAGCATAACCCGCTCACAGAAGGAGGTCACGGTCCCCCTCCCTCTCTCGGTCATCAACAATGCCGCAAGGATCGCCGGCGGCGAGAGGTCCCATCCGATTTCCACAATGAGGTCGTGGCACGGCCGTGCCCATGCCGGGCAGTACTCCAACGTGTGCTGCGCCGAGTCCACGCTCGCATCGCAGTGGAGGCAACGCGTGGTCGTCTCTTTCGCGATTCGGTGCAGGTACTCACCGAAGCAACCATGTCCGGTGAGCATCTGCGTCACCCTGTAGGTCAGGGACGGCCCGCCACCGTCCAACCAAACATATGTCGAGGCTGGCGCGCCATCTGTCGAGCAAGGCCCGCCGAGCCCGAACCCTAATGTCGGCCCCCACCGGGCCGACCCCGCCCGACAGACCCCGAGTGCGGAGATAACTCTCGCGACACCTCAGGGCCTGCAGCTCGAACGGGGGAAGCCCGACAAGCACCACCGCTGCCGCCGCCGAAATGGTGCGGAAGTCCCTCACTACCCTGATGGTCACCGTCCTGTGTAGCCTCCTGACCACTAGGAGACTGCGACGGTTAGCCATCAGGTCCTCCGCCCAGATTGGAGCTCCGTAGAGGAGCCTCGATCACACCACGCCGGTATACAGCCGGCGCACCCCGACGCCGGATCCGCCCAGCCGAGGCAGCAAACGTCCTAAGGCGTTCGCCGTCACCTCGACAGACGGTGCCAGACGCTTGAAATGCTCCGAAGGTCCAGTGGCCGTCGAGGGTCAGGCCCGTATACTTCATGCTGGTTCCGACCTCGATCTCCCCCTCCAACCTCAGGCGATAATCCGCTGAAGGCGTCCCGTTATCGGCCCTGTGGCAAACCACATTGCCTCAGACTTCTCAGGGAACACCCTCAGCCCCAATCTCTTGATCTCGGCGACAACGCAGGCCACTGCCAGCTCCGCCAGACGGACGGTTCTGCCCCACGGCGTGCCCTAGACCAGCACCAACGTATCGTCGGCGTAGCACGTCAGCGCCGAGTCCGGAGGCATCGGCGCCCGAAGCACCGCGTCGTACGCAATGTTCCACAGCAATGGACCCAATACCGAACCTTGCGGGACTCCGTCGTGCACCACTCTCCCAGTCATCCCTCCGCCGCGGACAGTGTAGACGATGCTCCGGTCCCGGAGGAACGCCCAGACCACACCCCGCAGGTATGCGGGTACGCGATGAAACTCGAGGACTCGGCATATCCTGCCCGAGGGGATGCTGTTGAAGGCGTTGACCACGTCCACCGAGACTGCCAACGCCATGTAACCACGCCGCTTGGCCCCATCAACAAGGGAGCGGACACGGGCGACAGCGTCGGCCGTGGATCGCCCCCTCCGGAAGCCGAACTGTCCGTCGTGCAGTCCGGAAACACCCCGGGACAAATGCGACTCGAGGCGAGCAGCCACCACTATTTCCAGCAGCTTGCCAGCCTCGTCCAAAAGGCACACCGGCCGAAAGGTGGAAGGCGAGTCCGGAGAGCGTCCCTCCTTCCACGGAACGGGGAATTCGCCCCGAGACAAGCATCCGTTGAACTGACGCATTAGTCTCGGGGCCAATACCCCGGCGACATCCTTCCACAGGCGGGATGGGACTCCGATCTTCCCGACCGCCCCGGCCAATTCTTGCTCGGTGACCCTCAATTCCGGGCTACAACTTCACGTGGCTCTTCCTCCGGCGATTGAGGTTCCTGTTCCTCCCATTCGGTCAAACTGCCATCTTCCTCGTTCGCCGCTCCCGGGAACAGGGTGCCGACAACCTCCTCCAGGAACCGAGGGTCCATGCTCTCCGTTGCGGGAGGCACTCATGGATGGAGTTTGTTCAACACCATCTTGTAAGGGCGCCCCCAGGGATTTGAGTCGAGGCTGGCCAGGAGCTCGTCCCAAGCCCGCTTCTTCGCCTCCTTGATGGCTTGCTGCAGGGGCCTCCACGCCTCGCGGTAGGCCCCGTACAGACGAGCCACCGTGTCTTCGTCCACCCGCCGCCTACGGCGGGATCTGGTGTACTGGCGCTGAGCGCAAATGCACGCCTCGCGGAGACATGCGATCTCCTCGGTAGATTTATTATATCTGTAACTCTGTTTATGAAATATGTTTCGCCTTTGCTTGTTATTGGTGGTATTTGCTGTTGCATTTTGGATTTTCCACCATTTGGCGATGGGCGCTGTCGTTGGTCACTTTGTTTTCCCCACTTGTCGCACTTTCACTGAAGCATTGTTTCACACGTCCGTTTAGCTCGGCTGCTCGTGCAGAACTCATCTGGTATATTGTGATATATTTCTGTTTGCCCTCGGTGGTTCTATATTTATTAACGTACTATATATCCCGTTTATGTTATAGACTTCTTTGTTGGTTTTGCTTACTCAAGTTCTATAAAGAATATTGGTAGTGGTGCTGATATATCGATCTTAACCAGATTGATCACATTACTTATTTCGCGTCCTTTTTCCATCAGGTCTGCCTTAATATATTTTATACTAAGTTTTAATCCTTTTAAAAAATACTCCTTTTATCACTACCTGAAATTTCTTTTCATTCTTTGATTAATAGGTGTGATAGTTTTCATTTATTATTCTAAGTATAGTTTGATTTGTTTATCTCTTCACTGTTCCATTAATAATTCTTTAAGTCCTACGAGCTTGCTTAATGTTTCTATTAGTGGGTCAATGTTAGGAGCTTCTACGAAAATAGGTGGCTGTTTAACTACTGACGTATTAGTTTCTTGTACTTCTCATTATTTAGATTTTGCTATACTTGATATCTATTTGATGGTTGCGGGTGTTCTAGTCACTTGGGATTAAATTTAATTAACTAATCTTATTTCCGTATTTGCATTTTCCGGATTAGTAGTTGTTCTTTTTTTCCTTGTTTGATTGACTAGTTTCCATTGCGCACTGACAATATTTTCCGTTTCAATGTCACAGAATGTATTTGTAGAGCATAGAGTCCATAAGTTATGACTGTTTATTTGTCATTATTGGCGGTTGTTCGAAGAACATCGTTCTGCACTTTATATGCACTATATTTTCTACCCAGTATACACCGAGTAGTTAAGCAATTATCCGAGAAAATAATTTGAACTCGTCTGTTCGTTTCGCATCGCGTCACAGTAGTGACGGTTGTGTGAAACGGTTTAAAATGACGAAAATCGCAGTTTTCTTCGATTTTCTGTAGGAAAATGTGAGGTTTGAACATCAGCATACGTCGCGTACTATACATTGTAACTTTGGCTATCAATCGAAACTCAATTATACTTTATCAATTTATATCTCTCTAGTCAATAAGTTGTTGTAATAAACATTAATTTATATGTATTAAATCAGAGCAAACTCATTTGAACCACCTCTATTATTATAATAGAAATAAGGAGATCGATCAATTCGTGGCGTCGATTATTTAATCATAACGGGAACTTACAACTCTCGTTGACGTGCTATCTCGCGATCGCGTCTCTCCGCGAACGGTCGAAACAAACCGGAAATGATGAAATTCAGGCGACCGTGTACGCCGATTCAGGCGTATCGTGTTTTCTTACAAATACATACATGATTTCAGTCAGCAAATTTTTTTTCTGCAGTTGTGTCGCAACGAATTCACAGTCATATTAAAGTATGCACTACTAAATGATAGAAAATTTTATATACTTAGACTTAACTAATTAGTATGTAAGTGCTATGGACAAAAACATTTTAATAACCAACATTCAAATGATATTTTGTCTATAACTGTTTTTAAGGATCTATTAATAACTGTCTATCTGCTTTATCCTCATCACTGGGGTGGTTCCGCTTTGAACTAGTGTCACGAGTAATGTGACGCAATAGCGGCTTTTCTTTCAAGATCTATATCGCCTTCGTTCCATAGAGACAAGGCTAATGTAACAATGACATTTTTTTATTTTTTATCTTTTGTTAATAAAAAATTCATTAACATATTGGAGAGACTTCTCCGATTGAAACGAGACCAAATATGATATTGTTATAAAATTTGGTTATGTTGTGCTGACATTGTGCTTATGAATCTTCCTTGGTTGTACTTCTTGCTGTGCGATATCCAGTTGCCTCCTAACTGTTAGAATATAGGCTGAGGATCTAGCCCTAAGGCCCAAACCTTACACATGTTTAATGGGCGATACAAATAGACACGAATACGATATACACCCATAGCACATTAACACTTTGTCCTTTCCCTCTTTTTTTCTTTTTCTTGCGCCATTGCATGTTATTACCCTTAATACTAAGTATGTAAACAAAAGGCAGTCGCTGGCTAGCTCAGAAGGAGAGGTATTGCTCATCAGCTATTTATCAAACATCTCTTGTTAACTTATCAATCTTAATACGTATAATCTTGATAATTTCAACTATTGAAAGTTAGAGAAGTAATAAGTTTTACTAAAAAAAAAATAAAAATCGTGAATCACAAATTAGTCATGATGTCAAATCTGATCTGCAGTTAATTCTTTCGTCCATTTTTACTGTTTTTGTAAACGAATACATACGTATGGCAAAACAGATACATCACGTTAAAAATATTATTCGCAACTTATCAACTACTAAAATTACTATTAAAATGAAATTTAAATTTTATTATAACAAAAACATTATCGAAAGGAAAGTAAATTTAATATTAAATCTAAAAGATTATTATGCATAGAGAATATATCAAAATTATTGCATCCATTAACATTCCACCGATCCATTATCCACTGAAGGAACTAAGTTTAATTATTCCGCGATTTTGTTATTCTTATACTTGTATTTATCTCAGATAAAAAGGTATGAACTTTTCGACCGAACTATACAATAAAATAGACTCTTGTAGCATAGAGTCACAACGAGTAATACCTCGTTTGTGATGGAGCTATATAGATTTTAGCGCGGAACATCTTCAATACTTGCCCGCTGGAAGCAGCACTAATCCGATAACAACCAGAACTGTATTTACAGTTCTCACATTTGTGAGTACTCTCACTTCCTCTCTGACAGAACTATGTAAAAAATTCAAAACATAAATTGAGCATTATCGATAATATAGTTTGTACACCGAAAAACGTTATTCGATATGAACTCTATATCATATATTATTTATGATGTTACCACTGACTTGCACTGCTTGTACATGTGAAACATCAAGGCACATTTCAATGAGTTTATGAACCCAATGATTATATACATATGCTGTAAATTCACCCAGCGTGACTTTTGGTTTTCATAAAGGCTTGAATTTCATATAACTAAGTAATAATGGTAAGAAATAATACAAACATTAATTATTTTATACACATTAGATATAATTTATAATATTTTAAATATATATTTTCGAGAAATATTTGTTTCATAATGGGGTAATGTTGTAAGGTAATGTTGTTATAAAAGATATTTGTAAATATCTTTTACAACTTTACCTCATTATGAAACAAGTTTGAACTAAAGGAGAAAGTACAAATTTTCATTGCTTGATTCAATATAACAATGTTAAAATAATATGTTTCAGAGTTTTGGTTTGCCATCACTTGTTCCAAAACCTACTGTAAACGACCAGTTCAACATTCACGATGACAATTATGGTGTACCTAATCCAATGGTTTCAGGGTACGAATAAATTATTACACAATTTTATTAACAGTTGAATTTCTAACATTTAATATGAATCATATTATTATTTCTTGTTAGATTAACAGCATCTAGGCAGCACATAGGTTATGCACATCCATTGGAAGCATCTGAGAGAAGTGTAAAAAAAAATAATTTTATTTATTGGAGTAACAATTGAAAATCATAGAGAAGGAACAGGACTGTTGATTTTTTTATTTCATTGTCACTTTATGACTAGAAAGGGATATTTTAAAATAAATTAATAAAATACATAGTTAAAAATGGGAAGAGTTTGTTAGTTCCAAAGATATAGACAATGATGTTTCTTAGAAGCTAAAGATATAACTATTAACACTTAGCGAACCGCATGCTCCACAGCGAACCATACATTTCTCACTGCAATAGACAAGCCAACCTATACATTGTCCACTGCATATTTTTCGAAGTATTGAGAACTAATGTTCACTACTTAAAAAACAAAGAAGTCTAAAATTTATTTAAGTGGTCAATTATATTCTGCGGTAATTATTTTGTTTAACAATTTCACATATTGTTTATACAAAACATCAAATTAAAAATATATATTAAAAGTATAAAAAAATATAGGTAAAATTAAAAACATTAAAGATGACTAAAGATAAATAACATGACTTGAACGTGAAATTAAAATTTCATAATGCATTTTAATATTTTTTTACAGTGTGGTATCGTTCAATTATAACTTTATTTAGTCATAACTCATAGTGTACCTTTTTAATTAATTTTAACACCATTAAATTGGTGTATTTTATTATGTACTGTACTTTATAAAAGTGGAAAAAGTGGTACAATTAATTGAGAACAGTTCCAACTAAACAATAACTGATAATAACAAAAAGGGGGGGGGGGCAAACACGTTACTAAATTCAAAAAAGGAGACCTCCCTGTTCGGTCATACAGCGATATATTCCACACAGAGGAGATCTTCCTATCTTGTTGGTTAAGTGTTAAAACAAATAATATTTTTATATTGTGGTAAACAATATTTTTAAAATTATAGAATGTGGGAAAGAAATATATTTTTCTAAATATATATATATATATATATAATTTCAAAATTAAATGAAAGAATAATTTTGATAATATAAGAATAATTGATAACACTCCATTTTAAACCGCTTCTCTGTAAAGAATGAGAATTGTGACTTATTGTCTTCTCTTGTGATTTTCAATTATTTGTACAAAAATTTGTAATATATATTATATATGTGTATATTTTTTAGTATGAGAAAAATCGTACTTGCATGAACATGGTGTTATTAAGAAACACACAAGGATTACATGCTCCAATGCGTCTAGCAATGGAATTAAAAGCTACTGAAAAAATTGGAAGACTTCCATTTCTTCCATCATCACACATGATGAAAGATGTGTTACTTGGAAAGGATGAAGAAATAGGGTAAATTAATTAATATATATCATCTATCTAAATTAAATAATGTATTAGGTAGAGAAATTAACCTTTACATACCTTTACATTGAACCAACTATAGATCTGTTTGAAATCCAACATTTTCCTATATTTTTGGATTTTAAACTATCAATTTTAACTATGAATTGACAAAACAAGTAACATAATAGTAATACTCAAATGTAATAAAAACTCGTGCAATTAAAGTGAACCAAAATACAATTTCCTGTCATTTAAATAAACTAAAATTGGTCCAAAAATAACAGAGATAAATAAATGCTAAATCATAAATATCTGAAAGCCTTATACAAAAAAGACATTGAATTAATTTCTATATCTAATATAATTAGATTGTATAAATTTATGCATTTCTGTGAAATTTAAAGCTATAAAAATAAACAGAATGCATATAAAGTAGAATAAAAAAAGTAGAGCACTCATTGGAATTTTTAGTAAGTAAAACAATTTTGTATTTAGGTACCCCTTCATTATATTCATAAAAATATATATTTGCATAAATATTCCCAATCTATTTATAATTATACATGCATCTTCAGGACATTAGTTTATAATTTCTGAAACATTGATTAATATAAATATTAAGGTTTTAATAACTTTTTATACATTTAGGTTTGAAGACATATTAAACATACCTGAATTTAGAGAACAAATGGGGCAACCACATGCTGTTGTTGAAAAAAGTCTTGGAATATTATAAACACGGATATTTCTATTTCTAATGAGTTTGGCTTTGTATTATTGAATATCTTAAGTAACAATAAATGTTTGGTTCTTATAATTAGGTAATTTATTTTAAATAGCTAGATTTATTTAAGTGAAAAATTAGATTTCATTATATATATATATAATGATCTCTAACCATACGAGATGATCATACTACTATTACATATTTTCTTAACTTCTTGAATTGCAACACGTAATTCGTTATCTTTCATATCTTGCAAACGCGTTTGAATTGATGTAAGAATTGTTTACACTTTATTTTCCTGCATATGTATTACAAAAGGAATATGAAATTTTTCCTTGTATCTGAAATAGTAAATACACATATAACGCTACATTTCATAATCCTTTATTCGCAATAAAATTATATGATTAAACTATAATTTTTTTTAATTTAGTCACAAATTATTGTATCTAATAATTGTTTTTCTTGCTTTGACATAGATTCGAGTTCAGGATTTTGTTTATGATTGTTCAGAATGTGATTCTGCAGTAAAAAATTGTTCCCTTGCTAATTTTACTATTAAAGCTGGATGTCTAAGCAATACATTTTCCTTTTTTAAAAATAAATGACTTGCATATGCAATATATTAATCACCAAATAATATTTATTTTATTACATAAACAGAAGTCCGTATCATAAAATTATGAAATTAAAATTACATAATAATAATTATTATTATAAATTGTCTTTACCAGAAGTATCCAAATTATCTAAATATTCATAAAAATATCTTTTAGTATTTTTAACTGATGCAAATGATCTCATATGTGCTACATATTGTGCAATATCTGGGCAATGTTCAATAACATTATTTCATGATTTCTAAAAAGCCATTCAAATTGTTCAGAAGTTAAAGCATTTACTTCTGATATACTTAAAATCCCACCTAAATACATATGTAATACACAAACTGTATAATTTAAAAGTTTACATGCATTAAAACTTAACTAAAGGCTTACCATTCATAATAAATATTATCTATACAACTAGAAATATATTAACATTTAAAACATTGTTATTTTCTTTCAAATTTATATTTTTTAATAAAAATTGTATAATTCTAATTATATACATGCAATAAAATAATTGAAAAATGATAAGTTTTATAGTGAGGATGCTTACCACCGATATCGTTCTGTTTCTTTCTTGAGATATAAACTTCTTCAAACTTCATTGGAGAGAAGCATGCACGAAGTTCAAAAGATTATCAGTAATTAATTTCACGCACTTGAAACAAAATTTTTTTAATAAATCACGATTATTTTTCAGGGTATAAGTATTTATTTCTGACAATTTATATATCAGTAATATTAACAACAATAACAACTTACAACTATAAATATAAATTAAGTTTCATTAAAAATATAAAATGATCTTCGATATGTTATCGAACTATCAACGCTTAACTATGTTCCATTATTGGCAAATCAAATTCAAGGTTACAGATAAAGAGAGATTTACATATGTATTAAATAAAATAAATATGGCATAATTCGTTATATAAATACATAAACGCATTTAAATATAGTTTTTAAATAATATTAATTATTCTCTTATATACTATAAAATATTCAAAATTTACTTAATTACACCTGAATGTCTAAAAACAATATAAATGCAATAGTTTAAAGAACGATAATGATTTTGAAAATCTATTATATGTAATCGAATGTACGTTTTAAAAATTGAATAGTATTCGAAAAATATAAAAATTTTAATAGATATGAGTAAATGTATTTGAAGCAATGATCTTTTGAATTGATTGAAGCAATGGATTTTTAAATATTATGTGTTTAAATGTATAAATCTCTTAATTAAATATTATGATTTAAAATATTAAACAAATAAAGTTTAAATTATTCACGATAAAAACTTTAGAAATGTATTATATGTAATCGAATATATATTTTAGAAACATAATAATTTTCGAAATATTATAAATATCTAGACTTAATTACAAACAAAAGTATATTTGAGACAATATGTGTTTTATTTACAATGTATTTAAATATTGTAATCCAACGTAAAACTCAAATTATTCAAGTTACAATGTTTTTCATAGAATATTAACTGTATTACAAAACATTACTTAAAATTTAAAATTTGTAAGAAATCATATATTGATCATTTTACGCGCGATGAAATTCAATGTTATATGTGTTACATGTTATATGCGTTCGATGTAGGTATGTAATAAATTGGGTAATAATTAGAATTAATTTCTTTACAACGTTATTTTGTGATAATACATTTTGTTTACTCCTTGTTTTAAATAACCTGGCATAAAACCGCAGTTTATCCAAAGGAAAATAAATATTCAGCACTGCGACAGACATGAAAGGTTATCGCAATTAAATTACAGAATTATCAAATAGCCAGTATAGTTCAACTCCGTATCCGATTGTGAGATACTTTTACTTTATTAAATGCTATTAAATATTAAATTAATTTGAAATTAATCACAATATCATCATTTCATTACCAGGTTCATTATTTAAATTTTTAATAGAAAAATATTATAATCTTCATATTACACAAGACATAATTTCATATAATATTGAAAAATATGGATATTAAGATTTTGGACGGTGGATTTGGTTCACAATTATCCACTCATATTGGTGCAAAAATTGATGGCGATCCTCTATGGACAGCAAGATTTTTAGCAACAAATCCTGATGCAGTTTATGCTACGCATTTAGATTTTCTACGAGCAGGTGCAGATATTATTGAAACAAGTACATATCAAGCTTCAGTTCCTGATTTAATGAAATATTTATCTGTAACTGAAGAGGAAGGTATAAAATTATTACACAAAGCTGTAAATCTTGCTAAAAATGCAGTGAATGATTATATTAAAGAAATTATAGAGAACAATGCTATTGAAAATAAGAATCCTATTATTGCTGGCTCCTGTGGACCTTATGGAGCTAGCCTACATGATGGTTCTGAATATAATGGAGCTTATGGTAAAACAACATCTCGTGATACCATCATTGAATGGCACAAATCACGTATAAATGCTCTTGTAGATGCTGATATAAATTTATTAGCACTAGAAACTATACCTTGCTGTCAGGAAGCAGAAGCATTAATTGAACTTTTAAGAGAATATCCAAACATTAAGGCATGGCTTTCATTTTCTTGCAAAAAAGACAGTCAAAACATAGTAGATGGGAGTAATTTCCAAGAAATTGCTTTACGTTGCTATAAAACGGCATTACCAGGACAAATAGTTGCCATTGGCGTAAATTGCATTGCTCCAGAAAACGTAACACCTTTACTAAAAAATATCAATACAGGACCAGCAAATGAGTTTATACCATTAATCGCATATCCTAATAGCGGTGAAATCTATTTACAAAATGAAGGCTGGATAAAAAATAGAAACTCTGCTTCATTTGAAAATTTTATTCCTGAATGGCTAGAACTTGGAATACGTTATCTTGGAGGTTGTTGCAGAATATATGCAGAAGATATAAAATCAATTAGAAAAGTAGTAAACAATTTCAAGAGAAAAAGGGAGTCATAATGGATTAACTGTTTTATTTAATCAATTATTTTAAATACGTCATTATGTTAAATCAATTATTTTTTTCCTGTTTATATTAAGTAAAGTTCTGTGACCTATATATTAAATATTTAGAAAATATATGTATGTTTTTATATAATCTTATATTTTGACTAATATATCTTAACAAAATATATCAAAATTAATAACATCTATATATATATATTACGATTAATAATTTTCAGTTAATATTATTTGCTACTAAGGAAGGAAAATATAATATTTTTTATATATTCATTGCACATACATATATATTGTTATATTTTTTTTGTCATAAAACAAACTATGTATTAGTCTTGTTCATTTGTTGTGTACTGCATTACAATAATATGAAAACACTATGAAAACTTAAATTCAGCACTATTAGTAATGATAATAAAAAACAACTTCCAATTTCTGTAACAAAAAATATCAATTAATGTTGATTATCAGTTAATGCTTATCACATCAATGTAATTTGCTAAATTTAAAAGTGTTAGGCATATATATGGTAGATATCATAACACGTAGTTTATCGTAACATACGTAAACACGTGACTAAATCTGATCTTAATATAAAAATTGTACAGTGTAGGTACAAGAAGAAAATTAACGGTTTTTGGAACAATTATACTTAAGATTTTGCTCACGTTAATATTTATCTTACTGATTCGTTATGGACTTTGGAATAAGTATATTTTATAAAGCCAATTGTAGAAATTATTGCTTCAGACTCGCAAATACATCTAAACGGCCAAGACGTGCGTAAAATAATAAAAGTTGTTCTTTTTTATGTTACAAACGCATTACTATTACACAAAATTATAGTTATATTTAAAATGTTTAAAACTGAAAAATAATTTTATATTTTTACTCGTGAATAGATATTATTGATATTAAAAATATTTGATAACAATTTTAAAAGAGAATCATGCAAGAAGTGAAGGTGTTAGATGGTGGATTTTCTACACAATTAGCAACTCATGTTGGTGATATAATAGATGGTGATCCTTTATGGACTGCACGATTTCTTGTTACGAATCCTAATGCAGTTATTTCTACGCATTTGGATTTTTTAAAAGCTGGAGCAGACATAATTCAAACAAACACTTATCAAACATCTGTTGATGGTTTTTCAAAGTATATGAACCTTTCAGAAGAGGAAGGTCTTAATTTGTTTTCTAAAGCTGTAGATTATGCTAAAGAAGCTATAAATTTATACAAAGAAGAGATAAAAAATAAAAGAAATGTTATAAATGCAAATCCACTAATTGCTGGATCAGTTGGGCCTTATGGAGCCTGTTTGCATGATGCTTCAGAATATACTGGAAAATATTGCTCAACTGTGTCAGAAGAAATTCTTATGAATTGGCACAGACCACGTATTCAAAAATTAACAGAAAGTGGTGTTGATATGTTAGCTATAGAAACAATTCCATGCAAGCAAGAAGCAAAAGCACTGGTTAAATTATTGAAAGAGTTTCCAAATAGTAAAGCTTGGTTGTCTTTCTCATGTAGCTACGATGGAAGGAGCATAGCAGATGGCTCTCATTTTCAAGACATAGCACTATGGTGTTATAAGGAAGCTTTGCCAGGACAAATTTTAGCAATTGGAGTTAATTGTATCGCACCACAAAATGTAACTTCTTTATTGAAGGGAATAAATGAAAATTGTAAACAAGACTTTATACCACTGGTAGTATATCCTAATAGTGGTGAAAAGTATACAGTAGAACAGGGTTGGGTGAAAAAAGGAGAAGGATATTTTTTACAGGAATTTATACACGAATGGCTTGATTTAGGTGTTCGATACATAGGTGGATGTTGTAGAACAAATGCTGCAGATGTGAAGAAAATACGAACAGAGGTAGAAAAATGGGAAAGTAATTAAATGTTGAAATTCTATTACATATATTGCACATTTACACTATAGGATAAAAATAAATCCTTAAGAATATGAGCAGAAGATTTATTAAAATATTTTTATACATATTTATAATTAATATAAAATATTTCTCCTATAATCATTTATGGGTTACATTTTATATTGGATATATTTTAAGAAACTTTCATTTTTAAATGTAAAAATATATATGTACATAAATTGAGAAAACAGTTTTTTGCACAATTTCTCCTTTAACAAAATATATGTATAAATAAATTATATAATATATATATATATTTAAAGATCAGGCCTAATAATATAATTATTAAAATTTAAAGATTTTTAAATATTCTTTATAATTAAAGCTCAAACAAAGAATATGTCAAAAGATTCCATAACTATTTATTAAACATGAAAAAAATTGGTTACAGAACAGTAAAAGTTTCTTATTTATCAAAATACATTCAATTTATTAATATAAATTATATATTATTTATATCATTATTAATTCTCCAAAGACTGGAAAATATAAACCAATTCATTACCTATGTAATATAAACATCCTTCTACATTTACATTTACATTTTTGTTTTCTATATCAACATTAAATACACAATTGGGTGGAATATGAGTTTTATCTTTTAATATATTACCGGCTCTAGTCTTTATCCTCGGTCCCATGAGAGGATCATTATAGCGATACAGAGAAACTGATGTTGGATCTAAAAAAAAATAAACAATTTAGGTTATTAAGGTTATTTAGGTTATTAAAATGAATAATGTAGGTTAGGTCAAATTAATTTGATTTATGCATACCCCTTATAATTTTGTTTTCTTTTAATATTCGTAATATTATATCCTCTATAGTGTCTCCATCTGCTATTATAATATCCATTCTAAATAAACCATGGTACTTCTGTGGATTTATGATGCATACTGACACTCCTTGCTTAGTAGAAAAATTCATGTAAGGTGCACCTGGACAACATTCCTCCTTCGTTTTTTCTGGAGCTTCATCCGTATACTTTATCATGATATTCTCTAGCTAGATGTGAATAGAAAATTATTAAACCTAATAAGAAATATTAAAAAGAATATAATACTTACATCTAATGTATTTTGAAGATATTTTTTGTTATCTTGGAGAATCTTAAACTCGTCAAAATCTAACGTTAAATTCAATGCACTTAATCCGACAAGTTGCATTTTCTCTTTCATAATTTGTACAAATGGCATTACCCGTTTCGTATGTTTTTTTAATTCCTGTAGTTTTCCCAATTCTGTTGCAATAATTTTATTTTCTGGTAGTTTATTGTCATTTTTCTGAAAAATAATTTTGCATAAAATATTTTGGTATAAACACATAAATTAATTATATTTATAATATTCACATATGGTATGAACAAAAGAGTAGATTAGAGCTTAACGATTAGTAACTTAGAAAAAGATAATTAAAGCGGGTGAAAGTGCGATAGGTAAACATAGGAAATAAGAGAAAAAAATACTAAGTTGGAAATATGTTCTAAGCCAATAGGCGAGAATTATATATAATAATAAAATATTTGGAATATTCTATTATATATTACTTACAAGATATAAGTCTTTCATTGTAGATAAAATAGTACTTTGCCAAGGAGGATACGTTTTAGCTACCCAAATAGTACCTTGATTAGGTTTCTCTGTAACTGATGTTTCATTTTTTCTCTTAGGTGCTTTCTTTGGCGTTAAATAATTTTTTAAGAGAACCCTAAATGAATGCGCAGCGTCCATAAGATATTGTGATGATTTTATAAGAACTTCATCTATTTCGCCTACTTGGGGCCATTTGGCATTTAATATACTACCTTCCTGTAAAAATGTTATTTCATTATTTTTAAGATTAATAAGTTCATTACTGAATTTTATTTATTTCATTTAAATTTGTTGTAGTCATTGCTTAGAAGTTGTATTAAGTAGAAAAACTTACTTTACCAATTAGAGACCATACATGTTCTGCTACATGTGGACAAATTGGAGATAAGAGAATAATTTGAAGTTCTATGAATTTCATAATTAATGTCCAACTAATGCCATCTAGAGAACTCAATTGTAAATATTTATCTCTTGCTGCTTGTAATTCAAAGAATCCTGTTCTTAGTGCTTCTTTATATAACATTTTCGAATAATTTTCTCCGGTTTCTTGTATCTTCAGGTTCATTTCACTGATATAATTGTGAACTTAATATAGATTTTATAAATTTTTCAAAATGAGACTGTATAAATATTTTCATAAGTACCTTTCGAAAACTTTGTCATTAAATGTAGATGATTGTCTTTGTTTATAGGTATCTTTCGAATCCAACACTTCTTTAACCCATTCAATAAAATTATATAATCTAAGAATTCCAGCATCAGCCATGTTTTCTACAAAATTAGCATCTTCTACTGAATCACCAGCATCGGCTAGACAAAGTCGCATACCATCTGCAGAAAACTTCTCTACAGCTTCAGTAAGTGTTAAGAAGTTACCCTCTGATTTCGACATCTAAGAAAATTACTTGTCATTTTCTCAAGTAATTGTGAGATGTATTAAGAAAATCATATTTCTTACCTTTGCTGAATTTAAGAGGAGATGACCATTCGCTCTGATACCTTTTGGCCATAACTCAGATTGTTTAGGCCAGATTGCAGTATGATTATAAATGAAGAACGTTAGATGATTTTGTACTAAATCTTTCCCAGATACTCGTAAATCTACTGGATACCAATAATGAAATTCACGTCGCATATGATCTAATGCCTCTTTCTTTATATCTGTTTTCGGAAACTTTACATCTTTGAAAAATATATAATCCCATACTTCGGATGTCATTTCATTAGCCCTATAAAAAAATAATTGAAACATAATTTCTTTTTATAAAAAAAGCTAATGTTAATTAATAAATAACTAAAAGTTAATGTTAAAGCAAATAATAATAATTTTAGTAGAAATTTGGAATTTTACTTTATATTGTAAGTATTTGGCTTGTCGCCTTTGAAAGTCCCTCCTTGTAATAAATGTGCCACGGTATAATAAGCCATGTATATTGTTGAGTCTGAGAGTGATTCTATCAACCAACTTTCATCCCATGGTAATCTAGTACCTAGAATTTATACTTATAATACCATATGCTAGAAAAATTACATAAAGTCTTTTCCTTACAAAGTATGTAATCTTACCAAGTCCATAAGTTCTTGAACATGCATATTCATGTAACCAATTAAGGCAGGCTATAAAATTCTTCCTCACTTCTTCATGGAAGGTATTAAGATTATTTAAAGCTTCCATTGCTTCGTTTCTCCAAGTTTCTTCACCATAATCCAAATACCATTGGTTACATAAAGCTACTACACACTCATCGTTTGATCGTGAGATTATAGTTTTCTCAGGTTCATAATATATAACTGCTTTTCCCTCATTTATCAATTCTTTTTGTATTAGCTTTTTAACTTCTTGAACTTTCTTTCCTTTATATGGACCAACTAGCAACATTCCATCATAAAATCCTTTCAGATATACCATTTCTTTGGCTTCTAATAGTTTAGCTGTGTCATTTTGAGATTGGATTTTTAGCTTATTGTATAAAAATACCGCAGATAAATTCCCGAATTCGGGTATTTCGAGAATAGATATCTATCATATAAAATTTTGTTAATTACATTTTAGCTTATAATTTGATACCTTTATCATTACAAAAATACACTACACTTACAGGATCATAAGGCAGTACCATTTCATCAGTTATACCATATTTCTCTCTAAGAGCTTGTTTCTTTTTTAGATCCATTAAAGCTGCATAATCATCAGGAGAATCGCTAGGTACAGAGGTAACAATTCCAGTACCTTTGTTTTCTTTAATAGTTAACATTGGTAATGTGTAAATCACTTTATTAAATGTAAGAGGTGCTTCTAGTGGTAGTCCTAATATGTCCTATCAATTTTATATTATTTATTACATGATATCATTATAAGCAGATTTTTCCTTATAAATAGTAAAGAAGGAATATTACTTTTCCAGTAAGTTCTAATGCAATTTGTATCTTCCCCTCCTCTTTAAAGAAATCTTGGTAAGCCATATTTCGAGCTGCTCTTTTTGTTGAAATATAAATATCACCATTCAATAGTGTATAAGCAATGTAATTTATATCTGGATGAACCCAGCAATTTGTTTGACCATACATTGTTTCTGGTCTTAAAGTGCCAGCTACTAAATAAACTGGTTTGCCAGAAAGAGATCTATGAGAATATATGAAATGTTCAATATTTAGATCAAATTTTGTAAATATTTTTGTAATACCTACTTTAAACTTGGAGGATAAGGTTCTCGTAGTTTCATTTTAATTAGTGTATATTCTTGTGGTCCTACACCTTCTCCAATTGATCTGTCGTGATCCATACAAGGCTGTCCATCTTTTGGTGAATAAATTGAATATCTTTTACCATATTTTATTTTGTTTCTAGCTTTTAGATGTTGAAATTGCCAACGCACAAATGAATCAAAGAATGGGTTTGTATCAGTTGTAATAAATGTCCTGCGCCAATCCACCTAGAACAAGTTTCACATTTTTTCTTTTTTAAAAAATTATTACATATTTATTATCAAGTTATATTTTTTTTCTTACATGTAAACCAATTGATTTTAGATCTTTCACAGCAAGAGGTGGAAAATAGTCTAACCAATATGTAGCATCAGCAAATTTCTTGATGTCCTCATCTTTTAAGCCAAGTGTTTGCATAATTTGCCATTGATATTTTGCAGTAACATTTTTTGCAACTGCTTTACTCTAAAAGTAATAATCATTTAAGAAATAACATATACAAATATTTTATGAATTAATAATGGGTTCTTTACCTTTGTTCCTTTGCTTTTATCTTTTATTATTACATCTTCTATAATTTCCTCAATTCTTTCTTCGTTTGGTAATTGTGGTGGATATCCATATAATTCCATTTCTCTCTTTAACTTATCAGCACATGCTTTAATAGGCATACCAGTACAATGAAAGCCAAATGGAAAAAGGACTTTCTTCCCTAAAAGACGGTTGTACCTTACCGCAAACTATAAGTTATACAATAAATTAAAACTGTTATTTAATTTATACTTGTACAAATTATCTTGTTATTATAAAATGCTTACTTCACATTTTGATAATGAAAATGTATGACCAAGATGAAGTCTCCCATTCATGTAAGGAAAAGGAAATGTCGCAAGAAACTTTTCGTCAGAATTTGTCTTTGGTTCCAAAGGTGCATCTGCCTCAAATATTTTCTCAGCTTCCCATTTTGTTTGCACATCTCTCTCAATTTTTTGAAGATATTCTACTTTAAATGTCCCCTTCCTTTCTGTTGCCTATTTGTAACAAATAATTATAAATATTAGGTTGGTATATATAAAATGTTGTTTCTTCGAAATTTGAATTTGACACACCAATATTAGATATTAAATTTTATTTTATTGTTAATCACATTAAATAAGAAGAAATTATAATCAATATTAAGAATATTTACAATGAATATGAAAATTTAATAATTAGCTGCCATTAATAATCAAGGTACTCGAGAAATTTTTTTATGAAACATAAATTTAGTGTTTGAGAAGGTTAAAAACCTATTTTGTTTGGATAATTTTTAATGCATAAATTATTTTTAAAAGAATTGTAAATTCATATCATGTATCATAAATTCTTATTTTATACAGCATGTAAATTTAATAAATAATTTTAACTAAAAAACTTTCAATTTTAATAAATAAGTAAATATATCAATTAAAATATAAAAATTATATAAATAAGTTAAAATATGGATTTTTTAAATAAGATTTAATTAACATTTAAAATAAAACAATTAATCAAACAAAATAGTTTTCTGTTTAAGCAGTACAAGAAGCTGAGTGATTGAATTTTATTAATTACAGCTGGTACATTAACCTATAGAAGTTATTTATCTTAACTTGTCAATTACTATTAAGATTTTGAAAAAGTTAAATTAAAAGTAAATTAAGATTTTGATTTCTAAAAAAGTAGTATTAGTACGTACCATTTTGTTAAAGTTACAAGATCCAACAAAATTTGACTTAGGTACGTAAGTGTTGAATACTATATGTTAACGTTCTTACAAGATACTGAACAGGTTCAATAAAAAATGATGCAATTTACGCAGGACATTAGATTCAACTATACTATAGTATACTATATCTACTATAAGTAGTATACTAACTATAGTATACTACTATAGTATTCTACAACTCAACTATACTATAAGAATCAAACATACTATAAACTCTTATAATCCAAGTTACAGTACCACGCCAAAATAATTTACTTATAATTACCAATGAGAATTGATTGTAAATAGTCTACCAAATAAAAAAAAAAATTTACACAGGTAAACGAATAGATGATAAATGTTTCATTAAGTGGTACAGCACTTGATAAAACATAAAAGTAAACTTTTTAAACAAATTTTACTGAACTATATAAAGAAATCTATATCAGAAAAGAATATTTTCATGAAACGATAATTAAAAATGTTAATTAATAATTAGAATATATATATTTATATATATATAAGGATAATGATAATTCAATAAAATACAAGAATTGAGATATGACAAACGATACAAGGAATTGCGCGCGGTTGGATTGCCAAGATATTTAACGGAAGTAGAAAGTAAAGCGGGAAAGAAGCAGAAGATCATAGCAAGATTTAGATGCGGGAATGAGGAACTAGACAGCAAATATTAGGAATCGGAACAAAACGAAACATGCAAATTTTGTGAAAAAGAATGTGAAACAATGGAATATGTAACGAGGAGATACAAGAAATTAGGAAAAGCTGGAAAAGATCTGAAGAATATTTGACGAATCTGGGAAGGCATCTACGGAAGTATCTACCGAAAAAAAAGAAAAAAAAACAGTCAATTTGAAGGAGCAAAGGGAGGGAAATAATCATGAGTAAGGAACCACGCTAGAAAGCAGACATAGAACAACAACGAGAAATATAGTAAATAAATGTTATCAAAATATAGTATAATAAAAAATAAATGTAAGATGTATGTAGAATACATTGTATCCCTTGCAATGGCGAAAGGCAAGCAATAACATTTTACATTACGTATTAGCAGAAAGAAAATTTAGCTACACGCTAAAATTTATAGCGCGGTAAAATTTATATAAAAATGCAAGATTTTTATATATTTAAGAATTAGTTTCATAAAATAAAAGTAAAAGGTAGTATATTAGAATAAACACCAATCTTCAATAAATATGAAAACAAATAAGTTTTTAGTAAATAAAAGGTTTTATTTATCATATTTAATTTATTTATATTTATGAAACATATTTTAAGAAGCATAAATGGTATTAATTTTACTTCACAGTTCTTTATAAACAATACGGATTTTATTGTTATTTCAATTATACCTTTATATAAATATGCTTACATACGTGTAACTGATTTTAAGCCTAGTATTGAAAAACATTTTTCCATTATAATTGCGGTAGCTTCTGTTAATAAAATACGGCCGATATTCACGTTCACTATCTCCCCAAGTTCGTTTTTTTCAACGCAATAACAGTTATCATAAAATTCCGAAAAAGCGCATGAAATCTCGTAACAATACTCGCAGAGCTGATGCAAGTATAAATTGTTTGTAATTTTTATTAGTACATCAGGAAATTTAATTAATACTTTGGCTAACTTCCACTCCTTCTCGTGTTCTAGTGAAATTGGAGTATCCTCTGCTATTTCACGTAATTTTTCCTGCGAAATATTAGCGGCCCTTGCAATAGAACGTATTCTTGTTAAAGCATATAGCAAGTACACTGCGGTATTGCCTTTATCTTCCAACATTTTATCAAAAGAAAATACGTATTCGTGATTTCTGTTGTGCGATAAGTCTGCATATTTTATGCACCCATAAGCAATAGATTCTTGAGCAATTTTTAATTCTTCTTCCGTAAGTACTTTGTCACGTTCCTTTTCTATCAGTTTCTCTAGTGCTCTCTTCAAACCTTAAATAATAAATAGAGATGTGAAAAAATTGTCCTAACTATAACATGATGAATGTTTTATAAGGTTTCATAACTTTAGAAGGTAAATTACCTTCATCAAGTAAATCACTTAATTTTACTGTATCTCCAGATCTAGTTTTAAATTTCTTTTTATCATTGCCAAGAACTACACCAAATCCAACGTGGTCTATTCTATGACGACTTTCTATAATACTTGCTCGCATAGCACAGTTTTTTAATACTTGAAAATGCATAGATTGACCAGCATCTGTTACATATATTACCTATATATAAATAGAATAGGCACAGATATAAAAATAATATATTTTACTAAAATATAATATTGAAATATATGCAAAATATACCCAATCTGCTTTTTCTTCTTCTATACGTTGCTTAATAGCCGCCATGTCTGACGTATCATAAGTAAAACCACCATCGGATTTTACAATGGTCAGAGGAATTTCATTATTCTGTTTGCTCCACATTACTTTTCGTCCTTCATCTTCTTCTAATAGCCCTTTCGCTTCTAAATCTTTTACTATAGCTTCCATATGCTTTTGATAAAAAGATTCTCCTCTTTCTATCAACTTGATATCTAGACGAGTGTATATCTTCTCGAATTCTATATTTAAAACATAGGTATTTTACATTACACTTATAAATATTCCAGTTTTTTAATTTTCGCATCAATTGTTTTACCTTTTCTGGAAACATCACAAATCAGTTGCCATGCTTTTATCATATCAGGATGGGATGCTTGTAACTTAACAACACAGTTGTAGGCGCGCTTTTTAAATTCTTCATCTGCATCGAATCTCATCTTTGATTCCTTATAAAAACTCTACAAATTTTATAATAATTTATTAAAATAGTTCTTTACAATTATAATATACATAGAGCTAATCGTAAAATAAAAATGTATTTAGAATTACTTGAAGATCCGTAATAGGTGGAGAGATAGATAAACAATCAGGGAACTTATCTTGAAGATGAGCTATCAACATTCCAAATTGAGTACCCCAGTCACCAATATGATTTATTCTCAATACATCGTGTCCTAAAAATTCTAACAATCTTGCGATGCTATCTCCAATTATGGTGGATCTTAAATGTCCAACATGCATTTCTTTAGCGATATTGGGACTAGAAAAATCTACAATTACTTTTTGTCTTTTTGTATATGGTGGAAATGCTTCCCCATTTTTTACTAATGTGTTTAAGGTTGATTGTGCAAATTCCCTTTTTAAATATATATTTATAAAACCTGCACCAGTGACTTCCAACTTGGAGATTAAGTTTGATTCTTTCACTTTTGACGTAATGTTCTTTGCAACATCTTGCGGCTTTGTTCGAATTTCTGTATAAATATAAAAATACATATATCAATATATCCAATATATTAAAATTTAATATTGATATTATTATATATCAATATTCGTACAATGTCTTACCATTGTTATTGAGTTGTTTAGAAAGTGGCATGGCACTGTTACATTGGTAATCTCCAAATTTTGGATTATTACTAGATGTTATAATTACTGGAGGATCACAAATATCAGGATATGCAACTGAGATTGCTTCCTTAAATAAATTAGATAGCGTATCATATATACTGATTACATTGTTCTCTGTCATTTTCAATTTGTTTTCTAACTTTGCTCTTTCAGCTTTGACAGTCTGTTAAGATCAAACAAGAATGTATCATTATTTTGTTCACAATAAAGTGAAAGTCATAAAATTATTAGAAGTATTTTAGATAAAACAGACCCTCTTTAGGATAGCCACTCTGTATTTTAATTTAATATTTTCTTGTTCTAATTTTACATATTCATCTATAGGTACAGAATTTACCATAAAATTATTAGTTGTGACATTTTGTCGTAAAAATTCAATTTCCTTTCTTAAAAGAGCTATTTCTATTTCCTGCAATATACATATGCAAACTTTATAACCTATATAGGGGTTAGATGGCAACTTCAAAGATTACATTTCGCAGATTTTGTTAAATTCTTAAACAGCAAATACAAATCAATAATGTACTTTACCGCCTCGGTTGCTCTTTTGTGGAAATGTTCCAAATTTATGGTGGTCATTCTATTAGAAGTTAACTTTCGGAGATTCTACAAAAATAATGCACGTGGATCTTCCAAAAAATCTGATTTCTCCGTTATTTAATCCAAAATTCGGAATCAGATCATATTAATAGTAAATTACAAATGTAAATAATATATAATATGAAATCAAATGTAAGAAAAAGATTTAAAAGATTTTCATAATTTTATGTATATATAGATATCTGCGTACATATGTACTTATTTAAATTATAGCTCATATAAATTAGCGGGTCTTTTTACAGAAAATATTTGCATAATTTTATTGTACAAAAATACAAATGTATTCAATAAGAAACTAAAAAGTCATTTAATTGACAACATATATATTAATTTTTTCCGGAAAAATACATTTAATCGATAGATAAACATAATTTATCTGCTAAAGAGCAGGAATTTTTCATTATCGCTTATGCAATATCTGTATAATTTTTAAGTAAAAAATTCGAAATTAATTTAAATGGTAAAAAATATATTAATTTTTATTCAAGATTATACACATAATGGAATGTGGATTAAAATAAAATGAATGGAATTACTAAAAAGATATAATTGTAAATTGTGAAATATTATAGGATGTAAAACAAAATAGATTTTGTTGACTAAATTACTTAAAAGGATAGTTAAAGAAGTAGAATTTCTTTTTATATCAATTATTTATTTTCCATACAAATTATAAACATGTTTTTCAAATACTGTACATATACTGAATTCTATTATATTTTTAAACCTCTAATTTAATGATATATCATTTCGTTCTTTATTTACTTGTTAAATCAACTACTTTGATCCTCGTTTTGTTTTATTTATGATAATATACAGGTAGATCCCATTCTTTCTGATCATTACTTCATTTAATCATTTTTATAATCAAGCTCAATTCTTTGATATGGCAGTTCCAGGATATGAAAAAATATAAATTGCAAATAGATCAGTGAGTTTCCTATTTTCGTAAATAATTTAGCTATTATAAGAATCATAGTCGATGTTTTCATAGAGATAGTAATTTCGTAAAGTTAAAATTTAAAAAATTGAATTATTTTCAAATCAATATTTATTTAATATATTATCAATATTTATTTAAAAAACATTAATATTTCAACATTAATATTTATTACTGTAATTTTTAATGACTAAACAAATTACTATAAACAAATAATTTTTACACACGAGTCTCTATGAAAATACTGACGAAAAACTACTACACCTTTTTTTAATTTCAAAAGATTTTACGGTTTACAATAAATGAATCTTTTGTTCTCGACAGAGTATTTTATGCAGTACACAAAACGTAGTCACTGGAACTTTTTCTTTTGATGATTTCTTTTTTATGTAAATATGTACAAAGATATTTAACAAATTTCGTCGGTTTGTCATCGATCGTATCATGTATTGTGTACAGTGCAAATCCTTTCATTTCCTCCCTAATCTACTTCTGCGTTTTTTATCTTTATGGATTTCAATTTTTTTCCTTTTTATCTGATATCATCAATATAGAGTGAGAGAGTGCTATTTTCTATCTTCACAGAAGACATAGATAAATATATATTTTCATAATCTTTCCTTATAAATGTAATTCGCTTATTTTAAAATCATTATTCATTAATGTTAATAATATTAGTGTCGGTGCTTCTTTTTTGCGATTTCAAACTCCTCCCGTTTTTCCTCGTAATTTTTCTTTTTTATTAAAATAAAAATTCGCATAACCAAAACGATATTTGAGTATCTTCTAAATATATTGCATAATTCCTTGCTTTTTTAATAATAACAATTTATTTCGGGTCGAGTTAGAACCATCAAATGTTCCTTTATTTAATTAACATCAACAAATTCATGCTCATCGCAATGTATTATTATTTTCGTTTTATATTCTTCCATTTTATGTTCTTCCATATAAATAATCTTCAAATATTAATAATTATTAGTAACAAAAACTAATAATCAAATTTGAAATCGGTCACGATTTCCGAAATTATATTAATGGTTCCAACTCCTCCTTAATATAGACACAATTTAGCGCAAAATTACAATTTATAGATATAATACGTAAAAACGAATCTTACAATGAATTATTACAAAAAAAAAAAAAAAAAAGGTAACAATAAGTAAGAACTGCGAAAATTGTGAAAGCTGCCAGTTATTGAACGAAAGCCACATATATTATTATTTAAATATGTAAGTTCCTTCGTTATTCAGTCAATCACTTAGCGAATTTAATTCTCACCCCGAATAAAAAGCGACATATTTCTGACTAAAAGAGAGATCAAAATACATTGCCACTTGTTGCGTAAAAATTAATTAAAGTAAAGAATACAGTAAGTATTAATTATTTCCTTAAAAGTATACATAATTTGTTTCTGTATTATCTTAATATTCACTGCTCCATAGGCAAGTCCTGTTTCAGAACAAGGAATTGATCAGATTAAAGAATACGAAAAAAAGATTCCTGTGCATTCACAATATTTGTAGTCTCTGTGAGAGATGTGATTAAATAAAATTAATTGTAAGATTTTTAATATATGGTCCTCTGCTCTTTTATGTGATCGTTACTGAAAAACAGAATCTGAATGTCAAACATTTCTGGTCCATACATCGAAATGATATTAAGTACGAAACACAAACAAGGTTTTGAATGAACTCTGTTGAAAGTGCGCTCAAATTTAGAGAGCTGCGATGAAGTCACGTTATTACATAGTACTTCTTCATCAAAAAAATTGGAGAATCACGCTCAAGGATCGGATTTTATTTTTATGCTCTTGGACTAATTTCAATGTTCTCCGGTTGAAAAGCATTAAGATGATTGTATCACCAAGTTAGAGAGAAGAATATCTCTGTTCGATGGACCTCGTCCGTATCTAGTGCGCGCAATCAATAGAATCTGATGTACTCGCTTCAGTAAATGTGTAGTAGAAAGATAAAAACAAACGAAATACGCTAAGTAAGAAAAGTCATTCGTGTAAGAACTATAGAAAGAGGAAAAGAACAAAAAAAGGAGAATAAGGAAGAAAGATTTTAGAGTAAGAAATAAAATAATTACAGGAAATACAAACACATCCCTCTAATCTAAGTGTCGCTGCCTAAGAGTGGGTGGGTTTGCACAACTGTAAGTGCGTTTATTAAAAGACTCTTTCAAAAAGTAAAAATCATTATTTTCTTTCATCTGATCATTGAGGATTAAAAAGCTTTGCAGCAAAAAATTCTTACCGTTAGTCGTAATACAGCTAAGAAAAAAAAAAAAAAAAGAAAAAACAGTTCTACCAACAAAAAGCTTAAGGAAAGATCTGTTGTAATGATTACTCCTCAACCTTACTTGGTTGGATAATTAAAAAAAGAAAAAAAGAGAACTATAATGATAATTGTAAGCAAGGAAACTTAAGAAATCATAATGGCATTATCTCTCTATTCAACTTCCATTTCGTTTAAAACTTAGAAATCACTTAGATAACTTTATACACGATCATTTATAACAATGTAAATCGTAATCATTGCATTAATATTTAACATATATATTCTTATATGTAATATATGTATATCTGTGTGTGGATGTCTTGTCTGATCTATTTCCTAGTTTAATAATAAAACTATAATACTAAATTATGTTGGTACCACGCCTTTCCGAGATCAGAGTCTGTTTCTCATATTATTCTTATTTTTTATGTATTTTTTCTACTTTTTTCTCTTCTTCATTTTGGTATACATACACTATATATCCCCGACACGCATTTTTTTCCATACCAAATTTATTGTCGTTAATTTCAACTTAACTTTTATTATATCTCTTTTATTAAAATCGCGACAAATTCGATCGTTTGCAAGCGAATGACGGAATATTCATAAAATATATATATTTTATATATATATATATGATTATATCTGTTTTAATATAAAATTTACAATTTCGTCATCTGGAACGCGCTTCCTGCGGACCACAAGCAGGAAATCCTTTCCACGATACGTTAAAACACGCGTACCAATTCTTTTTGTTTTTAGTACAATTTCTTTCAGCTTTTTGAATCAAACTCAAGCTCGGGCTGGCCAGTACTTCGAACGTGTGAAGGTGTACATGTATCCCTGTATGTATGTGTAATATATTTATGTATCGTGTATTTCAAGTTCTCTTTAAGGAGTTTTATAGAAAATGTTCGGAAATACTGAACAAAACAACACCTAATTAGAATTAAAAATTACATGATAAGATTAAAAATCATGCAAAAAAGTACATTTATACAACAATCGCCCAATCTACTTTCTGTTTGTAAAAATAAACATCGAATAAACACATGATTCTATATATTTCATATATATATTTTTCCTTCATTTAATAAAAGAACATTTTCGATAGAAACTCTGTTATACATAGACGCGAAATGTATGTACTCGTGTATAGTAAGAGCGTGTTTACAATCATGTATTCACGCTTAACCCCTTGAAGCGTACATTTTAATGACCTTTACAAAAATTTACAATTTAGAAAAAATGAGAAAATAAAATCTTATAAATATTTACATATTTTATATGTAAATGAATTAAAATCAAATTTTAGTTTTCACGCAATGCATGATATGAATATCATATTTATTCTATAAATATCATATTTATATCCCTGGTGAAGGATGAAGAAACGAATATGGAATGAAATAAAAAGAACTTAATATTGGTGATTGTATGAAATAACCATGACGCTTTAAAGGGTTAACATTTTTATGTATAATCGTGTGTATGCGCGTATGGATGAATTTTTTTATGTGATGGTAGGCACTGATGGGGGTGGATGGCTGCATGGCGAGCAGGTTCAAGCAGGCTAATCCTTGATCAATCTGTATATGTGATGCTGTGCACCGTGCTCGGACGTCGACACCTCAAACACGTATGCTGTGCACAATAAAGTTTCCTGCGTATCCCTGTTCGTTACAACCTGCAATTTAAAATAAGAAATCAAAACATTTTGATATTTATAAAAAAAGAGGGTAGTAGATCGATTTTGCACATCGCTGCCGAAAGCTTAAACAACAATTTGGGACATACTGTGTGAACTCAGAATTGTTTCTTTCTGCCTTAGTATGTTTAATTTAAAATATATATTAGATGTATCTAATTCTTAAATTGCGTATTTTTTCTGTTACAGTATATTTAATTTCTAGAAACAGCAGAAAGAGTACGTAATTTAAAAATTAAATATGCTTCATATTTTTACGTAAATTATTTACATAAATTCTGTATAGCATAGAATTTTAAAAACAACATTTAAAAAAATAAATAATTATGTATTACTTTATTTGAATAAGCAATTGATTTTTCTTCGAGTTATATTTTATTACTTAGCTGTGAAATATAACAATTCCTTATTTTATTTAATATTTTGTATTTGAAGAAATATTTTCTGAAATAATATTTGAAATAATTTCTCATTTTAGTATGACAAAACTGTCAATTCCATCAAGCTGTAAAAAAATTTACCTATATTGTCTATAACTCAAACATATGCAAAAAATATAAAAAATTGTAATTAATATTAAAATCAAAATTATTCGTTATTTTATTTAAAGGAGTTAATTAAAATTATTATGTATTTGTACTTGACAATGATTTATTTATTTAAAGTATATTTTAATAATATATAATATTTTAAATTACTTCACACTCGTAGTCGATTAAATGATTATGTACAGTAGTTACAAAATGTAAATAGTACATACATATTTGTATATACCTTTATTTTTCAATAAAGCGTTTTTTATTAGGTTCTTAGGTACGAAGTTTTTGTAATCATATGAAGTTACTACTAACAATAAGTGATACGAAATTTATTATAGTCTGACTTAATTAATAGGTATATAAATGCATTAATAATTGCAATGCTGCACAAATACCTTTTATAATTACTATACGTGTTTAAATAGCTAATTATCGAAACTATCAATTTTCAAAATTGTGTATGTTGGGAAAAGAGAAAAATATTCTGGTAAGAAATTGTATATCCTACCTGGAGAATGGTGAAATTCTCGAGAACGCTATTCATCATGTACTTTTCCGGCAGGTGCTTCAATTTATGTATAAAGTTGATCATATACTCGCACATAGGTGAACGGCTAATACGATAGACGAACCTGCCATTCTCGAACCTAGCATATTCTGTCTCCACTTTTTCCACCACCTGTTTTCCGAAAGAGCAGACTTTGGTCGAACACGTTATCGTCATGTTCTCGTTACTCTCGTACCTATAAAAAACAAGTTTAAACAGTGCGGAAGATTCCTTTGGTAATTTTTGATAATTAATTAGAAATTATTTTGGAAAAAATGGAAAATTGGTTCCAATCGTAAAATTCTAATACAAATAATAAGTTATTTTCAAACAAATCGTATTAAAATCTTTGATAAAACCTTTATTTGATGTTTATTCGCTCGAATACTTTTTTTATCTTAGAAATTTATAAAGATAATTACACATATACATCAAACAACTTCAAACACGAAATGAGAGACCAATACTACTAACGTAACGATTGAATGTAAAATTGAGTAGAATCCAATGTATCCGTAATTCCGTAATTCAACGTATTGAAGGGAATTTCCGGAATTAATGTTACCGATTTATTCTGATTGGAGTAGATTTTGTACAATTTTTCCATGAAATAGAGAATAAAATAAAAACAACAGCCGATGGTCGGTAATTAAATTTCAGAAAAAAAACATAAACCAAAATTACAGCACAAATCCAAGAAAAATATATCAAATAAAGCTTCGAATACTAATGGTTAAATTCAAATGGAAATTTATCGAAAAGTGTCATTTGAATCGTATTAGATCAAATTAAATTACGTAAAAAGAGAATTGAATGTTCTTTCTAAATTGTGTAAAAAGAACTATAAAAGGTGTATAAAAAAGTCTTATATATCAGTTCATAAATGTCATTGCCGTTTAAGATTTAGGCTGTTTCTGTAGAATGCGTATAACTGTAATATTAATGAATTGTTTCGTCTATTAATGTCTTAATCCATGTTCTCAGTGTATTTCTTTTATCATGTATACCTCAAATCTAATCATGGAAAAACACTACCTTTTGTTTTACAAAAGAAATTGCTTATTTCATTTAATGCGTGCTGCAAGAAAAATTAAAAGTTCCATTAAATGACAAACGGGACAATTAAAGACTCGTAATAAAAATTACATTCGCCTATGTTTGTTTTCTTTTAACGGAAACAAAAGACTATTTTAATTTATCTTAAATTTCTGTTCAAGGTATTTCAATTTTCAAAAAAGTTCAAATAATTTAATGAGCCATTATATGTCCTAAAAATTCTCCTATGTAACCATAAAGTGACATTAAAATAAAAAAATGAAAGAAATGTACAAACTTATTATGTTTTTATGAACATCAATTAGTAAATTACTGTGGGAGACGACCCTGGTTTGTTTCAGATCTTTGGTAATTAAGCATTTCATTACTTACTGGCTTGTTACGCCGTAGAAGGCTCCAGCCTCGTCCTGAATGTTCGTATTGAGATCAGCCCAGAATTTAACCAGGAAGAAGGCCGCCTGTGGTCCTTTGTCGTAAAGTTCCTTCAGGCCGCCCTTTTTCTCTGGGAATTTGTCATATATTTGCCTGACATCAACAGCCTCTAGCAATGGATCCGCGTAAGTCGCGGATCCTCCTATGTGGACGAACAGGTGCTTGTGGTACTGTAAAGGGAAAAGACGGAAAAAAACAATTCGAATTGTTCGTCGGGATGAAATTGCAACTTTCGGTCAACAACACCTATCCCTGATTACTCTAAGCATTAATTTAACGGGGGTAACTTAGCTTTCGTCTCGCTTTAAATATCAGCCGACAAATGAATGAATAACTATTCGACTTTATTGCGACTACTTCGTACAGATGGAAAAAAGCTCCCGTTAATTTGGATATAACGTTGAATATACGATTTGTTAAGTGGTATAACCGTTTTCCTAGTTTTTCTTTTATACCGGCTGAAAGTTTCAACCGAGATGTTGTAAAAAGATTTAAAAAAGTTGAAGTAGGAATGGCGTGAATTCAATTTTTATCGTACATAGATATATGTACACCTATATTCTAATTTTACGAAAGACAGTTAATTGAAATATCGTCAATATGTTTCCCAATGTTATCAATATGTTGTTTTTCTTATATAATTTCTTTTCTGATATAAGTTTATATTTATATAACATTTCTTTCTTATTTTTAATCATAGAATATACCAATATCATTTTGCGGAACAAGTACATCGAGTCACCTTGTATATTATTTAATTAATAGTTTTGCTATTTAATTTCACATATACATCAATATATAAATCGTTAAATGTGATGTTTGGAAAGTATTCAGCATAAATAAAACCACTTTTGACACGTTTATTTAAATACACAATATATTTTCTATAAAGAAAAATGGAGATTACAAGTATAATACAATGTATGTAAGTAGTACTATTACAAATTTTTCCCTCGACCATTTATAAACATCGAATGAAATAAGGATTAATATTATAAAAATAAGAAATTTTGTTCATTATAGGTTATCGTAATATACGTTATTCTAGTAAGCTTTTTATGGTTTTTAAGATTTTTTCTATCTAATTGTTTCTTCAATCATGTTTTTTTCGATCATATTTTTATTCCTTTAAAAAGTTTTTCTAATTTTGAGTTCTAACGAATCTGTATGTATGAACGATGAAAGCTGGGTCATTTTTGATTCATTCAAATATTTCATATTTATTAGTTTAAAAGCTACATTTGAAGATGATATAAAATATTTATTACCCTTAAAATTACATTGTTATTATTCTATTAAACTATAAATGATTGATTTATGAATGTATGATTATTTTATTTTTTGAATAAATTTAGCTATTACTTGACTATTAAATGTACAAAAATGTACAAAGTATATGTATATGTATAATATGTAAAAATATCTAAGGAATCTAAAAAACAATATTCATGATATAGTATGTACGTACATGTATGTACATATAGTATGTATGTATGTATGTATTATTATTATTATTTTATATTAGTCCGTGCCTTTCGGCTTTGGACGACCTTTCGGTTTTACATTTCTTACACTTATTTTGCTCCTTATATATCTACCTCCCCTCTTATCTACTCTATTGTATTGCACTCCCTTAGATATCTCTAACAGCTAAAAACTAATGACTAAAAACTATTGCAACTTATGACTACACACTATTGCCACTTTTGGTCTTTTGCCTCCTTGCTGTGCTATCTTCTTGTCTTTCCTCCCCGTCTTGTGTTGCCCTTCTTTTCTCTATTATTGCTTTTAATTCTGTTAGTCCTTCTCCAGTCTCATTCAGTGTTTTTTCCATGTCTTTTGGTCCTCCCGTTATTTCACATTCTTCTATTACATGTCTCAGGTTTTCTTCTTTCTTTTTACATAGTCTGCATCTTTTTTCTCCCTCTTCTTTCCAGTATTCCCCCGCTTTGGTCTCGTTTCCACATCTGAATCTAGCTAGAATTTTCCTTTCTTCCAAGTATTTTGGTAGCTCTTCTTTGGTTATTTTTCTGTAATGGCTGTTATATTTGGATTTCCTTATCCTTTTCCCCCTCTCTTCTGCTTCTCTCTTCCTTCTTTCTTCTATAATTTGGTCTGCTGTCAACCTTTCTTGTTTTTCTCTTGCTTCCACCTGTGTCCCTCCATTTTTCACCTCTTCTAGTCCCTTCTTTCTCTTTCTTGTTCTTTTCTCTTCCTGGTCATTTCCCCAGTTTCTCTTTCTTTCCTTTATGCGCTCTTTTGCCAGCTCCTTTTTTGATTCTAGGGTTTTCTTTTTGTACCTTGCTGCTCTTTTTAATGCTTTTCCCTTGATTTCTTTTATCTTGCACTCTTCTATCAGTATATAGTTTGGTGTTGTCATATCTAAATCTAAGATCCATTTCACGTATCTTCTTTTTATTCTATCTAGTCTTTCTTCCATGTTCCAGCCCCATACCTCTGTTCCAAACAGCACCACGCTCTCTACCAATGCTCAAACATCTTCATTCTCCTCTTGTAGTCCTGTTTCAATATTCTTTCTCCCACGCTCCATGTTTTCTTCATTGCTATTGTTGCTTTCTTTTTCCTGTCTTGTACTATATGTGTTTCACTGCCGTTTTTCTGTAGTATATACCCTAGGTATCTTATCTCGTCCACTTCTTCTAATTCTTGTTCTCGCCATTTCCATTTTCTTTGTCTCCTTTTATTCCTTCTTTTTTCGAATACTACTATCTTTGTTTTTTCCGTGCTCAGCTCCAATTCGACTTCCTTTAAAAATTTTTTGAGTCTCCTTAACATTTCCTTTAGCTCCTCTTCTCTATCCCCCATCAATACGATATCGTTTGCGTATGTTAGTGACCATACCTTTTTTCCTCCTATCACTATGCCTTTGGCTTGTCCTTTCCTTAGTTCTTCTTCCAGCCCTGCCACGTAGATGTTGAATAACGTCGGATTCAGCGAGCATCTGACTCCCCTTACTGTCCAAAATTCTTTTATGTTGTGGTTCTTGATCCTCACCACATTCTTTGTTTCTGCGTATATTTCTTTGATCCTTCTGGTTAGTTTTTCGCTAACCCCCATTTTTTCCATTTTCTCCTCCAATTTCTCTCTGTTTAGCCTGTCGAACCCCGCTCTTAAGTCTGCAAAGCAGGCATACAGCTTCCCTCTTTCCCTACTCAACTGTTTGTCTATAATATGATTTATCACAAACACTGCATCGGTTACTCCTCTTCCTTTTCTAAATTCGAATTGCCTCTCTTCCAGTTTGATTTCAATCTCTGCCTTCAGCCGTTCGTCCAGTATCCCTGCATAGATCTTGTATGCTGTGTTCATTAACACGTTGACTATCACGCCTGTTTTCAGGAAAATCTCCGTCAGGCCACGCGTGCAGCAGCTCGGTACTCCCATCGATATTTTAGTAATGCGAGTCGCTCAAGCGGTGGTCTCAAGAATGATCTCTCGTTTTGTTTGTTCGCAACATTAAAGCACTAGCTGTTGTTGCATATAATGAAGGAAAGTGTGGTATAGATTATTCCGACCAAATGGTTTCTTATGCCACCACAATTAGAAAAGGAATCAAATGGTACATTGGCATTCAACTCCTTCTGGGAATTTCTATTTTAAACGCTTTGACGGTTTACAAAATTGCAACAAGGAAGAATATAAATATTAGAATATTTAGACAATTATTAATTGTAAAATTATTAGGGTTGTCTGAAAATACAGAAAATCCTTGTTTTCGACGGAGTCAGCATAATATCGCCGTTCGGAAAAATGATTCCGGAAGGAGCATTAGACGCACATGCAAACTATGTTATGCAAATAACAGACATCGAATGGACCGAACAAAGGCATAAAAGAATTTGAATAAAACAACAACTTGTTGTCCAAATTGTTCCAACCAACTTCAGCTATATATAGAATGCTTTAAAGTTTTACATTCTAAATAATTTTTTTAATAAACCATTACTTTTATAACAAACCATTTTCGTATTACTTTTATAACAATTCAACAGTTTTATTATTATGGAATATCTTTTCAAATACTTACGACGATCCTTCGCAAGTAGTCAAATAAGCGAAACCCGAATATGGATTACGTGGCCTGACCAGAAACTTTGCTGACACCCGAATACGGGTGTCATGGCAGTCAACGTGTTAATGTTACTCCTCTGTAACTCTTTGCTACTCTCTTGTCTCCCTTCTTGTATATCGGACATATTACATCTTTTTTCCAATCTTCTGGTATCCTTTCCTTTTCCTTAACAACTCCCATAACGCTTCCCCCACTTCCTTCGGTGCATATTTCCATACCTCATTTTCTAACCCATCTTCCCCCGTTACTTTCTTTTCCTTCAAGTTTCTTAGTTGGTATATCACCTCTTCTTTCTCTATATTATCTTCTTTCTCCTCTCTTATTTTCTCTTCCGCTCCATGCGCCTCCGTTTTTCTGTCCTCTTTGTGCTCTGTTCCTTCTAGAATTTCCATAAAGTGATCTTTCCATCTTCTTCGCTTATTTCTTCATCTATACCCTCTCTTCTTCTTCTATATTTATTTATGAATTTCCACGCTACTGGTTCTGTTTTGATCTTCTTGATTTTCTCCATTTCTTCTTCTTCGTGTCTTTCCTTTTTTTGTTTCTACCACTGCTTGAATGGTTTTTTTCGTCCATGAGCACTTCTCTGCTGCATTTTCCTTTTCTAAACTTTGTCATCTTCTTTCTCATCTCTCTATTCTTCTCTTTCCACTTCTTGTCGTGCCACACTTTCTCTCCCATGCCCCATTTCCTTATCTTCACTTTCTTCTTTGGCATTGCTTCGTTTATCTTCTTCTTGATTTCTGTCCACATTTCCTCTTTACATTCCTCCAGATATTTTTCCACACTTTCGTTTCCACATTCCCTTCTCTCCTTCTCTTCTTCCTTCTTTTCCTCGTTTTTTTGTAATTCCGGCTACCCTACTTCTATTTCTAGCGGCATGTGGTCCGACTCTGTTCTTTTTCCTACTTTCATGTCAATTATCGTACAGTATGTATAGTATGCATAATCCACGAGAGAGTTAACAAATTTTTCTAAAATCTCCGATTTTAATTGCCCCAAAATTAAAAAATTCAAAAAACAAAAGAAGAAAAAGATTGAATCCAAAATAATTCAATGACCCTAACAGGATTTAATTTTTCAATTCCTATTGGCACTTACAAGCACCATATTTTATCTATTTTATAATACAGTGGAATCTCTGTAATTTGAATCTCTATAATCTGCGAACATTTACAAGGCTGTAATTTAGTAAAAAATATGGTAAATCTGAGAATTTATTAGAAACATTTGAAAATTATTATTTCGTTTGAAATTCTGAATTGTAAGGAATTTATACATTTAATACTACATATGTATAATACTATCATTCTCTCTATGTCTCTGGATTATCGTTTCAATTTTCGTGATATTTGCATTATTAGGTTGTAACATCAACGAAAATATCCGATTTCATCACACCAACTTCCCAAACTATTCTTTTCCTTAACAATTTTTTTTTGTTTTTATAGATCATTTTATATATCACTTCAAAAGAACGTAATTGTTGTTCAACATGTGTTCAACAACATCTAACGAATAATATCAATTCAAGAAAAACTGTTTATTCAACGAATATATACATATATTTATATACGCTTTTTATACAAAAATGATAACATAAGAATATCGTGCAAAATGTGGCGCTATCGAACAGGATATTATTCTTTATATAAACATACATAAAAAATAAAGAATAAAATTTGTTTAAACAAACTTTCGTTTTTTAGAAAATCCATTTTTATATCTACATTATTTATGCGTACAACATGTATATTGTATTACAATCTTACATGAATACAAAATTCTAATCAATTAATCATTTTTTCCTCGATACTTGTGAAAATTATGTAGTCGAATCTAATTCGGATCTTCTATAATTCAAAGACGCAATATAGTATAGACGTTAAAAATTATTTGTTACGCATTTAGGTATGATGTTTTTCCTGTTTGACTCGAATTTAAGAAGCATAACTTTTGCAAGTCAAAGTGCACGTCTATAAATCTGCTGTCTTTACAATTCGGTAATAGGTAAGTACACGTTGCGATGAAAAATCGTATTTCAACCTGCACCCATCATGCTCCTGACTCTCGCATCACATGCATGAGCTTCACATATATCTTATACGACGTAAACTATAATTTATCTTTTTAAATAAATAATTGGCCTTTAAAAGTTGAATTTGTTTTCTTTGAAACTCTATAATTCGGAAAATTTTAATCTTTGTAGAATTCCTCCATAAGCTGTTTTTGTTTGAAAAAATTTCTTTTGTTCCAAAAATTCGATAAATCAAAACCTCTTCAAAGTACCTTGAGATTCGAATTATTAAGGTCTGACTGTATTTTATATATATCTCAAAATAAATTCTTAAAGTTTATTATCTTGCGACACTCAAGATAAAAATTACCGGAATTTTGAATTATAGAAATTGAAAGTTTAATTCGTTTTCATCTTTACCATCCGTACTTTTTTCCACTTTCTGTACGAAGCAAATGACCATTCATCTGACAGTCAAACTGAATATTTGTGGCCATTTTATTTTGCGCAGGAGTACTTACAATATCCTGGTCTCTCTGTTGCTCCATGTAGGCCGAGAACTCTACAAGCCTAAGCTTATGGGTTGCGATGGCACGTCCTTCCCAGGGCGGGGGTGGTTGAGCCTGGACCATGTCACCGCTTGAAACCGCTGTCGCTGGTTTTCCGGTATACGCCGGCTGCGAAAACGGTTTGACATCTTGTGACGTTCCTGGCTGCAGACCCGGTTGCCAGAATTGCTGAAAACAGGACATCTGCTATTTTCCCTTTGTAACGCTGAACAAATTTACCAAGCGTCTCGCCATTCAAGCACTACGATGGTTACGGTTAGTATTTGCATATATTTATGTTTTTTTAATCACATAGATATTCACTTTTACTTTTACGATTATTTTTCTTTATTAAATAAAAGTCATATTACTCTAATCGATGAACTGTTTACGGGGAAAAATTTTGAATACGTCTTCACGATGTG
Organism: Bombus breviceps; assembly: GCA_014825925.1. NCBI lineage: Eukaryota > Metazoa > Arthropoda > Insecta > Hymenoptera > Apidae > Bombus > Bombus breviceps. Next base: position 14,432,429 of record CM026182.1, on the reverse strand, counting down.
ATTTTATTTGTCTTTCTCATTTCTTAGTGAAACATTAGTAGTTTGTAAAATAGAAGGTGAATACATTTAGGCTTGATGCAGACGAGCGATTTGCGTCAGTATTACCGCTGCGTCCCGCTGCGCCGTGTCGCTGCAATTTGCTGCTACTTTTTGAAATAGCATATATTTGTTTGAAGCAGTTTACACGGGATGCAACTTTGAACGACAACTATAGGCAGTGTGTTTGCGTCCATCAAAACAGACGTTCGGACTGCTTGGCCACGAACGAAATGCTGACACTCAACAGTATATTGCTTTATATTAGTTTATATAACCCAATCTTTTTACACGAGCGGTTTGTGGCTATTATATTACTTTTTGCACTTAATTCATCAAAAGATTTTAGGGTCATATGAAAATAATTACAAAATTTTCCCTCGTGTCAGTAATAAAGGAATATATTCAATATTTTCTCCTTGTCATAGATCGATATAACCTTAAACAACACATATAAAGAAAACGCAGTTTTTAATAATTTTGGTAATGAATTACCGTATCCATGGATAAATTCTAACTAAACAAATATACAGTATGAAATTAACGCAAAACGCTCTTGAAATTGAAAGAAAAATTGGACGCGTAAACGTTGTGGCAAATTGCTGCGACGCGTGACGCATTGACGCAAACTGCTCGTCTGCACTGGATTTTATAATTTTTACTGCATTGTCTTCCATAACTATAAAACCACCCTAAACTTTTCAATTTTTGTATATTTGAAATCATATTAAGGAACATTCCTTCAGAAAAGAATAGGTTAATGAAAATGCCTCGATTAAAATATGAAGCACTAGAACCAAAGGGATGCAAGTGCTACTTTTGATATTTTCGAATTAAGAACAGAAATAGTTAGTTAAATCGTTAAATATAATATTGTAAATAATTTAAGTAATCCAACTAGAAAAATTATCTGTTAAACAAATAATAACGAAAGAAGTTCGTATCAAAGGGATGCAAGTAATTTATATTACGCATAAACTAAAAGATGCAATTCGTTAGAAATTTGTGTATACTATATGTCAAGCATTAAATATAACTTCATTTTCATGACTTTACGTGGAAGTTTTTTAACAGCTTCGAATTTCAAACTCAATCTTTTTGATATACAAGGAAATGTCACTTGCATCCCTTTGGTTCTAGGTGCTTCTATATATGACTAGACTGCGGATTTTTCTGCCTATTCACATGTTTATGAATGTAATTAAGAAACTAGAATTTGGATAGAAAATTGTCTTATTTACTGAATATTATAGAAATTACTATATTCTGAATATTTTATGCGTTTTTATAAATTATTTGCATTCTACGTATTTCTCATAATTATATTAAAATCCGTAGTCTAAATATGACAAATACTTTCCGTACCAATTGTATATATACTACATATTCACTTCTTAATTTCACGAAACTAAAATAGCTTCGAACATGTTAGTTGTTGATCTTGAAAGAGAAAATGATGTATCTTCCAGTTTCTAATGCTGTATTGTGATACTAACTTTTGCAAGATAAATTTTACTATACGTATATTTAACATGTTCAACACGTTCAACTTTCTAGAAAAGTATTTTCGATCCGTGGATCATAACTCAAGCTTTATATGTATAAAAAGTATTTCTTTCTAAATATTTTGAATTTTTGGTTACTTTTTGTATTTTACGGTCTCACCGCAATAAATTTAATATTAATTCATACATATAAATCTTTGATATACAAATATTAAAATAAAATGAACACTGATGTGCAAATACATTTATGTATACATAAAAAAATTTCTGAACAATTATTGTCAACCAATAATGTATACTGTTTATTGGAAGCATACAATGACGAGCGTGTAAATAAGAAACTTACTAATTGTAAATAAGTGCTTACTAATTATAAATATTACGATGAGTATTTTCTATGTTTTTCTAATAATACAGAATTTTTAAATATATTTCTCGTGGTTTTTAAAGTACTATACAGGTATATGGAAATTTTTTAAATTCCTATTCTGAATAATAGCTACAAACTAAATCAACATTGGAAATATCACAGTAATCGAAACAATCAATCCTAATTGGTAGGTTTACAACTGTACAGTTTTGGGAGTTTAAATGAACTTTTCTTCCTTGCATTAAGTATATATCTTTTCATGTACTTCACAATTCTTTCAGTACAAATCTTATTGGTTAGTCAGTCTTAAATCTGGAATAGCTTTCTCTATTTACATGCTCGATATCGTAACTTATGATCCACTAATTAGAAATATCAATTGAACATATCAAACAATGCAGTTTGTAGATTTCGAAATGTAATAGCAGGAAGAGATTTCATTTTTCTTTGTAAGCCATCGAGCCCTTGGGTGAGCAGTCATCGTGACACTTTGCAACAGGGCACAGAAAAATTTACTAAAAGAAATGAACATAATACTAAATGCACGAAAAATTAAATTACAAAAAAATAAAAAAATATATGTATGAGAGAAACGTACGCGCATAACAATGAAGGATATATATATATATATATAAATAGTAATTGTATTACGTGAAGAGAGAAAGACAGTTTGGTAAGACACAACGACACCTCACAACATGTAATTAATGTCCAAAAATTTCATATACAATATGCACACTCATATATGTATGTGCATATATGCCCAGATGATATACATACGTAAAAAAGATAGAGCGACGGACAAATTGAACAATACACAACAAGGGCCCCCAGGGGCGTAGCAGCAGAGAGCAAGGGGGTTCCATTTATATGAGGATGGTTAGTTTTTTCGCATAAGCTTCCATGATTGAGAGAAAGAGAGAGAGAGAGAGAGAGAGAGAGAGAGAGAGAGAGAAAGAGAGAGAGAAACAGCAGGAAAAATAATAAGGAGAGTAATCGAAGGTGGAGATGGTAATTTCAAAGTCGCGTAAATACTGTCCTCTTACAGTCCGCTAATATTACTGTCCTGTAATGTTCTTCTTTTTTTAAGTGACAATAGTAAGCTGCAAGGCGAATGAGAAGAAGATTAGGAAGAACAGCAGCCGACTGGATAAGAAAAAAAGATAGAAATTGTAATTGTGTACTTGTATGTAGATGTATATGTAAAAGTAAAAATTAAGGAACTAAAGAATTGAATTTAGAAAAGTGAAGAGGTTATTTGCATCGTTTGTATGGAATTTCACATTTCATACGTTTACCAAGCATATTTTTTAAGAATCATCATACAATAAAATGAATTGTTATACAAATTTATATTTGAGGAACGAGATAAATTTGAAATAATGATTGGTTAAGTCTTTCAGAGATAAAAGAAGCAAAGTATGTTTTCGAATAAGTATTGTTGTATGAATTGATAATAATTGATTAATAATAATTTCAGAGATGTTTGAACGAGTAATTCCTGGATATTGAAGCAAAAAGATGGGAGAATAAATACGAGAGTATTTTCTTCTACTACGTATATGTACATGTTATCTACGAGATATTTAAAAAAAAAACAGGTGAAGTGAGTTTAAACAAAATCATATGTGTGTGATCAGCCTCTCGTAAGCGGATTAGAGACGGTTACAGGGCGAAGCGGTTAGAACGAAGAGAAAACAGATACGATGTCAAAGAAGAAGCCAAACTGACAGTGTGTGTGATAGCAATTAAAGTTTACATCCTCAAGACGACGAGACACCGATCGTTCGTCCAACGAAAAATAAAAGCGATTACGAGGGGCACGAGATGATCGAGAGATCGTGAGCGTCGTTGATCAGGAACACATTTTATTTTCCGAATCAACTTCCGTGTTACCTCTTTTCTATGTATACATGTAATACATCTCCACCTTGAAAATTATGATTGACCTAACGATCGTAGTGATATAGATGTATAAATAGCCTGCGGATGTTTATGCATGGGCGGAAAATTTAAAAGTACATAATGTATAGCATATAATTAATATATAAAATATTCGAAATAAATATTTAGAATATATATCTTTCTCTTTACACTTACAAAGATATAAATTTATACAAAAATTCGCAGTATAGTGATGATTAGTTTGCGAATGTTTATGCATTTATGAAAAATTCAGTGTTGCAAAAATACACAGAATGCACATAATATGCAAAAATATATAAAATATCCAAAGTATAATATATATTTTGTATAATATATCCTTGCTAAAAATTTCCGCTTAGTTTCCATTTCCTTAATCAAATTAATAAAACACAAATTTGCATAAACATCCTCAGTTTAGTGCTAATGTAAAAAAGAAAAGAAATCTGTGGTTTTTAGTTGAATCTTTCTCTCTTTACGTATCGTGTCGAGCAAGCGTGTCTCGTCGTCTCACCCCAAAGCTCGTGGCTCCTTTTTTTACTTTTTTTCTCTGGAGTATTTTTCTGGTTGCGTAATATGTAAACAGAAAAAATAGACTGTTCAAACAGAAAAAAAATTTGTTCCAAGGGGTGCTCCGTGATCGGGACTTACCGCTCCGGGATAGGAGACAGGGGTGGAAGCATGAAGGGCAAGGGGCCCCACGAGGGCGGGGGGCATCTTGTTGTGTATCGCACTCCCAGCTGATACTATCTGGGCGCTCGACATGCTCGACATAGTCTGCAGCGCCTTCTCCTTGGCGGCATGATCCTAACAAATCGTCAAACCGATTACAACGCATTGCCGTCTGTCGGTGAAATCTCGATGGTATGATAGTTCTTGTTTGTTTTCTTTTTTAGCGAATTATGAGTTTATTGTCTCTCCTGTTTCGTAAGACTTTTATATTAGTTTTTGAAAAATTATCTATTATTTCTGATGGCTTGGTATTGCTTTTTAGTGCATTTGCTGGTACATTGATCAGTTAATTATTTTTTTGCAAATAGTGATATATTGATGTTTAATGCAACACATACATGAATCAAATGCACGTCGTGGGCTTAAAGTGTTTATTAAATTACATTTACAATCTTCAATCCATGATAGTCTTTTGAATCAATACGCGTATTATTCGAAAATTTAATGAAATTAAAAAGAATTTTTTAATGTCATATAATTTAATAATATTAGTATACTTGTTGATTTTAATAAAGAATTACGTAAATCAAAATCTGTTTTTCATTACTACAATATATTAACATTTTTTTTTGTGCTCATAATTCACGATAGTTAAGCTTTAGCATTCTGAACTTCTTCTTATATTTGTTTTATTTTTTGGTTATAGCGGTGGATTATACTTGCTATTGTTGTTTGATTGTTACTGGTCAATGTCTCGTCTTATTGATGATGATTGTGATTAACCTTGCCTTATTTTAAGCTTTTATAGGTATCTTTAACAATTTAATAACCTAGCTTAGATTATTTAATTGTAGAATACGTTTTTCAATTTATATTTTGTATTTTGTAATAAAAAACATCAATGGCAACTAAGGTGTAATATGTAAAATATAAATTAAACTTAAATGTCAGGAAATTAAGTAGCCTAATCTTAAGTCCAATTCAAACTGTTCACATATCACCTAATGATACTAGTTAAGTGTTAGGTTATCGTACCTATTAAATCATAATCGTTGCAGTAGTTATAATTCTGATTTAATGGAACGTTTAATTTATTGAATAATAATATAAGCGGGCACGAAATAACTTTTTATAAAATCATTTATGTAAAAAAAAAAGTATAGAATAAAATTTTTTGTTCGGGGCTTAGTTTTCGAGAAATCTAATTTGAAAATTCATCCATATGGATAATTCATGCATATTGTACTTTTATTAGGTATTTATTAATGTATTTCGGAGAATAATTATAAAAATTAAAACATTTAACACAAATCTTTGGATAAAGTTACATCCGAAATTACAAAATCGTTAATTTTTCAACGCCAAAGAGTTAGTAGAACATTATTGATGCTTACATAAGATGAGGGGAAGGCTTACAAAATATTAACATAATATTAAGCCTATTATTTTTACGATTTAATTTAGACATAAGAGATGTATGTAATTGTATGTAATACTGTATTTTATATTCTTTTATGTTTTCTTCTTTAATAAAGGTGAAAATTAATAAATCGTGTTACATTTTAACAATGTACGCTTTAATGTGTCAAAAAAATTTGTACCGCTAACGTTCCTATTAATTTTACTATAATATTTTATATCTAAAGGGGTATGTAGATTTTTGTGACTGACTGTATAATAATTGATTTGTATTCATTTAAATATGAACTGAGAAAATCATAAGATAAGGAGTTAAATTTGATTAAGGAGTTAACGATGATAATTGATGGTGATAATCTTTTGCGAAGGAAATTTCCGGAGTGACTTGGTTTTGCGATCGACTTTGATTAGTTGCAAAAGCAAATACTTTTTAGAAAAAAAGTAAGTATTTAGAAAAGAATTTTTCAGATACTGTTTGTTTTATCGTGTTTAAATTTGTTTCGTTTAATTGGAATACTTAAAGCAAATATGTTATTGCTATTCTTTCAGGATAAATATATATATTTGTATTTTGGGAAAATGTATTATACAATTTGTATATATTAATTGAACTATTTGTCGGGTATTTCTCTTCTAATAATAATAGCATTTGAGTCTTCTAATTTGCTTCTACCAAAAATCTCACTTTTATGATTCAGTATTTTCATCACTGAATGATTTTTCTGAAGGTAACGGGACATTTGAGAATTGTGGACTTAATGTGTTATAAAATCATTCAGAAATAATTTTTTCATATCTATCTCATTGTTTTATATAATATTTTCTATATGTAATTATTTACATGAGGACAGACCTCACCGATTATTATGACCTTGAAATATGTTGTCAAGATGGTCATTCTGAACAGTTTTTCCCAATATATGTTATAAAGTTATAAAATTACTATCGCTCGACATTAATTTTCGAGATATTAACTTCAATTAACTGTAGTTCCTATTACACTTCATTCTTACACATAAGTGACCGCTTTTTTACACAGTCCAACCTAAACAATTTATTGATGTTAATCATCTTTAATAAAGATAAAAAAAGATAAATCAATGGGCTGTAGGATGATTTAGATTAATAATCGGCGCCGAGTCGTGCCGTGAGGCGGCCAATAACACTAGCGTGATTTAATTTTTATTTTATTCGATTTTGTAAATTTATTGTTATCACTAAGTTGCATGTGGGGTATATGTATGTATACATTTTGTGTCCATTATTCTGATGAATTAAAGGTCAAAATAAAATGCAATATTCCATATATCAATGAATTTATCGAAAATTATTTCACGCTAACATTGTATACTACTCTAATCCAATCCATAATCCATTATTTTTTGGTTATTTTTCTCATCGATAGGTTGAACCTTATAAAAATGCGGCCGCCTATTCCAGAATAAAATGTAATCCTAACATAGAAACCTAAATTCTATTGGAGTTTTCTGTGAACATCTCAAGAACTAAGGCCGATCGGTGGTAACATGTATATGGAAAAGTTGTTCAGAATGATGACCTTGGCAACATATTCTAAGCTCAGCAAAATCGATGAGGTGTCTTCTAATATAAATCAGCTTTGTATATTTCTATCTTGAATTTTGTCTGTTGCCAAATGACTGTACGTATAGAACATGCATATGTGCACAATCCTGGATTATTACAAAAAAGTAACGTATGTATTGCATATTCTGTTGGTTGCATAGTACGATTTCTAAAGTATTGTAACATCCTAAATATAAGCATTGTAATATTGTAAATATGAAAAAAGACATAGTAGATTTATAGCACACAAAAACTATGAAACAAAAACTAATATTTGTCTGGATATAGAAACTCCATTTATTCCGTTATAACGATATCTTACTACACTCTCCGGTATGTATTGTCTGTGGTATTAAATATATTCGAATACTGGTAAAATACTAGAAATATTATACATTTAAGGATTAAATTATATGTTTACTAAACAATTATAATTTAACAGAAAGATTGTACAACTTTGGTAACATTAAGAATAACCAGAATCAAAGTTTTATTTTCTTACACATACATATTTGCTTAACATTTTTAGGATATTTCCTATTTTTAATAAAATCTTAGTATTTAATGTTGACTATATATTTTAAATTGCACGTATGCCTTAATATAATTGTTAATATATCGGCAATTACATATAGCTTCTTTATCGTGCCAAGCATTAAATTAAATTGCATTACAACGTAAATCATCTATAATTTTTTTTAATTATGGAGTAAATATAATAACTGTTTTAAGACTTCTCAGCAGGTGTTTTTCAGTATCGAAAATTTCATTATTAATACATTGTTGGTTGGAGATATATATACAGAGCTTAAAAATAATGAAGTGTTCGTTATAAAATTTGTGATAATTTATCATTCACATTTGGTTATGTTAGGCTTTTTTCTGATCTTTCATGTATTATAAATATAATTTTATTACAAGAGAAGAAGAAATTTTCGGTAAATGTTATGCAATTTTATGCTTTGATTGTTCGAGTTACAATATTAGTTATTCGGATGATGATAGTTCTACAGAATACAGTTCTGATTCAGATGATCTGAATATTAGATCAACAAGAAGACAAAAATCAAAAAACCATAGTAGTCGATACTGATGTTGAAAATGGAAATGACATTCACAGCGTTGGAGAATACTCCTTTGTTTTTACAGAAGAGTAGATTGAAAACCACATTTTATGAAAGTTAGGATACACTACCTCAGCCACAGGCGCAAAACTTTGTACAAATTCTACAGTCCACAATGTGTTGAAGAAAACTAAAAAAAGAAACAGAATCTAAATTCACGAATAAATTGTCTATAAAAACCAAACATAACATAAATTAACAAACAACACTAATGAAATTACTAACAAACACTACCAAAAAAAAGAATATTCTATTAAAAAATTTAAAATTCCCATGAAAGATCGAAGAAAGCTTCTATTTATTTCCTACTGTGTATCCACACAGATCAAACTGTGTAAAATTAAATCGATGAACGATTTCCCCTGGTTGCCTGCATAATTTCGTTCTCGCCGCTGAATTTCCAACCCCTTGCATCCCCATTCCCTCGTCCCCTTCGTTCTGTCGCTGTTTTAAGCCCGACCTGAGCGCGGTTGATGTCATCGATCGCTATCGAGTGAAACGGCAATGCAGTTGATTGCAGAAACAAGGCTGGTTTTGGGTCGCGAAATTCGCGGGAATTTTGTGCTTTTATCGGAAAGCCGTCGTTTTAATCAGCGCCACCCCCGCGCTGTCGAAAATTGCTGACGAAGCGAACGCGAGAGCTTCGTTCCCGTGATATCCGGGAAATTGGCGTGTACCAACCCTTCCATGATCCCCTCTCACGTTCCTCCACCCCTCCACCCGGTACAGGCCTTTTCAATTTCGTTCATAAATCCGTAATGGAAGAGCCATTACAAGCTCTGCCCATTCGAAATGAAGCGTGCCGCGTAACAATGCACAGCGATAAAGCCTTTCTCTTCGGTCAACGTATACGGTAAAAAACTGTGAACTTTTGCCTGTTGCCTTTCTCTCTCTCTCTCTCTCTCTCTCTCTCTCTCTCTCTCTGTTCTCTTCTATCCTGTTATATGTAGCAAGGGAACACCATTTTTTGCGGAATCGACTGCTGCATTTGTTCAGATTGAATTGTCGCTTCCTTTTATTGATTGATTTAGTTATTTGGTTGAGTTTTTCTTGTTATTTGTATTATAGTGAGATTTGGAGGGTCCAGTTGATTTGATGAGAATGATGCAGGCAGATGTTCTGAATTACAGCGAATAACGAAGGTATTCAAAGGTAGGTTATTTTTCTTGCTAATTCTTCGTATTCTTTTGGTTTTTCCATAAAATTTTTTGACATAATTGTAGAAGCCATTGATTCCAATTCCAGTGCAGATATACATATATGGATTTTTCATTACCTTTGAAGGATTGCCTTTTCTACCCTTGGTGTTAATTTCTTTCAACGCTCAAATTGTGATTTATTTGCAATATTTCTATCACTATTGTATTATCCTATTTTGCAATGAATTGCTGATTTACTTCTGTTCAGACAAGCCGCAATTTCTTTTTGCGATTTTCTTCTCTGATGTAATTTAACATTAACACATTTAACTTTTTATAGTTTTACTTGCTTTTAAGTACTATTTGCTTACATCGAATTCTTTAATCAAATACATACATGTATTACAAACTACTGTGTAAACTATTTTTTATTTAAAAAGCAAGGAATATTTATATTGAATTGACAGTTTTCAGTTTGATGTCTGTAAAAGACATCTGCACTTATAAATAAGTATAAGCATAAATACAGTACTTGACGATAATACAATGACAAAATGATATAATTCGGTATAATAGCATAATCATTGCCCCACACGGGGTATAGACTAAAATTTACAAGTATGGATATGGTTGCGTAAACAAATGGAATCTTCAATTTTTTATCGAAAGTTATATATTAACGACTTTTTCAAACAGTAGGTCCTAATCTTAAAGAATCTTTTAGATATTACGTCACACTATAGGCGTGGAATAGCGAACTTTTACTATGGCACCTACGAAAATTTTGCTAGCAGGTCATATATTTGTTTATATATTTTACGAAAAATCATTTAAATTAAAAGTGCAATAATCTACAAACCGTTGTAAACTTACGACATTTTTACGAAAAATTTCAAATTGGTTATCTTGGCTACTCTGGCAGTTCTAAAAACTAATTCTACTTTTAGTTTGTAATTATTACTTAAAATAAGAATTCGAAACCCGCTCTATATTTGTAATGCTTCGAATTGCAAAAAATGTATATTTAAATCCTATATTACAGAAATAAAACTTCGTATAATATAATTAGTTAAACTTACACGTAAACATTGTCCACTTTAAACATTTGCCACTATGAGCCTAAAAGCCACTTATTTCTCTTTATTCATCAGATGGTTGATGGCTTTCACTCACTCACGTCACATTCATGAATAGACATAATCGCAAATTCAATTACGCATACACAGAAAACTACATACAATACTTCACATAAAAATCGACCACGCCGCTCTTATACATATGTAAAATGTATAGGTACTGCTCCTATTTTGTACGCGGTGCGATTTCTTTGAAAGGAATGCAGGCGAGCGAATTTTCAAATTTAATAGAAAAAAGGGGGAAAACGTACGGGAGAAAGAAAGGGTACAGATAGAGAGATAAAGACAGATAGAGAGGGAAAAATTATTATCGTGAAATCGGGCGCGCACTGCATGCGAAAAATCCATTTCATTCCGCGGGACCGTTCTTTACCGATGAATCTGCAGTAGAAAATCAATTCGGTTAATTGAGAGGGTGGCTGTTCTCGTGTTATTTTTTTCTCTTCTACCTCGTTTTTTTCTGTTTTATTTTCCATCTTCCCTTTCTCTATTTTTTCCACCCTCCTTTTTTTTCAATTTTCGCTTGTTCTCTGTCTGTTACGGTACAATCGCTCTGTCACGGTACAATCGCTCTGTCCCTGTTCGCGGCCAGCCCCTCATCGCGCAAATACACGCGAGGAATGCAGGATTGGCCCGGGTAACGGGCTGGACATGTTTATCGACATTCTGAAATGCCGTTCGCCCGTTTTTGGATGTATCGTCAGTTATTGGGAGGGCAGAGAGAGAGAGAGAGAGAGAGAGAGAGAGAGAGAGAGAGAGAGAGAGAGAGAGAGAGAGAGAGAGAGAGAGAGAGAGAGAGAGAGTTGCGTTTACACCGCCAACAATCAATTATACTATAATGCTCGATGCAGGATTATTTTGAGGGATATAGATGATGCGGCCCAATTCTCCGAAGAATGTGCTTCCTGGAAAAATTCGTATACGGCGACTAATCTATTACGTCTATTGAAACCAAAATACGTAAAAAGAGTGAAACGAATGAATTGTTTTAATGCTTTCAGTTTGATGCGATCTAAGTCTTAATTAGTATCACTAAGTCATCAGAGACTACAACAGGTTGGATTGAATTCGCATAATTATGTAGAATACGATACACCTCACTCATTTCAATAATTTTGAGATATGTTGTCAAGATCACCATTTTGAACAACTTTTGCATATACATACATATAATATCGCTCGGCTATAATTTTCGAGATATTAAAAAAAAAAAGACACGAGTGAAAAGATTGGAATTACGCGACATTCTGATATAGACTTCTTCGAAAAGAATCTTCATTTTTATTGAAAATGGGTTGAATGAAAATATTTATTTTAATAATATTTTAATATAATAAAGATGTTGATAAATATAGAATTTTTTAGAATTGTTTAAATGTTCATAACAGTAAGAAGTTAAGGTTGAACATATGTTTGATTATCAAGGGTTAATTTGTATTCTATACGTTAGACATACAGATACAGAATACAGAATATAGGCTAAAATGTTCTATTCTAAAATGAAGTGCAATACAATGATTTAATCTCCAAACTATTATACATACGTCAACTACAAATGCATGATACCACTTAGATACATTTTAGATGCATTGCTAACCGTACAGTGCAAACGTGAATAAAAATCAGATGAGTGTACGATTTCAAACAGGGCCTGAGATGCCTATTACACCTTTGTCCTCGCTTTAATCATTATTTTATCAGTTTTGATGTGGAAAGTCAGCTCACCAAAATTCAAAGGTACATTATTTTATTAATATTAATAATTCGAAGCATTGTAGTAAAAAGGTGTAATTAAAGAAATATACAGCTTTCCCTCGGAAACAACACTTATTTCGAGGCAAATATATGAGACAGGTATACTATTTGGCTTGACTTTTTTCTCGAACGGAACAAGAAAGAACACAGAGAACGTGTGAGAGACTCCAGATAGCGACAAATCATAAAAGAGCGTATAACACGTCAGGATCACTAATATTAAAGTGAGACAGCATCACACATATTCTATTTGTCTTCTACTAAATGATGCAAATTTATAGCTTTTCGCTTGTACGGACCTCTTACTTATTCCCGGCTCTCTCACTCTGTCGGCGAGTTCCAGTAAGGAAGAAAGAATAGCGAGTTATTTATTTCGAGACATAAACTTGTGTATCTTATAACATCAGTAAATATCATTAAATTAATAAGATGCAAATTATAGGTTATATAGAATTTGTTTTTACAATTTATCATTTTACGATTTGTCAAATACGATGGTCAGATTAATTTGTAATTTGTACAATTTACTCATAAGATTTCACTTGTCTTATTATCAAATGTGTTATTAACGCAGTGTATGTTCTTCTTCTGTTTAATCATAAAACGACATTAAAATTAGAAAATCAACAAAAATGTAGATATTTACTTACTGATTAGTAAGTAAATGTTTTTGATACAGTAAGAATTGCTACAACGAACAATTCTAAAACATATGGATATATGCTATAATGATCAGTTTTTACGAGTAAAATTAGAATACAATAACGAACATGGAAAGAAATTTATCGATTGATTTAATACTGTCAATTTTTTTACATCTTCATTACTATGAATACTTTCTTATATCTACATTACTATAAATATATAGAGTAAATAATAAGAATGAATCTGTTTTGTCATCGTTTGTGAAATTATTACTTATTTACTTATTGATTGCCTTTAATAACTAAAAAATATTCCTATTAATTATTTTACTATGTAGCTTCAGTCATAAGTCGTGAGAATATAATGAGGAAGCTAATTAATGTAAGTATGAATAATGAATATAAGCATACAAATTACATAAATTTTGTAGATAAAGTATGAAAAAATTAGTAAAATATTTACATTTATATTAAAACTTCCCCATTTAAATCTCTGTATTAGGTAATAATTTTGTTCTGCATAGATTATGTCTAAAACACATTATCTCTAAATACTGAACACACATTATGTATTTAGTTCAATGTATACTAAAACGAGCTCATGCAGCGAAAAAGATTCAATTAATTCATTCTAACATAGCTTTTTGTATTTGCGTCATTTTTAAATTCATTTTATCTTTAACAATAAACGAACATTTTAAAGCTATTCATTGGTAATTTCCATATAATCCTCTGAAAAAAAATCCCACGAACTCTTTAATTGTCCTAGGATATCATACCACAAACTTGGAGAATTTTAGTGTTCCACGGAAGTTAACGGTGTCATTTCCAGTGGTTCAGAGAACTTTGATAAGAGAATGCTGGCGAATTTTGGGAAAAATACGGCGACGGTACGGTTCGCCGCGAATGGTCTTTAATGGCCGCTTGACCGCGTAGAAAATTAAATAAGGTGTGACCACAGGAAACGTAAACACTGTGCCTAAAAATTCTTTTCTCACGGAATAAATCGGCCTCCGGTTGGGTAGTATAAGCAGGGTCACCGGCTGGTGTTTCACACCCCACGTGAAACGCGGAAACCAGAAAATTACGTCACACACTGGCCTGTCCTGCCACCGGGTGCTTCTCTGAATAATGCTCGCGGTATGCGGCCACTGCAGTACCAGATGCAGTCGCTCTGTAATTCCGACAAAGCTTCAAGCGTTTCGATGTGCACACCAAGCTTTTTTTGAAATTTTTTGACAACTTATAATTCTGATCCCCATTTTTTGCGGTTTATTAATTAACGTAGTCAGATTTGTTAATAGTTTCACAAAAAGATTTATGATTTTTATTTGTTTTCACCTTTCCATAAATAAAATTCGTAGTATTTTGGCAATAAATATTTTGTATTAAGTTAATGCGTATGACATACTATTTAGCGTTTTCCATTTTTCAAGATGTATCGAAATATTAAAAACTTTTCGCGTTTTGCACTTTTTTCATATACTAGAAAACACCTTCTGTAAAGATTCTCTTTCAAATCTCTTCTATAATTATATTTCCAAAAACTTTTTACAGCTACTAAATTTAAGACAAACTGTTCCTTCATTATGAAAACGAAACCGATTCTAAAATCATGCAATTCTGAGCTGAAATTAACTATTGTTTGTTCATTTCTTTTCTTGTATTATTTATAACCCTTTTTTATTGTTTTATTTTCTTTATAACAATATTTCTATTAATGTCTTATGATAATTTATTCCCTATAATTGCCTTCATTATGGAAACGAAATCGATTCTCCAAAATCACGTATCCAAACAAATTCCTTTCAGTTGCAATTAACTGCTTTTTTTCCACCGTCTCGTGACAGATACATCGAAGCCGGAAATAAACTCATGCTTCAGCAACGCGTGCCTCTATACGTTAGTGCTGATTAACTGCGTAAAACACGGTCGAATTGCTTAATTTACACGTTCGTTTTGTCTTCTTTTTATATTTGTGCATTCACTATTGACTGTTCCCTGTACGAACAATCCTGTGTTACACGGTTCTCTCTCTCTCTCTGTCTCTCTCTCTCTCTGTCTCTCTGTTTTCCTCCGGTTTATATCGACGGTCCTCATCGCCGAATGAAAGCGGCAAACGCAGCGTTCTGTGATTTATTAACAGCCGCGCAATTGTTCCCAAATCGCTTTAATAATTCAGCTGTTGATTAAACGGGCCCGGGTTCATTTTTACGCGTGATTTATTCCGCTACAAACCTCCCTGTACGCCGTTCTTGATCGAACGAATTCTCTATTGACAATTAATTCTGAAGCAACCCGAATCGTTTGCGGGTGCAAATAAAAAAGAAAAATTTGTGTAAGAGGTAGAAGAGAAAGAGAGAAGGAGAAGAGGGAGAGAGAGAGAGAGGGAGAGAGATAGAGAGAGAGAGAGAGAGAGAGAGAGAGAGAGAGAGAGGGAGAGAGAGAGTGAGACAGAAAGAGAAATGAATCAGCTGACGAGAAAAATTGAAAATATCGAGTGCCGCATGCGTGGATGTGCTGTTTCCGGAAACTAGATATTAAACTCATATAATTGTATATGAAAATGACAGAGGAAAAATGTAATAAATACATTTTTATAAATTTTTCTGATATCTATTTGAAAGAGAGTACTTGCTTAACACATTATTGATCGGAGAATTTATGCAGAATAGCCTGTGATCGGTTATTTTTTTATGCAATTTTAATTTCTGTATGGTTTCGTTATGGTTTCGTACGGTGGTTTTAACTGCATATTTTTCTCTAAATACGTCGGAATATGTTTCCACTCAACAACATTCAGGTAACACAATACACATTGATATGTCTCCGGCCAACAATGTATTAATGCATATAACATAGTTGAAAAGGAGAATCATGTTTTGAATTAATAAAACATTTCTTAAATAATTGATAAATTCACGAAGTTTTGTAAAATCTAAGGATATTTTTAAAATTAGCAGGATTAATTACTATAGTACAAAAACCGAATAAGAAATGTTTCCCTTGTGTTAAATATCATTACATTCTAAATGTTCACATAAAATTTCTTTCCTATAAAATTAAAATATGATCTATATGTTATAAATGTTTCGTGTAGGTAGTCTTCGTCTCTGTTTTTGCTCAGAAATATTTAAACGCTTCTTTAATTTTTATAAACTACCTTATAGGTAGTTTCATTATCTTAATTGTTTGTTTTCTGAATGGTATTATAGCGTTATATAACTATTATAAAACATTATAATGCGAAAGATTGATTTTTGTATGTAAATTATAGAAATGTCATGCATTGGAGCAATAATTGATCCATTATTTAGAATATACTCCATGTCTCAATGTGTTACGAAACATCCTAAATCTAAGGATAAAAATTGTTATTATTTTTTAATAAATAAATTTTTACAAATTATATATATCTATATAATTCTTATAAATTATTACTTTCTGCTTCTTTGTTTTTTTTTTTTTTATAAATCTGGTATAGTAAAAAGGGTAATGACAACTTAATTAAATTACCGAAAGATATCCTTTTTATTAATGTTTTCTTTTAAAAGGGGGTGTATTGTATATTTTTATCCTAAGATACTGACTTTTCCTCACATGCTCTGCGACACACATGGATTTAGATTATATAATATTTCTTAAATATTTTTGTTTTGATTTCACATTAATTATGTACTATTGTTAATGTAAAAGCTGCAGCATATCCTTCGAAAAGAAATATAACAGGAAGATTGATAAAATTGATTCAACAATTTTTGTCACGTTTCAATACATCACGGCAAAATATAAATCAATTTACTTGCACTGTTTGCTCGAACAAAATTGTCAAAATAATTTTACTTTTCACCTTATTTTGCAATGTTTCTTCCTTTAAACACTTCCATAAATCGATGTTTAATTCGAACATCTTATTCATAAATATTGCAATAGATAATTTTAATGTACAATAGTCTTCTAAAAATTTATCATATATCAAATATTATTTTTCTATTGTTCACATCTAATTTCCACATATTCGAATGCTTATGAGTGGTAGTGTATATAAAGCTAAATAAAATTATGTTTCAAATGTTTCAGCGCCAGATAATATAAATAATAATTTTTAATAATTCTTCTTAAACAAATAAAAATGATACTTTTTATTATTAATTTCTCTGAACAAAGAAAGATAATCATTTTTAGTACTATATTTTCTCGTTTCAAAAATAATACTACAATATAATAGTAATACGAATATTCATTTTTAAACAATCAGAAATAATAAATTTTGTTATTACTGCTTAAACAAAATGATTACGTTTTACCTTTGTAAAGCGTATATAAGTGTCGATAAAAATGTTTGACATTGTTGTTACACGTTTATTAGGTATAGATATATGTAAATGAAAAAATGAACGGAAAATGAAAATAAAAGTGTAAGAAAAACACATGGTACAAGAGGTATTCAGATACTCACCACTTTGAGTTTCGCTTGGATCTCGCGAAGTTTTCGCCTAGCAAGCACTTGTATGTGCGAAGAGACCTGCTTTCGCGTTCTCGTCTTGCCTGTCCTCAGTTTGATGTAACGAGCAATCAGCTCGTTTCGACCTGAAAAACACAAAAAAATAAGCGATTAGAAAACTGCATTTGTTCTTCATTTCTGACTCATTTCAAATTTATAGAAAATGTAAACTAAAGTAATAATTAAATTATTAGAGTTAATTATCTTAACTCTCAGGTAGTATCGTTGGATCATACAGTTATAGATGACATACAGTGGCTGTAAAAGGTATCGACGTATCATTCGGTACTCGTATTTGTTATAGCATTTATATATTAATTAACTGCGTTTAAGTATAGATACATATATTAAATTTCTTATGATGTAATAGTACTTTCATATGATCATAAAAATTTGATACTATGAAAATGTTCGAAGTCGAACCTCGATAAGTCAAACCTCTATAAGAAGATTACGATTTTTTCCATTCCCATCCACTCCGCTACGAAAAATTCTAAAAGTTGAAATAAAACTTACTTTAATTCGAATTATATGCTATCTGCATTATTTTACCTCTATAACTCGAGTTTAAAATAGCCAGAGACTTTTACAACTCTAAATTCATCTTTATAAGTTGAACTTCTATCGCTCCTGTTTCTGCAATTCGATATTGTATCTTTGTCTCTCCACTGTTAGAATTGTCTCAACATAACATAAAGCGGAAAACATAAGACGACACAAGCCGTATGCCTATTTCTTTGCTTTTCAGCTACGTGCATATCCATGGAAGTTAATCGTTTTTCGTCAATAGAACATATAATTGCTGTCATTTCCTACGTCTTTTACTTTTGAATTTATGTACATTGAATAAAATGAGTACTAACAGGAATCTTAAAATTGTAACGCTTTCTGAAAAGGTGAATGTAATTGTGCCTTCATATAAAGCTTCTGTATCTCGAAGTTTCGTTCGTTAAACCTCCTTTACTCTAAAATTTCGATAAGTCGGAATTTCTACAACTTCAAGATTTTAGTTCTTCCTTTGAGGTTCGAGTTACCGAGATTCGACTGTACTTTGTTTAGTCACTGTTTCTGTAGTTACAAATTTAATTATTTCAGTTGAACGTACATCGTTTTATTTATCGTCTATATTCTGCATTTTATGTAATAAAGATTTATCGTCTAACATACAGAATACAAATAAAACCATCATAGGCAAGCCATCGATCATTTATGTTCAATCCTAATTCTTTTATCATCATAAACTTGTACACAATTCCAAAAATTTCTACAATATTTCTCAATGTCATTATCATAATACATTATGTAACCATTAAACTTTCAATAAAAATAAAAATTCATGGTTAAAATTTCATTCGTTTCATTTCATCAATCAACATCAATCAACGTGATGAATTGAAATGAAATATTTTAAAATTAGTACTAAAACTATCAACAATTTATATATGCATGCCTATTACTACCGAACCGGTCAAACGATCATGGCTAAATATCAGTATTTTAATTTTATTAAAAATTATGTTTTTTTTAATTGAATGTAAGTAATAGTCGGATTTAGCACATCCAATAAGAAGATCAAAATAATATTTAGATGACAAATTAAAATTTTATTATTTTTTCCATTTTAATTATAAAAAAAAACTAAAAATTAATGATCAGTAAGTAAAATAATAAATAATAAAATTTTCATAATTTTAGAGACGGAAGAATAAATAATATTCGTGCAGCTTCTTTTACTTTTTTACTATTTAATAGTTACACTACCTTAATTGTTTTTGTTTTTATTTAGCAATAAAGTGCATAATTCATTGTCCAGCATTTGTCCAGTGTATATTTTCCATAAATATATTTCTTATATCTACAACAAATCTTCGTGGCTTTATTATCGTTTAACATTTTATTTTAACATTTTATTTAACACGTTGCACGTATGTAAGAAATTGTAGTTGAATCTATCGATGTTTTTTCATACGTCTTGCTTTTTTCCTTCTTGCTAAGATACTCGTTATTTATAATACAATATGAAAATTTCAATCGGTCAAATGACCGATCGCGATAGACGTGAGTAGGTAAGTACATATATGTACTTATGCATGTATGTAATATGTTTTTTAGAAGAAATGAAAAAAAGATAGATATTGACAAATTGAATATATGTATATTATAGGAAACGTTGCGAGAAGTAAAGTGAGAAAAAGTGACAACACTGAATTTATAGAATTTTTAATTCGGAATTTAAAATCGGTCATTAGTGTTAAGTAACTTAACTCAAATCCAATCAATGATTCAATCATACCAGTTAAGGATAGGAACATAGAAACAGTTTTCAAAAAACTACGCTCTTAATTAAAGAAAATTCAATAGAAATATTACCCCATTTGCTTTATAAACTCAAATCAATTAACCTGGAAAAGAGGAAACTTTCATATGCATCGAGATCAATTCCACACCCTTTCATGAATTCCACTAGTCGGCAAAGATTGCACCTTCGATTTTCCTCAGCAATCAGTCCTTTCCGGAAACTCGTCGTCTTTCTGCACTGAACCTCGCCAAAAGTTAAAATCTTTTATCATTTGAGGCGTTCGGAAGTCACAACTCCATCACTTGAGAAAAGAAATGATATTACACACACGGTTTTTAAAATTTTAAATTTTTGAAATTTATCATTACTTGTGTTATCTTTTGTGATAAATAAATTTATAAATATTATAGTAATTATATACAGCCAGTCATTTGTTCCTTCAGAGTTGAACATTAATCATATATTTACATAATGAAACTGGGAAAGTAATAACAAAAAATGGAGTTAATTAGTTTGACTTCTGAGACAGTTTTATTTAATGCGAACTACGTTTGTTGTTTGATCTGTACATCTTTATTGAAGAAATACATGAGCGAGTTTTTTATTGTAATAGCAGAGTACAAACTCGAATGATCAGTGTACAAATAACTAAGAAACTAAAAAACTACAAATTTTCAGTTACATCATTGTTGCGGCAAATGAAAAATATATATGAGCAAGTTAATGTTTAATATTAACTCTATACATATAATTCTACAGAAACAAGATTATTCATTATTTGGCGCGATACCAAGAAAAAGGAGCATCGTGTAAAAATCTACAAAGAAAATAAGAAACGATGAAACGAAAATATTGTTTCATAGCAAAATCGAGGAAACTGTTGGACGCATGTGATCTCGAATTAATTCGAGTGTAGGCTGCATCCAGTTTTTGAGGGCCGATGAAAACGCGGAAGGGTCTTTCGCTCGACAATGAGCGGACGTTCTATTTGCGCGTTTAAACGACTTTTTCTCTTTTTGTGTTGAATCGTGCCAGTGTTGATCGCTTTTTCCTCTCTCCCCCTTTTCGTTTTCCTTTTGTTCGATTTTTTTCTCTGTTTTTCATAATGGAAATCGGTCGATTGAATCGAGTGGCGCTCTTTTACGTCCGTGTCCCCGAAATAATACAGTGATGTTATCACGGTTTATTGAGCCGTGTGAAATCGTAAAAAAAATTCGATTGCCACCGCGCGCTTCCATGTATTTACGATTAAATATTTCACGTCGCCCCACGTGCGTCGTTTGTTCCATGATTTCGATTCGTCCGAGATTCGAGAGACAAGAATCGTTATTTCAATATTAGAAAAGTTGTGAAACGAGTGCCTCTTCTTTTATATTACTCTGTTCGTCATCCTTTGATTTTGAGTTGATGATTATCAATAATAATTGGGATTAACAATTATTATTGTTAGGATTAACAGTTATAAAAGGAGTCATGCGATTTAAAAGTGCACTTTAGAATTTATAAATTACTTATAGTTATTTTAACCCTACTCATTTCAGATCCAATCTAAACGTGTCTTTTTATTTTTAACAAATTTCTTAAGTATCAAATTTTTCCAATCTCCTTATTACTTATCATTAGACTGCGGGTTTTGATGCATTTATGAGAAATTTAAAGACAAACAAGTGTACAGAATGCACGTAATATATAGAAATATATTAGATATTTAAAATACAGTATCTTCTACAATGTTTAATAAATGAAATTTTATCTAATATCCCCATCTAGTTATAAGTTCCATTTTGTAAATTATGTTTACAAAAATACTAATTTGTACAAATATCCGTAGTCTACTTATCGCTATATACAAGAATCGTTATTGTAATATGTATGATCTTTTGTCCTACGCGTAACATACGCGTAGTATAGTATATGCGTACAAAACCAACATGGCATTCGAAATACGCAGTTTCAGATATTTTTCGTATTTTTATAACGAAAGCAATAAAACTTGTGAAACGCTACAAACTTAGATTTGTAATAAGGCTAGAAAAAAGTTATAAACAAATTCTACTTAGTTAATTAATTTGTAATATAGGCGCGACAATGATTTTGCTATGATCGCTTGTAAACTGCAAATAGCATCAAATTAGTAATATCAAAGTAAACTCATAATATTAATGATATAACTTGGAACTTGTAAAAGATTGTAAGACTATACTGTATTGTAAGACTACTTGTAAGTTGCAAGTTGTAGCTTATATACTATTTTTTCCAAAATTGTACAATTTTACATCAAATAGGAGTAAACTAAAACAGTTAGAGAATTTGTAATTTGTAAAGCTTACTGTTTAAAAAAATTTCATCTCTTACACATATTATCAAACTTATTACTATGTGATGCAAAAAAATTTTATTTTTTAACCAAAACCTCTTTGATTACGGGTAACCATTATCGATGGCAGATTTTTTTTGGTTAGTAGATAATGGTTATTCGTAACCAGACATTTAAAAATTCATGTTTTTTGATAATTTAATATTTTTAAAAGTCTTTAGAAAATTTATTGAATTTGAAGAAAGATTAACTTTCTTTCAAGTACTTTTTACACAACAATTTTGAAAATAAGATATTTTTATCAGAACCAATACAAATGTTCTCTCTCTCTCTCTCTCTCTCTCTCTCTATATATATATATATATATATATATATATATATATATATATATATATATNCAATATATCAATATATATATTTCTTTACTTCAACATTGCTTCAGTATCTTATTCTACATCTTAATCTATACATATCTAGGATCAATATCGATAAATGGTGCGCAAAACAATTAAAAACCAATCTTAATGATTACGATATATCAGAGAATCTCAACGAACAGCAAACGAGAAATTCTTTGGAGCAACGGTGTGCGCAACAACGATCGAAATAAAGTTTTAAAGATATAATTTTATTATAATTTTAGAAAACGATATTCTATTCTGCAAGAGCGAAGAGCGAACATGGTGAAAAGTGTCTAATACAGAGTTACTAATACTCATATTAGCAAGTTCCAATTTTAAACTCTCTTTTGACCACAGCTGTTTATCGAAACGAAGTGACGTGATTCTGATTACTGCATGGTAAACGTTATTTCAATTACGACACGTTTGATGTCGTCTGGCGCCGGTTTTATGAGCACGGCCGTAAAATCTTAACGGCTGTGAAATCTAAGCAACGATAAGGTGCCACATAGAATGCCATTTACTCGATTCAATCGGCTGGAAATCAATTCATCGTTCACCCCCGCCACCCTCCGTTTCTATTCTCTCTCGTTTGTTTTTGTTCCTACCTCTTAGATTACGTTTCATGATCGAATATCGCTTGTCATTTCCCGCTGGATTGTCCCATTGAGATTCCACCGATCGAGGCCATTTTTCAATCGGCCAACCGATTCATTTCCAACGTTTTCGATTCGCGAGAAAGTTTACGGATATTCTTTAGTCGATGTATGTTCGATGGAACAGGTTTTTTTTTTACTATTTTATTTTAAATTTTACAATTTGTCCAGTAGGACATGTAGTAAAATGTTTCAACTTAGTGAATAAATATAGCATGTGGATGGTTACCCCCAGCGAGGTTCCATCATCGTGTTTATTAGGTTATATCCTTTGTGAGATCTGTTGGGTGTTTCCTTTTCAGTCTTCTATCCATTATGGAACAGGTGGATTTATTTTTTAGAAGAGTTTTTGATTCTTTGGATAGATTTGCGGTGAATATTATGGCTAGATTGAGATATATTTCTGGAAAATTTGGTACTTTTAACCTGTTAATCGTGGAAGATGAATTGTCTTTTTATATATACATAATTCCATTTTTGTTACAAATAAAATATATCATATTTATATTTCTAAAGATTAAAACTGCCATAATTAAAATTGATTTTTCCCTACCGTTAATTTTTAATGTTATAATTGTAGAAATTGTTACTTAAGGGACTGCTCCATTGTGGGGCTGGGATTTCTATTGAACGAAATTAAAATATATTAATGTGGTTGTTTGGTTAGGAATTGGGTTTCTTTAATTGAAATTTATATTGGGGGGGGGGGGACTGGTGACAAATGATAAGCAAAAATTTAAAATTAGACAACGATTTAGCTTTTTCAAGAATTTCTATGCCTCTTTGATTGGGATTGTCGTGAATTATTATGAGCGGATTGAGATATTATATTTTTAGATAAAGTGCAACATTTTATTGGAATTTTCGAAGAGAAACTTTGGCGAGAAATATTCAATGAAATTAAAGTGAATTATAGATGAATTGAGATGTTGCATTTTTAGGAAAACCAGAATTTTTTCATTAATCTTTGTGTCTTTCGGATACGAATTTATATTATAAAAGATATTTAAAAGTTCGGTTTTCTACAGAAATACGAAAGAAAGATTAAAATACCAAAGATATCGAAAGTAAAATAGTATTGAAATGTTCTGAACCTAAACAGAGACAGAAATTAGATATTTTTTACGTATATTCTATACAGTCTCTTGTCCTTAAATTTTTCATAAATGCACAAAAATACTCGAGTCAAAAAATACTTCTTCCACACTCCATGATTATTCCTCATATTTGACTTGGTTCGAGTCGTTCGTTCTTCCATTTCATTTGCCGATATCTTACGGACAACTCGAACATCCTCGAAGACGTCTCGAATAGAATGATGGCGGTTGTTGGCAAAGGAGAGGAAGCGGACATCGTAAGAGAGATGGCGAGAGGGTGGCATGGCAAAGGGGAAAACAGGCGGGGGAAGGTTACGGAGAACTCTGAAGCATCGGAAGGAAAATATTCGAGATTCCAGGCGAACCGCGTGATGACTCAATTTCGCAAAGACCGTTAAATGGCCCGCTATGAACCACGCGCCGCTACTGGTCGCGTTCCTCCTCTGTTTTTGAAGGCCGAACATTCTTCGAACGGGGGTTGCTCGCATCGAATTGGATCCGCGTGGAAAACCATGTTACAAAGGAGCTACTTCGAGTTTATTTGTCTTTTCTCGAGTTTGGTGTATTGAAACGATCATTTTCTTGAGATTTCCGTTTAGATTTGACCAATTTTTCAGTGAATAGCTTGTCGAGAATATTTAGAGAGTTCTATTCCTCAAAGTTAATTCTTTGTTTAATATTTACACACACTAATATTTTAACTGTCGCAATAATCATAAATATCTGGTTTCTTCTGGTTGGAAATGTCCTATTCTTGAATAGAATAGCGATTTAAGTGTCAATGAATGTATTTTTTTGGAAAGCCGTACCTCTTCGCTGTCATTTTGCTGAGAAACAACATATAATTTATGTGATCCACATAGTTGAAGTTCGCATTAAAGTTCATGTGAATCATACGCTGATTCATACTTTCCTATACTTTCCCTGGCTATTGCAACTTGCAGTGTTTGAGAATCAATTGTTCATACTCGCTGCTATTGTGGTGGATCCTCTGTGCATTATATTACATTGTGCTTCTCATGACAGGCAACGTGTTAAAGTGCGTTTAGGTGGGCTTAAATTAAGCAAGCGAATGCTCGTTCTTTCTGCACTTTAGTAAAATAAAAATGCAAAAGAACATTCTTTTGCCGTTTAACGGTTATTCACTGAATCGTAGATCGAACATTCAAATGCTCTATATAAGAATGCATTTATAATTATAATTTCTTCATCAGATATCGTTATCACGAATCCGAGTAAAAATTGGCCTGAGGACAAGTATATGATATGAAATGATATGATAAAAATAAGTAGGTATACGAGTGTACAGTCAGTTGTAAAAGTCTACAAACACCCCTCAAATATAAAATATTATAGCAAAGATAAATAAAATATTAAAGCATAAGTTAACTCCACGAAATTTCTTGACGCATTAAGACATATACTATTCATGCGTAATACAATTTATTCAATTTCATTGTTATTAAGAGAAAAGAAACAACAAAGTATAAAATACAATATCACAGAAATTAAATACACTTGTTATATTTACAAGAAATTATGCAAACAGTAGGTTTAATATTATATTAATGACTTATAGATCCCACCTTCCTTAAATAAGTTAAATAAATTGAAGGTTTTGTAATTTCTGATAAGTTTTATCCTAAGAATTTCGTCAGATAAATTAAATTTTTTTCTTTTTTTTCATTCCCTTTAGGAATACATTAATAACATAATTGTTATGCTTATCATCTAGTTACTTTCATATAAATTTGATAGTAATCAATAATGTGGTAGAATTTCTATATAAAAAATTGCTTATAAGCTGTAATTTAATCTACTATAACGTTGTCAAATATATGTATTATAATTTAGCGTGGCGTAAGTTATATTGAATATACTTTACGAAATTAATTCTACAAGTATAGTATTTAATTTAAAATATGTAAAAAATTGTGTATTCCTTGCAAAATCAACGATAAATTGGGTACGCTTTTGGCTAAAAATATAAGTTAGCTATAAAGAAACTTGAGTTTCAAAGCGTTGAAATCCAATAAAAAGAGACTACGGAGTGGACTATTCCCCTAGAGAAATTTCAGGCTATTTCACCGTCTATCTGCAATCGAATGAAACATTGATCTTGAATATAAATGATAAAAACGCGGAGTTAGAAAAATAGTGGCGGTGGGATATTACTCTAGCCGAATCCATAATCCATTACTCTTTCTTTCTTATTTGTATATCATTAAGAATGATTATCTCCCTCTTTAATGAATTAAGTTTATGTTGAGTTATATAAAAAAGCAGCCACCTACTATAAAATAAAGCGTAATAGTAAACTAAATTCTATTGGAGTTTTTCGCGATATCACGGAAAGTAAGGCCGAGTGACGGTAACATGCATAGGGAAAAATTATTCCGAATACTGGTCCCGACGATATATTTGAAGATTGATCATCAAAATCGGTGGCATCTACCCTGATGTAAATAATTACCTAAAATAATTAACAATAATATTTCAAGGTTCAGGGTCTCTTCAAAGTCATAGTGTCGTAGATAGGTCGTTCAACTTGTCTTAATATCAGGGACATACATGTTCCGCTCAAAAAAGATATTGAAACTCATACATCCAAATTTTCAAAATTGGTGCATAAATATCCTTTAGTTAGCATAATTGATTTCTTAAAGAAAAGAAACAAGAAGCCGGTAGAGAAATGACGAATTTAAGGGTTAAAGTACAATGTTGCATACATAGATATACGCAACATCGAGCATGAAGAAATTAAATCTGCTTTAGATATCAATGACAATAGAAAAACGTTTAAAAAATCCTTTTTTCCCAAAGAATCTTTCAAGGGACGATTCGATGGAATATCGTAGATCAATGGGCGTCGTAGGACGTAGGACGTAGGCGAGATCGACAAGATCCACACTCAA
This sequence comes from Bombus breviceps, assembly GCA_014825925.1. Lineage (NCBI taxonomy): Eukaryota > Metazoa > Arthropoda > Insecta > Hymenoptera > Apidae > Bombus > Bombus breviceps. The sequence continues at coordinate 14,404,933 of CM026182.1, read as the reverse complement.
TACACTATCCATGAACAGTTTCAGTGGGGAAAGTTACGATCAGAGAGTGAAAGAGAAGATACAAAATATATACAGAGATAGAGAGAGAGAGGAGTAGATGCGCGACGCGACGAGCAATCAACGTAAATCACTTAGCTGATGCTCAATTTAACAAGAAAGGCCATTATGATCGCGAACTTGAAGTAACGAGCACGAAGAGAGTGCTGTCCCTGTTCCTCTCTGGTTATCCTACCGTTGGCTCTCGCAGAAATCCGCCGGGAATAGCGTGCAAAGTACAGTTTATTGCAAGAAGACTCGTTACGCCCGTATGTGTAAACGCTTTGTGTAAACGTTGCACAGTACTTCGAACAGAGATATTTCATGATCGAAACTCAATTTGTCAATTTTCATTATTTATTTACTAGATTGTTTAAAGATTTCAGTGTTTTTGACGGTTGGTACATTCTTCAATGTATTTGGTATGGGTTAATAATTAGAAGCAATAGTTAGTTTTTATGGAACAGCCTATAAATTTCAACTACCTTTAAAAAGATGTAGCAATAATAAATGTTAAATTTACTATATATAGACTATTATGTACATGAGAAACTTTTAACAAAGTAGATTGAATGACAGAGGTGAAGAAAATAACGAAATTAATATATAATTATTATTATTAATTATTAATATATAATAATTAATATATATAATTATGAGAAAATTTCTTAATTTTTTGACTTTCATGTTACTTAATGATTGAAATTATTTTATCATGAAGTTTAACTAAAAGCAAAATATTATTACAGCATTATATGCCTGTTAAATAATTTCTCAAATAGTAATCAAAATTCATAACCTATAACCATAAAACCTATAATAGATGAAACAACAATAATTGCAATGGCCCGCAAAAAATATTCGAACATTCTTAAAAGCTTCCTGTGCATATTTTGAAATTTCGTTAGAGGCACGACTATCCTGATTATATTCGTGCAGTTTGAAACGGATTTGGAAATGTATATACAAAATGTATATACAAAATATTTGTTGGAAATATACATCTCGTAAGGATCACTAACTTATACAGTCAGTTATCGATTATGTTAATAAGTCACATTTTTAGCACTAATGATATGTATAAAAGTGCTAGTTATGTTGTTGTATACTAATTTTTCATCAATTATAAGTATATATTTGTAATCAAAGCCTTGTACCTTCTGCATACATTTTCGGATTGGTTTCAACTTTTAATATTATAATCGAGATAGCCGTATCTCGCTATAGTACTAATGAAATTTCAGAAAGTTTCGTATAACGCATATAATACATTCATAAAATTTCTCTATGGTAAGTGTTCGAATAATTTCGTAAACAATTATATACGTACATATATAAAATCCATGAAGACATTTCATATCTGCTAATTCTACTCCAAAACAACGCAATTGCGAATCATCTATTTTCATTGGAAATTCTCGCTTTTTCCTCCGGAACACGATAATAACTGGGACTTGATACGCGAGGTATAACTTAACTGCGATTAACTACTAAGTTAACCATGGAGGGAAAACGAAAGATACAGATAAAAAACGAGTAGGACAACGAGGATCGGGATTCTGCTCGTTCTCCATCTGTTCGCTACCAACCCGTCTAAGAAACATAGTACTTAGCCTTGAGTTTAGCCTACGCGTTAAGTGTATTATATTTTCGCAACAATCTGTGAAATGCATTTTTCGAAAGAGATAAAGAGGTGGAACAGGCACCTATGTAGATCGTCTGATAACAACACGTGAACAAATAGAATACGATAGATGTAAATAGATAGATAGAACAAATAGAATGGATGGATGGCAAGATTTACCAAAACTGCGGTTATGAGAAACCGAAATAGAAAAGCCTTTATAGTAGATTTTTGTTTTTTACGAAACTGTTGAAAGAGAAGTAATTCATATGTAGTGAGAGGCAAAAGTATTTGAATAGTTGGAGCGTAGAAATAGAAAAGTAAAAGCCTCTCTATTAAAAATATGCAAATGTAATTAAAAATAATTAAATGAACAATGACTACAAGAAGTATTGGCACTACAAGAAGTATCCTTGTTATCCAAAAAGCGTTTTTTATTAGGTTCTACATTTGTCTGAAAAAAGATTGTTCTACTAATGAATTTTGAATGTTTCTCCTTAATTTTTTTCGGTATTCAAATAATTTGTCCGGGTAAGCATAACTTAAGCCCATCATTAAGAATTACCTAAAAAGTAGCCAAAAATGGCTTTCGTATTCCACAATTCTTTTTAATATTCAACTAAAAGCAATATTCGTTCCAACACCCTATTATTTGACAGAAATTCATAATAAATATCTGCGAGCATTGCTAATGATCTAATACATATTGAACTTAATCCCATCGTTAATAATTATCCAAGAACCACTCAAAAATGTCAGTTTTAAACGAACACATGTACTCTCTTAACCTTCGATAACTGAACGACGTCCATGATCGTCGCGACCGTCACGTCGACCAGGCAAAACATTAACGCTGAAACGTTAATTAGTTTGACGGAGTAATAAGTAGGTCGATGGTGTGCTTAAAGAGATAATTAATTAGTAGGTAGGGCTTACAGCGAGCATTCTTGGCAATCCACTTTCAATTAGTCGTCCCTCTCGAAGAGAACCGCCAAGTGCATAGCCAGTGTTACGCTGTGTTGGTCCCTGGTTAAAGGCACACGGATCAGTGATCTTGGTGCTTGGCCTTCCGTTGACGGAAGGGATCGCTTTTGACATGTCGAGGATCCCAGCGTTGCAGTGGTCCTCCGGGCTATTCCGGACTTCACCACCGAGTACCGTCGTTAATCGATGTTCTGCAAACAGTGGTTCTATGCCGGCGCTCCTCCAACCCGTCCAAGTGCGTTTAAGCTCGTTTAGTCAATTAGTAATCGTCGAGCAATCCGATCGAGTCGAGGGATACTCGAAAACCGGCCTTTAAGCTCCTTTCACACCGCCCGCGGCCGCGGCCGCGCCTCTTTGAATACTTTAAAAAAGCTTTTCCTCCGCTGCGAAGTTTGGTTTAATGACGCAATTCACGCGAAAGGTGGTGAGTGCTGAATTTGTAGAATGATTGCATGTTGATTAGGATATGGCAGATCATGGATTCTAAACATCCCTATTGCACGTGTATATACACGTGTACATGCCTGATAAACGAACCCAAATTTTAATCTGTGTAGTTTTTCGTACACAGGTAGGTATGTGTTTCTGTCACACATGTATGAGTACGTGTATCTAAATTCACAAACATTCATAACCGTTGAACGGTCAAACGTGAAATGACATTAAACGTGGTTTAACATTTGTTTGTACTCAGAAATCGGCGAATTGACGAGACGAAAAACATGCGAACTTGATTAACTAATTTCATGATCAGGCTGACTATCCGTGTAGTTTATTACCATATTCGTGTACACGTGTATTAAGAACACCGATCTAATTACAATATAATGTTAAGTGTATTTTTATATACATAAATATATATAGATATAACAGATATATGTAACCTTTGTAACATTGCATTTTATATTTTATTGCTTCTTTCTATAAATAAGAAATGGAAATAAGAAATTGAAAGCGCTAACGGTTTTACTACAATGTTTTGTATTTTAACGTAAGTGATATATGTAGACTTTTCCAACTGACTGTATTTTCAGTAAGAACCCAAGATGTTGTCATGATGGCCGATGCATTCGCGGCAAAACAAAGTATTCGGACACGACGCAAGTGAGTCGTCAAGCAGCTGATCCGGTAAGACCATTCAGCAAGAAATACCATGCCACTAACACAAAGCTTCACAATCGTTTGATACACCAAAAGCTGCATCCTCCTCCCTGTTTGATGGGCGTGTATACTCGTCGTCTTTTCGTAGACGAGAGGGCGAGGAGAAGATAGAAGTCGATAAGTGTCCTTGCGCCAGAAGGAGGATCCTCTCGCATCTTGACACGATGACCCCCACCCCGTTCTTCAAAGCCCCATTGCAAAACCCCTACCAACTCTCCACATAGCCAGTCCTCTCTTCTTCTTATCATCCCTGCCCGCCATTCCATCCATCTTCCTTTCTTTCCATTTTCTTCGCTGCTATGCTACCACTACCTGAGAGACCATCATCCTCTCTCTCTCTCTACATCGCTATCACTACACACACACACACACACAAACACACACACAAACACACACACACACACGCTACACACACACACACAAACAGGGAGTATTCTCTCTACAGAGATAGTAGTAGAGCTAGGAGGATCCAGCGTCGTGGCACACCATACCAGAAACCCCTTGCTCGCTCCCTTTCCGGGACCATCCCCGTCCCCCAAAACCCGCGCCTCGTGCTCTGTTCACTAATTGCACATTCTTCGCATAGTTTCGCCACCCTCCGCCCATCCCCAATCCCCATCCACGCCAAGGACGGACGCGAAGGGGGATTGTAAGCCCTCGACACATACAACCACTCTCTCTGTCTTTCTATCTATCTCGCTCTAGTTTCCACGGTTCTGCGTCGGATCGTCTCCCTTCAATCTTCGACGCTTTTCAGTGGCTGTCTTTGTCCCTCACATGGACTCATATGTTCATAGCACGTACTATATCGTGGAATGTGTCCTTTTTGCTCGATGGTAGTATCTCTCTTGCTTCATCCTCCTTTCACGGATACCCTCGTTCGAGCATCCCCCATACTTTTGTGCCGCTAACTCAGTGAGTCCACGCTTCCCGGAAATCACGTGTGTGAAACTGAGACTGTGTGTTTTGTGTCACCAAGTACGGTGAGCGTTCATATACAGGAGAGGTGAAGGCTGAAGGAATAAGTGGTGGGAGAGAGATACGATTATGGGGCGATTTTTATGTTGTGATTCTTTGGAATAATCAAAAATAATATAAGAACGCGGTTTTTCAGTTGTCAATAGATCTTTATGCCAATTCTTTGGAATATTACAGATTTATTTTGAAAGCAAAATAAGAACACGTTTCTTGAGTGCGTGTATTTATGCATTTATCGGCAATTGCCGACAAATGCAAAGATGTATAGCATGCAAAATTATATAAAAAAAGAGTTAAATAAAAAAAATAAACAACATTACTTCCAGTAACAGTGGATAACCTGCAAAGTTAAATAAGGATGGAATAAATAACATTCCTTTCTTTAATCATGTTGGCATAAAAATGTTGCATAACATCCACAGCCTAGTTATTGCTATCAAGATATTGTAAAAACTCGTTTCGACCGATGCTGAAAATGTTTTTTTTTTGTTTAGAAAATTTAAAATATTTGTTATCCTTTTTTTTCATTTAAAACAGTTATTTATAATTGAATTTTAAGATGGAAAGTTGTTAGGTATTAATGATGGGATTAAGGTAAATAATAAGAAGTTCGTAGCGTTTTTATTATGCATTTCTATCAAATAATGAAATAGTGCTCTTAGTTGGATATTAAAATTAATTAAGAAGGAGACATCGAAACTTTGCTAATAAATCATATTTTTACTTCTTTCACTGAAACAGTGGTGAACTTGAGATATCCGATAAATTTTGAATCGTAACTGGAATATTGGAATTGTTGAAAAAGTTGTTTTTCCAAGAAACTCTGTATCGTAGTTGAAATGTTCATCTGCATTTGTTGCATTCATTGTATATGATATAGTCTTATTGTTATTGGTCTTTACGAAACATAGTTGAAAGATTTGCAAGAGCAATTATCCCATAAAGGCAATAATAAAATGCCGATTTTGGCGAACTCTTGCAGATTCACAGTGCTACCAAAAATGTTCGGGTCATATCTTTCTGTATCGGCAATCATCCACATTTAGGGAGTGAACGCAGATCTTAAAGTTGGAATTGAAAATACATTTTTTGGGATACATCCTGGAAAACTACCAGAAATAGAAGAATTGTGTCAATGGACGAATTTTGTGCTTTGAACGGCGAACATGTCTGTGTAAACAGATTTTGAAAAATTAACAAATCATTGCAGTGTTAATGGAATTTCAAAATATTTCACATTCATACGAGCAAACATAAGGCGATTACTTATGAAAAAATGAGGAGAAAAAATAGAGTCAAATTTTTTCACACGATGTTTCGTTTTAGAGAAAATCGAATTCGAAACTCTATCGAGTATATTTGAACATGATTGATTCCAGACTGACCAGGAATAAATAGTAAACAGGAGGTTCTTCTATAGGAGCTTCGTGCGAAAATAAGTTAAAAATATGAAATACAATTTTTTTACAAGATGTTTCCAAGAAAAATAAATAAAAAGATTTATCATACGTCTGTACCAGGCCAATTTTTAACTAAATATGTTCAAACTAAATATTTTTTTGAACATGAAGTATAAACTTTAAATGGAAAAATTTTACTCCACATTGTGATTTATTTTCGTATGCAGAATAACTTTCTGCTGATTGTTTACTCATATCCAGTTGGTAATTAGCAAAATTCAATGACAAATCTGTTAGCTAGATTTTCTCGAAAACTAAGTCTCCGACGAAAAATTGTATTTCTATGCTTTTCTTATTTTCCCGTAAGAAGTTACCTCATGCCCTTTTGTACATGTTATTCGGCCAGACCTTGTATTTTCATGAAATATCTGTATAAATGTTAACATTTTTTTCACTGTACGTCTATGGAACTTTTATTTCAGCGTAGAGAAACCGTAGACGGTTTAATCGACGGAAACGCGGCAGGTTTCAAAATGGCGCCGCCATCCCACAGACGATCAGAGATTGAATGGGGGGCCGTGGAAAGGTAAAGGCGTCGGGATAAGTTGTGGCTGTAACCGGAAAATAAATTTTCTCTCGGTAAAGCTTGCTGACGCGGGACCAGACACGTTCGGTTGTCGTTGAATCTGCACGCTTTTCTCACGTACAACCCTATAAAACTTTGTACACCGATTCACCCCAATACACGCTTGCCACTTTGGTCCCTTTTTTTTCAAATAGTGTTTATATTTCAAGATGGATTGGGTAATCGTTCGCTCTAAATCAAAACTAAATACAGAAGAAGCACAATTAGATTTTGGAATATGTAATTCTAATTATATTCTAGTCACAGTATATGTACGTATACGTGGATATCTTTTAAATCCTTTAAAATATTTAAATAATGATTGAATTTGGTGAAAGTGAGATCTATATTGAGATTATAATAATTTTTAGTTTATTACTATCGTGTATGAACAATTTTTGATTATTTATAGGAAGTCCATCTGTGAAATGATTCCTGATAGGAACATAATTATTAATTCATTCAAACAATATTAATGAAGATATTTACGATACATAAAAATAATTAGTAGTAAAGATGCAATAATATAGAGCAAAGTATGATTATCCATAAAAAGATTAATCAAATACAAATATATGAAATTAAAGTTATAAAGGTCAAATATGAAATTTGTTCAAACCAGGCTTTGTTTCCTAGAAAATCGATATTAAATCGATATGAAATATGTGTACAAGTATCGAATAATAATTTTGTGTGAATACATTTAAAAATTCTGATCGATTAATCATTTCTTCGACACTTTAAATTAATTTTCACACTTCAAACGTAAATGTACGTATAAAAACCTGCTCCTACACTGTATTTTCACAACTCTTATCTTTAATCACCTATTTTTAAATGTAACCGCGATGCGATAACCAAAAAGTAAACCAAATCACTAATTGGACGATTTTTAAATTATCGAAAAGGAAGAAAAATAGGTGAAAAACCTGATAACGCGAGGAACACGATTTGAAACAATGGCAAGAGATGCTCCTGCGCGATTATTTAACATTTAATCAAGGATAATACATTTACGATGTATATTTCAGCAACGCGACGTTTATCTAAACGACGAGCAGTATTTAAATATAATGTTTGCAAATAAATTCGGCCTGTACATGATAACACGTACTTTTTATGGAGTATGGCATATATATTTCTCGTGTTCGGCGTAATTTTTGTGACATATAATAATTCTGAAAAATATTCGGTGCTTGCTTATTTTTGACAGGGTTTTAGTTACAAAATTATGAACAAATCGAATTTAAATTAGCGAATGATTTTGTTATTTATTATCGCCTCAGTGATGTATAATTATTGTGCATGTATTGTTTGCGCATTATTTGAGCATGTATTGCGACACAATGATTGATTTTTAAAAACCAGTAGCCGTTTGTATTTGTCAAAACTTGTACACATTTCGTCGCTTGAGAATCCTTTAAGAATCACTAATAAATTCTATGTCTTATTATAACATCTAAATTCATTATAATACAGGTATTATCGCCGTTTTTATAAAATTTATAATTAAACATGACATTTAGTTTCTCGAACCAAGCACAGTAAGTATTTGTTTTCAAACTTAACGTTTAAATAGTTTGCAGAAATTTATGATATATGTATAATTCTCTTGCAATTTAAAGAAAGATAATGCAAAAAATGCAATGTAAAATATATTCACTGTCAAAAATGAACTTTTCAAACAATCTAGTAAATAATATCTTTGAACTTTTCAATTATATTTTCGTTATTTTATGTTCATTATGAAGCCATTGAATAAATACAATTTTGGTTGCACAACTTGTTTCATAAATTTAAAGTTATAGATCCGAAACCTTAAAGTGTGTATATGATTTATGTTTCATGTTATATATAAGCACATCGTGTTTGCGTTATATTCTGTCGTATATATGTTTTTTAAACATTTTGGTAAAATTTACATGTTACTACAGATTGGCCAAAATATACTTATGAGTGGTAGTATATACGCGGGCGATTTTATTCGATTGCGGTGATTTTATGGAGGACACAGGAAACGAGATTCGCTCACGGGAAGTTTTCAAACTCGCCGAACGAACACACGTTGCACTCTCTGTTCATTCATTTTCCTCTATTTTTTATCTCTATCTCTTTTCCCTTTGTTTTTTCTTTTCTTCTTTGCGCGTTCGTTAAATAAAAAGAGAAAACGACTCGTACATATGAAGGATAGTTTAAACGTTAAAATCAATTTTTTACAGCAAATCGTGCGTGATGTGGATGTGATCTTTTTGTAATCTATTAAACTGTCAAGTTGCTTTCTGTCATCCTCTTTTTGCTTACGGTTTTCAATATAAATCCTACCAAAAGTATTTGTAAATACATTCTAAAATTTTGTGACATTTGTTATTTTCAATAAAACTTTAATTCAGTATAAATATTTAGTATAATATCCGATAAAATATTTAATATAAATTATGAATTTCCAATTATCAACAATTTGAAAAAACATTAGAAACAATATTAACATTTTCTTTTTCTAAAGTAATTTATAAAAATATCAATTGTTATAATAGTTTTAGGTTCTTGATCGTTACATAGTTTGATGAATTTATCACTTATTTTCGAAAGACTTCAATTTAGACTCTTGTTCTTTTTTTCCACCTAACCCCAACTATGTTACATCGAAGTTCTTTTTTTATCTATAAATTAATATCATACATTATTAATTGTATATTAATTTGTAACATTAAATCAACAAACAATAACTCGTTAAGAGACTGCGGATTTTTCTGCATTTGCGAAAACTTTGAGCGTGCAAAAATTCAAAGAATATAATATAATATAATACGTAAAATTATATGAAGTATCCAAAGTGCATTTAGTATTTGTTATAGTATTTAGTATCTAGGTAAAACAAATTTTCGTCTCCCTTTTTAAAATATATTCGTAAAAACATGTATTTCCATAAATATCTGCACTGTACTTATCATTTTGTATCCAACTGATCTTCGTATTTTAACATCTAAACATTTTTTTATTTTTACGTCAAAAACATAGTTTACTTCTTCATTTTACTTCTTCATTCTTTCCCTTCTATCTTCAAAAACATCAAAATTTCCCTGAAAATAAACTCTTTCAAAATGATGGCGCCCCTTTTCGAGGTTGGTCCGCTTGTTTCCAAAAGCTGCGGATGGTTGTTCGCGATCGAGCTAGACGGTTCGTAAAAGATGATCGTAAAATGAAAAGGGATTAAAGGCAACGGCCAGGTTTCACTAGCGAGAAGGGTAGCCGAAAGAGAAATAGATAGATAGAAAGAGAGAGGGGGAGAGAGAGAGAGAGAGAGAGACAGAGAGACAGACAGACAGACAGACAGAGTGGTTGAAGGAAGGGCGAAAACCAAGGAGTGTATATCTCCGGATTTACGAGCACGATAAACGGGATTATACGCCTTCCGTAAACCTTGAAACGATCTTTCGAGTAAGCGCATAGTTTGCGTAAGGCTGCTATTTCTCTCCGCCTCCATCCTTCTCTCCGCTTCGTGTTGTCTTTGATTCCGTTTCCGACGCGACGTTTCCTCCGAACGTCCTTTCTCATCTGTTTTCCACCGATATTTGATTTCATCTCCTTCCTCTTCGTTTTCTTCTTCGTTCTTCGTTATTTACGTGTAGTTTCTCTTTTAGAATCTTTTGTCTTGTGATTGATATTTTTGTTATTTTTTGTTGTTTTATGTTATGAAAGAGAGGAGGGCTGAGTAGAGGTGGATTTAGTTGGATAATGTATTTTTAGGAGCTAATTTTAGAATACTTGAATCTATATTTGGTAACACTGTACACTACACAAGTAGTAGGCCTTCAGGTTTGTTCGACCTCTTCGGTACAGGGCTTGTGTGCCGCGTAATGTCACTTGACGGGAACCGGAATATTTATTAAAATTGAGTGAAATTTAATAATTATTTAAGTTTAAAAAATTGTACAAGAGTTGGCAGGTTACAGATTTATAATAAATTGACCAGAACGATTAAATAGGAAGACATAAACAGATGTTTACAGGTGAAATAATAATTATTTGCAGATTAGAAGAAACATTGATTCTCTTAATCAAATGGTAGTATGCATGTACTTGTAGTTTGTAATTTATTGAATAATTTCAGTATCCGACTGTTCCGTTTTTCATTGTTGTAAAAGAAAAATGTTCATTGTTGTAAAAGAAAAATGTTCATTGTTGTTTATTATTCTGCGTGGATTAATTAATAATATTTTTTGTAATTAGACTCTATAATTATTTGTTTTATCTATATAGAGATAAGCGTATAAATAAGCAGGTGGTTACTGCTAAATCCAACTAATTTTATTATGGAAAGTTTTATTTCTATTTTTTCCTAGTAGTCTGAATCATTACATTTTGTATGATATTGCAGGTGGTATCGCAATACTTATGAATGAGAATGTACGTTAATAGTAAAAATAACTTGTTTGAATTTTTTCTTTCACATTTTTATCTATGTTTACTACTTATTTTTTTCTTTTATCTAGTTCAGTTTATATACCTAAAAGCAAGTGGAAATATCCCTTGAATTCCTTGAATTAGGAATATGGAAATTTCAAGCCCTTCTTTATAACGAGAAAAATATCGAGAATGTTAAAAAAGATATGTTTTGCATGAAAGAAGCCTTTATGGAGAGCAATCTTCATTTTCAGAATCTTTAATTTAAGATTAAATTTAAAAAAAGAAGAAATGAGAAATTAGTCGCAAGCGTTACAAGTACTTTTGAACTCTTAAGTTGTAATTAATCTAAAGATGTACATTTCCAAGAAATAGTCTGCATTAAAATTATAAAATTTAATGGTTCATTTAATAAAATATACAATATTCACAATTTTATTGTAAATTAATACGAAAATTTATAGTATTATTAAAACATATATATCGGAGTTATAAATTAATCTCTTAATTACAATTATGGTATATGTAGGTATATATATACATTTTTTTTAAATAGTTTTCTATGTTCTTCTGTTTATTGAATTTACTTCCTAGCAGAATTTTTAATAATCAAATAATTTTATGCGCATTCCATGTTTAACCGTTTTGAAGCGGATTTCTATTAAAGGAATGGTTTGAACGTAATTTTTAAAATGCGATGTAAATTACGTCCAGGATTTCACCAATTCTTTTATAATATAATATTTTATCAATTTTCTTCTCTCTAAGTAATATTAGGACGTAACAGAATGAGTATCAAACGAAACCATACATTACAATTAAATTCCAATTACGAATCTTCCTTTTACGAATTTAAACTTGGACGTAAAGACAGTAGAAACTACTTCTAGCATTGATACAATTGCGTAATAATTTTCCACTTTAATTGTAGTCCTGAAATAACGCCTCCAAATGAAAATAGCCTCATAGTTCTTTGTGGTAATAGTATTATTAATTTTACCTGTATTATATTATACTATATTATATTATATAACTGTATTCATTTTATATATTACAGTGAATGTGTTTCTGTATTTTAATATATATTTTAATATATACAATATATTCTTGTTAATATAATATAAATTTGTTATATGGTAAAATGTATATTGGTAAAATGTAAAAGTACATTCAAATTCTAAAGCGTTTTTGAAAATAATTTATTAACTATGAATCTATTAGAATTAAATATTAAATGCCGGTGGGATCGCGAAGAGGTGAGCAAAAAAATGTTTCAGTATTTCCTTTCCAATTTATTTCTCCATCTAAAATAACTTTCGTCCTATCTACACTACCAATTCCTCACTTGTAATCACTGATAATTTCATTAATTCAATCATTTTTCTACTGATTCTGCGCATTTACAAACGGGGTATTGAAGTTTCTTGTACAGTAAAACACCGTTGCAATCTAAATTAGCATATGAAGGAGGCGGCAGGAAGAGTAGAGAAGGGAAGGGGATGGTAGAAAGTTCAAAGGAGCAGGGAAAGAAAAGCTCGGCTGGCTCGCCTTCGAAAGGAGATACAGCCCTGGTTTCTGGGGATGTAAGGGGGTGCAACGGCCACGAATTAATATTCATTACCTCGCGGAACGGCAAAGCGGCCTGCTCTGGCTTGTACAAATATGAAACGACGTTGTTGCGCTAATTAAAATACCTGGCCGCTTTCTTGGCTGAACGAGATCCGTAGCATCCTCTTTTCTTGTATATTCCACTGGAAACTGATGGCCACCCTCGAGGAAACGAATCTACGGCAAAGACGTTTCCATCCAGCTGTTTAAGATCTCAATCGTTTCGTTTCGTTTCGTTTCCTCTATTCAAATGTGTGTATGAAGGTACTGAGAAATATATGTATACATAGAGAAACGTGAAAGGTTCATGTATTCGAAATATTTCTGGTCCATTCATCTATTTAGAGTACTTATGTTGATGAATGTGTGAATGTTGAATATTCGACGTTTATGATTTTTAAAGTGTGTACAGTAATCTCTTTTAAACTATTTAGGAATCTTGGCAGCTATTTAAGTAGCCAATTTCTAATGAAAAGCGACTGAAGATTTCTCAATTAACACGATTACTGCGGATCCAATATTTATTATTAGAATTTTTATGCTAGTGGGAGATTGTATTCGTGTTCGAGAGATTTCTGGAGCAGCTTATGAAATATACACGAACACGTTAAGAATTGAATACTTGACATTTATGTCGCCCGTCTTAGTCAAAGTGTTCTACGTAGAATTTTTCAAAATATATTGAATAGGATAAGGATACTTGTAGTCCCCCTGGTTTCTACATTTTAAGTAAACATACAAAGATCTACGTGCTTACTTCTATGTATTGAATTTGCTAAACTTTTTGAAATTTCATTATAACGAAACAGGACTATCAGAATTATCGTAAAATTTGAAAGCGCTCTGTAAATGTATATTACAAGTTATGAGACGCTTCTTGCAAACATATACTTAATAACAAATTTCAAGTATTAGGTTTAAATATTTTCGTGTTTCCTGCGAAACATATGCTTACATAAATTATTAAATATATGCTTACTAAATATTTTGTAATTTTTATGCACGTCTTCAGATTTATTTCAGACTTTATCAGCATAATCCTAACATTAGAATCCTAGAATATCAGAATATTTCCTATACCAGACATAACAGATTCATAAAATGTTTCTACAAGTGGCCCAATACCGAACCAGCGTACAACGTATCCACAAGAAGATGCGGATAGAGATTCCACAATCGAGTGCAACGAGCATATAAAAGAGCGAGAAGGATATAGACAGAAGACACATACACGTACGTGCACACACGCAGGCGAGGATAAGAGGACACGACGACGAGGGATGTAATAATCTGCGTCCGCATTGTCCGTCTTGCTGGCATGGCCGAGTCCTTTGACATCTCGCGGAGTTTAATTAAACTCGAGCGTATAATAGCTCCCCGTCGAGAAGGCGAGCCGAGGTCCAACGTCGTTGTCCGACGCCTGCTACCGAACGTAGCGTCGCGTCTAACATTTCGCCGGCACCTGCGTCGTTTTATCCTCTCATATAATGACTACGACATCCGTCGGACGCAGAAACCGCTTCGACATAGCTATTGTATCGTCATGCGCTATACCTCACTGTAAATTTAAAACTTGTTGGAGAATTGCGTTATTTAGAGCTATTCCTTGTACGTGCTGTAAGGCAGAATTATTTCCAGTCACTTAAGCTTCAACATGTTAAAATTCTATCTTCCCGCAGAATAATCAAATTTATTGTACGTATATGATATAACAACGCAAAAATGGGGAAATATCCGTGTACTTTAGGTTTAGCAAGAAAAAATATCAAGAACGAGAAAATGATTCCAATAACCCATGATCTTAATAAATAAATATTATATAGCAATTAATAAAACAAAAAAAAAACGATATAACTTTCAGAAATAAACTAATTCTAATTCAGAAGCTACTGCATCATAATAATTACCATTGACAATGAGAATATCATAGTAGAAAAATAGCTTTCTATCTTATATAGTCATAGGATCGCCGAAATGTTAATATGAATACAAGGTATATTTAATTTCAATAATTATGTTTATCTATCTGATATTATCGTAATATTTTAAATAATAATTAAACGAAACAAATTAACTTGCGGAGTAACTAATAGAATTGTAATAAATTGTGTACAAATATGTTATATTAATCTTGCAGAATCTTTTAATGTTCTATAAGATTATTTTGTTTCGTAAGATCGTGATGTTTGAATGTTCTTTTGGTAATTAGGATACTTAATTATTTAATTTGGTATAAGATAATGTTTAGGTATTTGGAGTATACTAAAATGGGAACATTACTGTATTTGGAGTTGGCGGAAGTTTAGATGAAAGTTGAGGATTTCTTGGTGAAATGATTTTGATGCTTTAGTAGAATTGCCAGGACAACGGCTTTAATTGTAAGGAAGTAGGTCATGGGAGTTTTAAGAATATAGCAGATAGTTTCCCGGAAAATATACTTGAGTAAAGTTAAAAGTGAGTGGTTTGAGTGAAATGAACGTAAATTCAAATGAATTAAAGAAAATAAATTTTCCCTCTGTTTTCCTAGAATACATGTTGCATTACTTATAATTTATAAAGTTTAAATAAGTAATAAAAAGAAATTTCTTTTATACGTTATACGAAAACTTCTATCAACTAAAATTAATTTTTGTTTATAGATTTCAGATACATACTCGTTTTTTTCTTACATCTGTTTATCAACAGTTTTGGAAATATTTCATGTCACAGTATAATAATATTAATTTAGCAGGAACTTAATATGAGAACAGATGAGTTCTTGTGATAGAACTTTTATCGCGATATATTAAATTTATTAAATAAATTTTATTAATTTTATGTAAAACAAAAAGATAGTTATTCATTAATTTTATTGCGCTTCCATTATAGTCATGTTTGTAGTAAAATGTTATTGTTTATATAATATTCACGACTAGATATATATTGTGATAACGAATGTGAAAATGAAGTTTACTTTTGTAACAAGCAAAATTATATTCACAGTGTTTCATCCTACTCAACTGAATTAACACAAATTATTTTATATAAATATATACGAAAGTTATTTTGCAGTGCTCATGTGGAACGAATTATGATTAAAACGAAACAAACACGAATTACATATATCCTGGATAAAATTCAAGCATAATCCAAGGTTCATATAGAGTACAATAACGTAAATAGTCATTAAAATCAAATAACTCCATTGACATTCACTAATTATTACCCTTAATTAGTCATTATCAAAATATCATAAAGTAGGTAAACATGCGCACCAGAATTATATAATTATTTTAATGGTTAAAAACAACGTTATATTTGAAATTTGATCTGAAAAAAGTAAACTTGCTTGCGAAATGAATTTTATTGTCACTGAGAAAAGTATGTTTAAACTTAACAATCACGTGAATTTTGTCAAGAACTATTGAAACATAAAATCGAGACAGGGGTGTCGTCTGAAATGTCATTATGTTACAATCATTCAAGGAAGATAATTTTTGTAATATAATAATTATCTGTAATACTATGTATAAGACTAAATTAATAATGTCAAATTAAATGTTTTATATTGTAAGCATACAATATTTTTCCTAGAAGAAACTGTAATCCCCGGGCATCTAGAAATATAAAGTTACAGAAGTAAGAAAAGTAAGTAAAAGTTATAATAAATGTAAGTGAAATAAACCTTCATTGAAATTTTAGAGACAATAATTAATAGAAAAATTGACAGTATTCTAAACAAAAGTAGTGGTAATATTTATTGCATGTACAAATATATCACTTACTTATTTTGTTATAATATATAGTAATTACGACATTGCGGATGAATCAAACTACAATGATTTTGTTTTTAGTATAAGTATAAATGTATTTTGCAGAGATGGTAAAAATATTTAAACAGTCGATTATTCATTATATGCATAAACTTCAATATGTATTCAATATGACCATATTTAACACTTATTGTATGCCTAAAATAGCTGTCCACGCTGTACAATAATTTTGTTTTAAATATGTGTTTGCAATAAATATTTCGTAATTGCTTCATTTATGTTTAGATTGGTTTCAAAATTTTGCCATAATTATAACAGTTGTCTCTCATTACACTGCTGACATAATACGCATGTATATTTATACAAGCTATCAATGGCAAATGTTAAATTCTCAAGAAGGGTGTAAAAATTGTTGAACCTAGGAAAAAGTCGTTCGTCAAAATCTTGTACTGGGTGTATAGAGATCCTCTCGTAGCGAGTGAGTTTCATCTCTTTGCGACTTGTTTCGCGTCTTTTCAACCTCAACGTCGCGGGATAATCCCCAAGAGGAGAATCCACCGTGCCGTGTCAATGCCCATAATTTCACGCTTCAACGACGTCTCGGCATCGGATTATTGGATCGGATATCAAGAAAAGAAGAGAGAGTGGTCCTAGCGATCGTTGTCCCGCACCAAAAAGAGTAGAATGGACGTCCTTACAACAGAACGAAGACCCTGGGGGACTGGCCATAGCCTCGGAAAAGATGAAAGACCGATCGAAATTGCCGGCCGGAACACTGCTTCCGAATCTTTTTAACTCTCGAAAATTCTTCCTCTCGTAGCTTGACCGATCTTTTCTCTCGTTTGACGACAGTCTTTTATGTGTTATTATACATTATCGAATATTTTAGTAGGATTTTATATTATGAGAATAACGACCTTTTTCCCGAAAATATCATAAGTTTTGACAGTTGCTCAGGATTTTTTGGATTTGCAGTAATAGGATTTGAATTTGATCAAAGCGCAAAAATTAACGATGAATTAATTTTTATTGTGTAAAAGTGTTGATACTAGTTTTAAAGTGTAATCGTATTTATGTTATTTTTAAAGTGTAAACGTGGATTTTTTGTATCTGAACTAGTAAAAATAATGCATTAGGGCATTGTATTATTACGGTACTCGTTATAATATAGTTGTGTTCATAAAACTAGAAATTTCCATTAAAAAATCGCGGTTGAGTTATAACTTAATCACAATGACTACAGAAACTATGTATTCGTACACCACTAAAATATGTATATTAAACATATCATTTTAATACTTTCATATGATTACACAAATTTAATATTATAAATGTGAAATGTATAAAACCTGATAAATGTAAAAGTATGTGTAAATAAATTTTGTAGTCGCTGTAATTACAAAATCAAAAGGACAATACTTTTAATAATCAAAATACGTGCGTGACTAAATTCAAATTCTCCAAATCTTTACTTACTTCACTAGAATTTTTGAGTCTGTTAATTGAAAATCTACATACATATACATACATACATTAAAAAGAATCTTCTCAATTATTGACTACATTTCCAATTGAAACTTATTAAAATAGATCCAGAAATTTGCGCATTTCGTAGACAAAACAACCCTGGCAGAAGCGTTCGTTTGTTTGGCTCGCGGATCAGGACGGTTTCAGAATTGCGAGAGAAAGCGTCGCAGTCGGTTGAGACACTCTCCTTCCGCCACCGGTCAATAACTGGACACTACCTTCTCTCCACCCTCTACACAATCTTGTTCCATGCCGCATTCGTGGTCTCTCATCCTCTCTCTCTCTCTCTCTCTCTCTCTTTCTCATACACATTTTGCTCGCCTTGCCACCTCTGTCTGTCTGTCTGTCTCCTACGTCTTCAAGTGAGATGCAACGCAACATAATACGTTCCTGTTATATCGGAGACGAATATTGCATCTTCTTCTACGGGATTATAAAACCCATGACGTGAAAATGTTTATGTTATCGAGTCGCTTTATTTGTTCGATTATGAGATTAACGTCTGAGAGGGTGCAGATTCTTGGGATGTTTACAATACATGTATAATTATAAATGTATGTAATCATTATAATCAATACATAATTATAAAAATGTTAATTAGATATAATTTAATGAAATTTTTGTGGAAAATTAAGAAATTATAAATAGATTGTGAGCATTTATGCACTTGTGCCATAAATATTACAACTAGACTGCGGATATTTATTATTTATTATTTACAAATTTTTATTTTTAAAGGGCAACTAAAAAAATGGAACCTACGTAGAAATTCAGTTCACCTACTCTGTATTATAGTAAATAATTTTAACTTAATTTTTCATATTTTTGAATATTACCTATACCTATCCTTAATTCGAATTTCTCATAAACGGAGAAAAAACTGCAGTCCAACTATACAATAAAAATATTTTACACTGAATACATTAGTTCATTTTTGCGTATTATGTTGCAAGTTATATTTTACAAGTTTTGAACTTTTAAAAGATAATATTAAAAAATAGGCGAATTTTGGTATTGACATGGAACAAGAAATTTTGTAAACGATCGAAAAACTTGAAATTTTTGTGGTAATTAAATTATTAAAGAATTTAATTAGATATAAATTATTGGTGTGGATTTTTACTTATTTATTTACATATTCTATTTTAATATGCTAGATATATGCAGATTATACATGTTCTCGACATTAATACCTTTGAATTTTATTATTATGGAATATTATAAAATAATTGATCGAGTTGTCTTACCATTTTTTAGAGATGTTTTATAAACATCCTTTTGGGATTCGTGTCACAGTTATGAAAATAGCTGACGGTAATTATTATCGGTATATCAAGTACCTCATCGATAGGCAGAATTCACTATGGTGATATCGACAGTTCTTTTGCAAATATCTCGAAAACTAAAACAGTCCAGCGATAACATATAAAGTAAAAAGTTGTTTAAAGTGTTAATTCCTACAATATATTCAAAAATCATCGAAAAAGGTGTGGTTGAGATATCGATAATTACCATTTATTTCTTTAAAATTTCATTTACGTTATTACCAAACTTGTTAGTGTTATGTAATTAGTTATAAAATATTCATCGATACTAATAATTTGTAACTTATAATTCAGCAATTTTTTATCCAATAAAAGCTTATACGAAAGTCCCACAAAGAAACAGTGATTTAACTTTTTCTACTAACTGATCCGCCAATGCAGTTCTCGTAGAAAGACGAAACTATCGGCAAAAACTATCCTATGTAGTGACAGTGGCGACACTAAAGCACGTGAAGAGACTAGTTTCCAAACATTAGCTCGGGCTTCGTCAGCGTTTACAACGCGCAAAATGATTTTCAGCTATTCCAGTTACAAAGGTATCGTGTGACACAAAGGACTCGGAGAATCGCTTGATGACCATTCAGAAACGAACGCTTGCTAGCGGGAATATGCGGGAACCGATTCTCCCGGCTATGATTCATAGGCAACTATACCGCCATAAACGACTTTCTTAAGTGGATTAATCGGATCACCCATAAACCAGAATATATATATCACGTGTATATCCTTGTTAAAAATTAGGAACCGAATAAAATATACTTTTATCATGTTTTCTTCGTGTAATCTTCAATATTGGAAATCAGTAATAAAATTTTTAATAATTGGGCGGAAATACATTTTTATATACGTATGCGCATTGTACACACTCGAAACGTGATAATTAGTGTGTACTAATTATAATTCGAAAACCTATATAAGACTATAATTTTGTTTTTGAACTACATGCATATTATTTTACAAATAGGAAGGGATTTTTATTTTTATATATGCCAAGTTAACGTTGGAATTTTGAGCGTTCGACGAATCTTCACTCGAATTGACCATCGTGGTTATGTATTCCAGCTGATCGTTATTGGTACCGATGTGATGATTACAAGAGGTTACAGGTAATAACGGCAATCGAACAAACGAGATGTTGATGACAATGAATTTAGGTTCGATACGAATCCACGGCCAACGGCAAGACGAATCTGATGTGATCTTGGTGTGACTCAACGTACAAGTCGTACTTCTCTCAATAACTCTCTCAATCACTAACTCAATAACTAACTCAATAGCTAACTTAGTAGCTAACTCAATAGTTAACTCAGCAACTCAATCAGCAACTAAATCAGCAATTAAATCAGCAACTAAATCAGCAACTCGCTCAGCAACTAACTAACTCATAATCCAAATGGAACTGCCCTTATATAGTCTTCTCCCCACCTCTCGGGTCAATCTTTATTTTTAAGGAGAGCTGCATAATTATTTCATACCTCTGCTGTTACACGTCTCTCCCGTGACCGTGCCTACGTTCAGTGACTCGTTATGGCACTTCGAGCCCAAGCCCATCGTCATAAACCCTGAGTACACATAATCGAATTAGAGTCTTACAACTATTTCTTAGTTTTATTGCTTAAGGGTAGCTATAAAAAGTCTGGCCTAGGGTATTAGGGGTTTTTCTCAAACATTCCAAAAGGAAGGCCCCGATGTCCTTTCATCTCCGACATACATAAGAAGATCCTTGATTTTTAAAGAACGCTTGAATATTTTTAGAGGTAGGAATAATTTAATATATCAAAAGAATTGTGCTTTTATTGTACTTTTACACCTTTAATTTAAGTATAAAGGAAGACTAATAGAAAGTTCTTTCTGTTTGCGGATACTAACATCATTGTGTATATTTTCTATTATCTTTTTAAACACTTGTTGAATTTTTATTAGGAAAATACAGAGAGTGAATCTATGTTTATTTCGCACATTATTTTTTTTTAATAGATTTGTCATGAACATAAATAAAAATTATACTGTTCAACTAAACTATGTTTTGTATTAAAAAGAACTAATTCTGATAGGTAAAGTCAAAAATACTGCAGAAAACATGTTACTTTTATGTATGTTACAAAACTAAGGCGAATCTAACATTATTTGGATTACTGTATATACTTATACTTTCTATATATATTTTCAAATTTGTTTTAAACTTTGCCAATATTCATATACATATGTAACTATGATAGCCTCACAAGTCTACTAAGGAATTTTCAAAATATTTCATGCGATACACACTATATGTTTATAAAAGATATCTATAAATATTCGAATACTTTTCTGAGCTTGTGTATATATTACTGTATATCAAGACACACGATGGCAGTTCTCGTGAGCTTCGTTGAATGAATATGCTCCTAACAGACGTTACCCGTCCGTGTTACTAGACAACCGGCAGGTCTATTGGGTGTTTGAAACTTCTTGCGCGACGAGAGTCTTATCGTTGAAGGGATTAAGAATGCAACAGGCGCTGGTTGTTTACACGTTATGTGTTTGGATATTTCTGATACCAATCGAGAGGATGCACTATGCTCATCCCTTAATAATTTATCGCACGATATTTGCAATGTTGAATTATGCATTCTTTGTATTAAGGTATACGTAGTAGTATATGTACATATAACTTTATACATGGGTATTATATATTTTCTATATACATATCATTTTTTATATATAAATATTATAGGATTCGTACAAAGAATGAAACATAATCTAAACCTAACCTATTTTGTTTGGCATTTCTGTAAGAAAATGCGAAGTTCAAACGCCCGGGGCGTTTGTCCTTCGTCACCTTTGCCTATGGAAAAGCAAGCATCACACCTAAGGGTGTTATAAATTAAGCACTCATGCGCATGGTGTGTGGATCAGCGGACCCGACATGTTGCGATTGCGATTGCCTAAGTTCTAGGAAGAGACAGCGAAACCACGTGAGGCTGTCGAAAGCTATGCCCTCTCACTCGCTAGAACATAGGCTAGCGGGCTCTGACCTTCTGCTCAGCTGCAACGTCGAAGGTACTCTGCATTCATTGTACAATCGTCACCACGGACGAACGTAAAAACAAAACCACGCGAGTTCTTCATTTTCCGGGCTTACAAAACGTGCTGCAAACAGGACTACCATGAATTCGCTTTTAGTGCTTCTTACTATTAGAAGTGGGATTCGTCCACGTGCTATAGTGCAAAACATTTCACAGTGATCGAATGCAGTGCAGAGTGCGAAAAAAAAAAAAAAAAGAAAAGAGAAGGGAGAATAGGAAAGGAAGAATTGAGTAGACCGGTACTTTGTGGTGCGACCGTTGCGAGCTCGAGGAAGGAACATGATTCTTCCCCGGATGTCTCGCCGGACGCGGGAACGCGGAAAACGTGAAAAACGTAGACCGAGCAGTGCGGTTGAAACGGCTAGAACGATTGGTGGAGGAGATTTCCCGTTCGCGTCCGCGTTCTCGATCGCCCGCGCGTTCGCGTTCACGCTCACCGCGAGGGTGTCGTAGGACCCCGACCAACGACGGTCGATTTGGACCGCTTGGAGCGAATGCTCGTGGACCTGAGCCAACCGCTCACACTCACAGGCGCGTACGCCGACGCATACCCGACTCGGCGACGAATCGTTAATTCCTGTATCCGACCCCATGAAGGACGAAGTTGTGATTGTATAATGAGTTCGTCATGTGAATGAACTTGCCAAACGGTATGGTTGGGACGATTTGATGTTGATGCGGTTGATCGTCACGCCACTGCGGACCCACACCAGGCAGTGGTACGACACCCGCCAACGAATCACTATAACCTGGGCACAGACGAAAGTACTGCTGGTGGCCTACGTCCGGAAGACGATGCCATTTAGCCGTCTGTTCAAGGAGGCAGCGTCGTATGAAGCACGGCCTAGGCAGAACTTACGAGATTATTGTTTCCAGAAGCTATGTAAATTGCGGGAATTGGACATCGATATACCCGACAAATATTAGGTGGATATGGTGATCGGCTACATACCGGACGACGCTGCTGCTCGCACCGTGCGCTTGGCGCAGCATGATGACTCTAACGCGTTATATGCATTTATGAACACCCTCGGCGACATGCTGTCGCGAGGGCGGGTAACGCGGGATCGACCAGTGTCGACTACGTCGGGAGGATCAAGGCCACGTCCGAGGGCCATCGGCGGAGACCGATGAAAAGCGGCGGAACGGCCGGCGATAATCGAGAAAGGAGGAAAGGGACAGCTACCGAAGACTCAGAAAAAAGGCGCTGCATCCGGTTGCAGGGCGGACACGGCCCGTTTTGGGAATACAACCGGGAAAGATTTGTAGTGTGTGTTCGATTGGATTATACCGACGCGGTCCGTCTTGGAGCGTAACCGAGGATGAATACGGCTGACTTCGGTTATCAGCTTAGAACGAGACGCGGTCATAACCGATCTCGGAACATAATCGGGAGGGAGACTGTTAGTGGACCACTAACATGGGATACACCTGCAGGGAAAAGTAAGTGGAGTAAGCCATCGAAGAAGACTGATCGACTAAAGCTGTTCTCGCACCACAGTCATCGCGTTATCGTATAGAGAGGACCTGTTACTTACAGTATCGGGAGTTCTCGTAGACTTGAAATAATAATTGCTTTTTTTGTAGATAGCAAGTCCGAGGATGGACTCATAGTTATGTTGGCCGAATGAAAGAAAATGCGAAGTTCCAACGGTTGGGGCGACCGCCTGCCCTTCGTCACTTTCGACTATGGAAAAGCAGGCGTCAACACTTAAAGACGCTATAAATTAATGCTCATCCGCATGATGTGTGGGCCAGCGATCCCGACGATTTACAACTGCGATCGCCTAGGTTCTAGGAAGAGATAGCGAAGCCACGCAAGGGTGTCGAAAGCTATATCCTTCTCCCTCGCTAGATCACGAGCTCTGATCTTCTGTGCAGCTCCGAGGGTACTCGGCATTCATTGTACAATCGGCACGAACGTAAAAGCAAAATCACGCGAGTTCATCATTTTCCGAGTTTATAGAACATGCTGTAAACGGGATTACCGTATATTCCGTCCTTAGTGCTTCTTATTTATTATTACTTATTATACTTACTTATATACTTATATACTTATATACTTACTTATATACTTATTTATTATTACTTATTATATTTATATATTTTATTACTTTTACGTTCTAATCTTTTCGTATTTGTTATATTAGTAAATAGATTGCGAATGTTATGATATAACCGACTAATTTCAAAGTTCTGCCCTTCTGATGCACAATGGCGCGTCTTTTGTTTCGTTTTAGCAATTATTTTATGGATACATGGCAAAATAATCATGGAGCGTTATATAGTTCAAGGGAGTTGAGACTTTTTACGGAATTTTTTTTCTTAAGTACAGTGTATGTCAATAAACCAAACACAATTCAGCAGCTATTCGAAAAAAAATACTTAAAAATGTTGTTCAAGAATCGATAACGAATAATATGTCTTCCAAAACCTGTGAAAACGTAATGAAAAATGCGATCAAGAGGGCTTGACTTTCTATAGCATCTGGAGGCATATCCTTCTGATATTAAATTCTATATATAATTTCCAAGTATTAGTACAAGACTTGTACTAAAAGACTGTTTGTTGCTTTTTAATTTGTTTAAAAGCTATTAATAATGAAAATCAGTCAGTTACATATTGTAGTTTTACGTACACAATGTATTTTTATAGAATGTAAATGGAAAATAAAACTTAAGTACATAAAAATTTCTGGTGAACTGGTAGAACAGTTCTGTCCTCTTCGATTTCGATGATTTTTTAATATGTTAATATTTGAAGATATCGAATATGATTATGTTATGTAGAAATCAATATTTTGACCAATTTTTTCCTATACATATAACTGCCGGTAAGTCTTAGTTTCAGAAATCTTCACAAAAATCTATCGGTACCACTACAGTGAATTCTGCCCATAGTTGAATGTCTGTTACAGGGTATGCGCCAGCATTTGGTCGCCTGGCCGCCGGCAGCTATTCTTTTGTTTACAAACGAGGGTTGAGTGAGCTTAAAAGCCTTGTGCACAACGTGCATATGCAAAGCTGCAAGAAATGTCTACTGTAATTATTAAAAATGAATATTCTCAATGTATTGGATTTTGGTTGGAATTTTTAATTCCGTCACCGTAAAGCAGCCGGAAACGCTCCTATGAAATAATAATAAATTAATTTTAAAAAATAATAGGCGAATGAATAACTGATACTATTACAAAATAGAATAATCATTATTATTTCACGCAAGCGTTGCCAGCCATCTTACGTAGGCTGGATGACAAATCAAACCCAAATCTGGACTCAATACATCGATGACATGCATTCGCTTGAGTTATAAGTTATAACAGATATTTTTTGCAACCTTGGCTGGAAACCAATACTGACGTATACGTTACCACAGACGCACAGTTATAGTCAAAAGTATATTGCAGTGGTACGTGCAGCTTTTTGCGAATATTTCGGAAACTGACCGAGACCGATAATTACCTATATAACAAACAGTTGTTCAAAATGTTGATTTCTATATCATACTTAAAGATCATCGAAGTTGGAGGAGACGGAGTGTTTCTATAAGTTCATCATGTGATTAGAAAATTAGAGAAATGGGTCTTTTATTTCGCATTTTTTGCATAATGCATATGTTTTGCATATTTATGTTTAAGAATATGCAAAAGCATATTGGATAACAGATATATACTTATGTGAAATTGATAGCTTATCGCGTAACTACGTAAAGTGCAAATAACAATAATATATAATCAATATCAAATATAGAACAACATAGAACGACAACTCGTGCACTGCAATTTTGAATAATTGGTTAAACGTAAGACGTAGTCGTATTTCGAATTAGAATAAACGGCGAGCAAACAAATGGGAAGATTTTTTAATTAAAAAAAATATATTTAAAAAGGCAGATGAGCATTATATTTTACGCACAAACAACATCGATTAACAACTGAAAATTTGGTCAGAGTGCTTGTAATTTGCGATAACATAAACTATACATACCAGAATAATTGCAAAAATGTTTTAAAAAATCTATTGTTAAATATTGTATTGTAGATAATATTCGCTATATTTCACACATTTTTCGTGCATAAATATTCGCAGTCTAATTATAAGTATCTATAAATACATCTTAAACTCTTTTAACTTCATATTTAATTTCTAATGGTAATATACTACTTTGTTATGAAATGTTATGTGAAATGCATAATTTCTTATATGTATTATATAAATAGTATATGAAATATTTAAATTATATTGTACAGAAAAGGCTGTATGTATTAATATAAATATGACGTTGTAAGTGCTCTTTTAAACTTTCAACAATTCTTGACATAGGTATCTGTATGACAGTATAGTATAATGTCTTAGTCTTGAGTCATTATTGTCAGCGTATTGAAAACGAGTTTTCTCGGTACTCTAACTTTTTCACTGAACAGAAGCTGGTGACGCAATGGTTAACAGGTTTAGACACTGGTGTTCGTTGCGATATTTGTCTACTGCATCCGGTATGTAAACGATCTTAAATACCATAATTTACTGGGTGAGTCTAGAGAATTTTAGTACAGAATTTCGAGATTTCTATTCTGTATTCAAGATTGAATGTTTCAAAGTTTTAAGAACAAACGTTTTCCAAGTTTTACAAGTTCGTTATTGTTGAATATATACCTCAAAGTTTTAGATGATTATAATATACATCGTGATTCATAATTAATGGAACGCGTAAAATTAGAAGAGAATTCTGTGACAGAAAGTAAGAAAATCAAGAATAACAAAATTATATTGGAAGCTTTGTTTTTGCGAAAATCGAGTTTGAAAAGTTGTCGAACATACGGACTGGATAGAAGTGAATAATCAATAATTAACAGTAAGTTGTTCTTCTTGTGAAAATGAGTAAAAAATATAGAACATAATTAATTTTGTATTTCTTTCCTTCTTCAAAATATTCAATCTCTAAATAACAATGAAAATCAAATATCAATTAGTTCTCTAAAATTTTTCTCTTAATTTTTTATTTTATTTAATTTTTTCAAATAGGAACATATCTCCTTTTTGGAAGAAATATCAAATATAACAAAATATTATTTATATATCTATATTTTCTACAAATATCTTAATACTTTTTTATATTCTACTTGTTTCGAATTTTTGAAATATCCTAATCTCAACGGGGAACTCCAGAAAAGATGCCAGATAATAACATTTGAATATTCTTATTTTTTATAGCAGAAATGGCCAACAAATCGAGCGCGATCGACCGGTCGATCGTAAAGCAATTTTTGATCGATCAGAGTCGACAGGAGACGATTTCAACATGGAAATGCAACTTGGTCGTGACTCGTAGAAATAAACGGTCGTAGCACCTTTTAGTATCATTGTAACTATAAATATTATTAATAAAATAACACGTTGATTTAATATCCCCTTTTCCATTGTCATTTATTAGTACACAAGTTTTCTAAAAATATCTACTTTCGAAGTAAAAGTACTATTCTATTATTAAAAGTATTATTCTATTGACTAGCCTAGCTTTTTAAATAGGTATATCTCAAGAGATCGTGCCTTTTTCCATCTTCTAAGTTATCTGTGAGAAAGGGTTCCAATGCGTGTTTCTGTCGGAATGTATTGTACATTTTCGGCAGTTCAGGATCAGGTGGTCTATTTTTGTTTGTGTATTGCACTCTTCGCATTGCAGGGTAAGTTCTTTTGATAAGAGATATGAGTGGATGATCTTGAAGTGTCCTAGTTAGATTCAGCTGATAACTATTTGATCTCTTCTCTTCCATTTTCGAAATATCTAATTCCCTCTTTCCAGAACGAAACGAAAGCAAAACTTTAATATCCATCTTTTACATGTCTACCAACTTTTTTGAAATATCTAACCTATATAATATAACAGTTCAGAAAAGTACTACATATCTTGATATTTAAATTAACTTTCTTCGCTTGCTGCAAATATCTAAAGAACTTAAAATCTTTTCGGCAATTATTCAGAATAGGGCACACCTTAATAATAATCCTTAATACTAAATTCCTCAATACTAACAATCTTTAATATCAATTCTTAATACTGGATTCCGAGATATTTGCAAAAACCTCGAGCGAAGAGATTACGATTACACTACATTTGACTACATTCTGATATAGGTGATCATCAGAGAGCGGCGACCACATTTTCATATCCAATCTAAACCATTTTCATGCCCAATTTAAACCTAATTCATTGATAATAATCATTTTTAACATAAATAAAGAAGAAAAATACATTAATGGATCATAGATTAGGCTACGATATCGACAATATTAGCGTGAAGTAATTATTTTGATTATTTTTATCTGCAATTGATAAAAAATGTAACAAATATCTTATCGTTATTGAAAAATTGTTTGCAGAACAGAAAATTTTTGAGTAGATTGTTAACACATGTAACACATGGTGTATTAAACATAAATTGCTGTATAATTTATAAGTTGAGAACTAAAGCTAAGCAACGCGCCGCAGAGGTTATATGCATGTGTAAGAAAGAATTACATACTCGGAATGTAAACCTTGACGATATATTTTGAAATCATCAAAATCGGTGATAAATAAAAGACGAATATATATAATGAAAAAGCTGTTCGTAAAGATTTATCAATCACAATCGTATATATGTATTGGAAGCTAAGTGGCAACTAAGTGATTGCGGATTTTGTCATTAGGATTTGGTCATTAGGTGGCAATGACAAACCTAACCCGACCTAATATTATAATGCAGGATAATTATTATGTAATATAATAAAATATGTTATATATATATATTACATCCAATTCTCGTTTTCCCTGATCTTAACAAGAATAAAACACATTGTATAAGAGGTTTCACCGGCTACCGGTAAAGATCTGGTGGGTTCACGATTTATCTGTTTAAATACGACCCGAGGCGATGCACAGCCGCGCTCGTGTTTAAACGGCTTGCTACCTGATCTTTCGCGTTCTCGCTCGCTACCTCTCGCTCGCCGCGTGAAAGTTTCCACCGAACTTGCCATAAAATCATTTCCTGCCGTTTACGTAGTGCACCTTTCATGCACCCGTATACTTGTGTATATAACGCGTAAATTCGAGCGAAACGTTCGATGATTTTATCCTGGTTGACGCTGGAAACGCTCGCGTTAATGGAATTCGTTTTCAACTGTTGAAGTTTTAATTAGCACCGTGCTCCAGGTAATTAGAGAATCATTTGCTCGAATTACCTTATTGCGGACCCTGTTTGATATTTATTTCAGATATAATGTTTCAACGTTATATAGCTGTTCGAGATTCTTTTGATTCTTGCCGTTTATTGTGTCCCTTCACTTTTTATCAAAGTTTAAGTTAAATATATCTCATATAGCTTTAATATATCTTTGATAATTTTTAAATGGCTTCTTTAAAGCATGGTATATTTAACTAAAAGAATTTTAATACGATTCAATACACGTTCCTGTTAATTTAGTCGTAAGCTTTAAGCATTATTTAACTTTCAAATAGTATTGCTGTGCTGCAGATGACTACCTATACTAATTTATGCTGGATTACTGAAATTTCGGATATTTAATTTTATTTTGTACTCCACGTTCTAACTTTAAATTGTTATTGTCTTCAACGATTCAATGATATTTAGTTAAGAGATAAATAAAATATTTGAAATCGTTTTAGATATATTAATGAATCGTGTTTTAAATTTTAACATATTATCACCCTATATTTTTATACAAATAATTAAAATCTATTATTTCCGATGCTACGAGAACATAATAAAGTATTGCTTTTGACTATAAGTTTCTCATTAATTTGTGCATTTTACTAATATTGGCTACAGATTAGCTAAATAATTGAGAGTGATAGTGTATATGTACAGTTTCAAAAATATGTGATTTGAGATTGAGATTTCACTTTCATTGAGATGTTCACTTTAATTAATTTCATCGTTATAAATTTTAAAGAATTATTTGGCTCTGGAATTAAACAATTTTTTAAATGGAATTGTCACAGTTTCTTCATTTCGTTTCTCTTCGTTTTCCTTATCATCGTTTAAGTGAACTAGAGAATGTCTTCAAGCAAATGTTAAATTTATGTTTTCAGAAATTTTCATGGGATATTTTTAAAATATAAGCTCATATAAGAAATTCAGCCATACAAAACTGAATATTAATTAATAACATGCATACTAAAATATTTAAGTCTATAATGAAAATTATAATATACCAAGATATTTATAATTTATATAAAGGGTTAGGATAGGTATTTAAAAATTGTTTGTTTCATTTTTTAATCTTTTTTGTATTCTAAAAGTAAATGTTTGATGGATATCCATTTTCTACCGTAAAAAAGTTCTCTGCAAAGCATTTTTCTTCGTTAAAAATGTCGAAATTAAAGGAAATTTAATATGATCAACGCTTTAAGCATGGTCATCTTCCAGGTTGCCCAAAGATAAAAGATGGCAGATGAATTTTTTGCACATGCGTCCTCATTTTCGAGAAGAAGTATCTCGAAAATTTAATAAGCATGCTTGAATTTAAATGTGATTCCGTTTGTCTGATCTTTTTATGGGACTTTTTATGTTCTTGTTCATCTTCATACAGTACATATAATAAAGTACATATAATAAAATAAAAATCTTAGAAAATCCTAGAGAAGCGTAAAAAATTTTTGAATAATAATATAATTGCAGACGATTCTGCAAAATTTCAACAAAATTTTATAAATCAATTTATTATATAATATTAATTAATAAATATTGTCAAGAGTATTTTATTTATAGAATAATATATAAACTTTAAATATTCGAAGCAAAAATCAAATTAAATTGATAGACCTTAATATTTAATTTAGGCAAAGTACCACGCGATTCAAAATAAGTGAATGATTTAATTATTTAGTAATCTTGCAAATTTGTGATACAATCTTTATTATCAGAAATAAAGTAATTACTTTTTTGAACTTAACAGATTCATTTCACTTTTAGCTATTTCGTATTAAAATATATTGTATTCTTTTTCAGATTGACTTCATAGACTTTGAATACTACTTCTTCAAATTCTTCTTCCTTAATATTAGTCATATGTACATACATTTATTGTTTTTTCTTTTTGAAACGCTTATAGGGGATTCGAATTTATGTACGTATATAGTTGGTTAGTAATCGAAGCTACTTGCGACGTGTTGAGCCCATCACTATACATTTTTTAACATGATAAATGCCTCTTTTGTAAATAGTTTTAACAAATTTTTACTACATATACATATGTATATTAGATTGTAACTTTGCATGAACACATGCTGATTGATCCATCGTTTCTTTGATACTTTGAATTAATTTTTACATGTTATATAAAATCAGCACGTGCTAATATATACTTATCGACGGGAGTGAATGTTGCGTTCTTGAGTCATTACATGCGTTACATGAGTCATTAAGAATTCTAATTGACGTTAAAAAATCTTAGCTTTATAATAGGTGGAGAATTTTATGAATAGAATAAATCGGTTTTGACCTTTTCGTCATTTAATATTGAGGTGATATACGATTTAGTATTGCAAAAATGATATCTCGCGATCTGTTATTAAGATGTAGCATTGTTTCTAGTGTCAATTGTCTAGTGTCAATGAGATAGTTGGACCTTTAGTTACATATCTTTATTTAAGAGTATTAACCTTTTGTCTTATAAATTGTATTTAGTTATAATCAATATGCTTCATTTTAAGGTTATAGCGATAAGTTTATACTTTCACTTTATATGGTTTGTATGTACAGATTAATTGATACTTTGTTCCTATATATTGTTTTATACATATAGTCTATAGAATATTTCGTTCAACATAGAATACACAGATTGATTTATATTTTTTTTACTATTTTCACATTATTTATATAATCGATAGGTTTGCGACCGATACGACGTTCAAGTCTCTAAAAATATGACCATGAAAGAAAATCTTTCACCTTATAATATGTATCTTTTCGATCGAAGCAATTCAGTCCGTACGCCTTTGCTCGTATCATTAAAGGTAACAGAGATATCGTTTTGTAACATCTGATTAACAGACTTAGTGAGACATTGTAGCCATTGTGGTCGCTAATAATCGCTAGATTAATGAATATATGTTGAGTATGTTGAATATAATAATGTTGAAGCTTAATTATCGCGAACTATGAGCCTCAAAAAAGATTGTAATACGTAAAGCCGAATTTACGTTGTTCCACGTTAGAGAATCAATGCGGATGATTCTTGTACAGTGAAAGTGAAGAATGAAACCCGGAATATTTACACCACTTCACTGGATGAATACTTCAAATGAAGGCAAAGGACACCACTGAAACGTGACACACCGACGTTAATGAAACTTTGCAGATACATAATGTAGTTACAAATATTCAACACGTATACGTTTTAGCGTCAATCGTCCACGTTCATTGGTTGAAAACAGCTTCTAAAGTTGGAGTCGAAAACGCATTTCCTGGATTACTTCGAAAACTATTCACGGTAGAGAAATGATACAGAACGAAGAATAATATTTTTGATACAAGATTTAAGATTTTTGATACAAATGCTTTATAATATATCGGCTCTCTCCAAAGTTATCCTATTTTTACGATATAAAAAGTTGAGTTTTCTCACTCTCTGTACCCCTTCTCCCTTCGTAATATAAGGGGTATTTAAATAAAACACCTAAATGGATATTCGGGATTTTTCTAATTGCATTTTAAGCCTTTCGTATAGACCTAATCCAATTAGGGTAGAGGTAACTGCACATAAAGGGAACAGCACTACAGACCTCTTATATCTTATGTAAACATTTATTACACCACAAGACATTTGCAGTGCACTAAAAGTAATAATCTGCTTATTAGATATTTTGTATTTAGAATAACATGTCAAATTAACTTGCGACGTTTTAGCAAATATCGATAATAATTATATTCGTCAATTTGCAAAAAACTAAATTCTGATTTATCCGTATTCGTTTCCATATTCATTTCGTACCATATAAGTATGAAATATGTAGAAACGCGAACTGGTTGTCGGAATATGCATTCAGTACACGCTTATATTTCTTGCCAGTGCCGTTTCGCTACGAGTGTATTATCCATTCTGTTCATCCAAAGTAGAGCTAGACTCTACTCTGTTCAGTGTTCACTTTGGAGGAACATTGTGGATTAAACGAGGATGAAAGCGGCGTTTTTTGATGAATCACCCGCGGTGTTCGTCTAAAGTAAAACAATGTAAATTCAATTTAAGGGAGAAACATCTTGTTTTATTCAATTCTTTAATACAATTACCAAATATACTAGGGCAGAATCGCCTTTAACTTCATTAAATTTTGTACTTACTACCATATAGCAGTATATATAATAAATGTGTTATATACATTATAAAAATAATGTGTATGCCTTTGAATGTTATGTGTGTTGTCTATGTGTATTGATTCCAATTACAGGCTTGTGTGATTTGAAGAAATTTGTATCGTTGACTTTGAATGAAATCTAATGACCGTTTTAAGTCGACGGTATGCGTTTGATTCATTTGTAGTCGTTGATACAATTTCTTTAAAACCACTGAATGCATATACTTTACTATTCGTATGTGTCTCATTAAATAGTAATATATAATTATTTGTTTAAAAAATAGCTACCTTTAACTCACAAATGTGACTAGTAGCTGTATTAAAAGGCCGATGAAAGACATAAGAAATAATAGAGAGTTTTTCGAAGAGCAACATAAATATGATATGAAATGGGAAGACAATGAGCTTATCATTTGCTAATAATAATACGTAATAGTAATTCCACAAAAACCGTTCAATTCAACGGACAGATAGTATGTTCTTTTTCTCTGGTCCGTTTAGAGAGGCTGTGTCGAGAGGCGAACAAAGCGAAAAAGGAGCAAGACTCCTGGTCGTCCGCGTCCGGCATCCAATAAACCAGTAGAAATAGAAGGATGCGCGTTCTGTGGAGCATGGAGGAGCGCTTAGAGTTAGAGAAGCGTTTAGCTTCTTGCTGGGTTTCAACAGGAAAGAAAAGAAAAAGAGCCCGTGTAGCTGCGGTCGAGGAACGTATTCGAGTTTCTTCGGCCAGTGTGGGTCAACGTTCCGTGACCGGACTGCGCCGTAACTATCTTTTCTTGCAAATTTTCTTCATTCGTCCCTCTTCGCGAATCGCATCCCCCTCCCCGAGCGAAATCGCTGTTTCAAAAGACGCGCCGCCTTTTACGATCATCCGCCTTGTCGACTAAATTTCTCTTGCAAGACTGTATATGAGCCTCTAAGGGGCCAAATTGATCGATTTTACATTTTATTAATTTTTCAATTTCATTACTACAATGCGAATTTTTTATCCACCTGTAGGAAATTTAAAAGCACAAAATAGCAGAGAACGCTCATAATAAGAAAAAAAAATATGTAAATTACATGTAGAAGAGGAAAGGGGAATAGAGAAGGGATAGAGACGTATTGGATATATGTGTGGAGGTTAGAAACTCAAGTGCAAATCAAATCCATTTCATGGCCGAGAGGCCTGAAATTAATAAATTGTCATTGTCATTGTTATTGTTATAAAACATTTCAAGTATAATGTTTTTTTAATAATACTTGATAGGCAGAACAATTTCTTATTGAGATTATTCATTTTTAATTATATTCTCGAAAATATGAATTTGCATAAAAATTTGCAGTGTATTCTCATTATATTAGTACACGATTAATATTCAGTTCTCAAGAAATAAATTATCTACTTCCATAAGTTCATTCATCGCAAGAAGATGATATACAGTCAGTCTCTTAAATCTAGATACTACATATATAAAATATTATAGTAAAAACGGTGGCACTATGACACGAACTTACGTATTCT
Organism: Bombus breviceps; assembly: GCA_014825925.1. Taxonomy (NCBI): domain Eukaryota; kingdom Metazoa; phylum Arthropoda; class Insecta; order Hymenoptera; family Apidae; genus Bombus; species Bombus breviceps. The sequence continues at coordinate 14,369,585 of CM026182.1, read as the reverse complement.
TTTGACACGTTAAGATACATATCCTGTAATCTCCTTAGCATTTTGTAATTTCTACCATAATGCTATCCCAAGAATTTTGAAAGTGAAATGTTTTAGATTTGTAAATTTCTTTTACAAATACATCAATAATAATTATATCAATATATAAACCTAAATAATTTTATGACGTTAACGTGCGTTTTTACTTTCTTTGGTAAGTCAGATGCAAGATTCGATAAATAGGCACTGGCGACTAACTGTAAATGATCGTTAACTCTGAGACAAATTTAAAAGGCAGTGTTTATATAGAACATTACCATTTTTCACTAAGGTTTAAAATATTAAATATATAGTTTTGCACGGGTTTTCCATATGTGTATAATAAAATCTTGTATGTTTACACAATTTCAGTCTTCTTTGAAACTGTACCAATGCAATAATACCAATCACGTGCCATTATAGTGTTAATGAAACTTTGAAACGTTTTGTATAACACATATAATATATTCAGAAAATGTTTTTATAAATTCAAATACTTTTGCGAGTCATATAGAAAAAGTTTTATCAGTATATCTAGAAATTAGTAGAAATAACATCTTTAATATCTAAACATAAATATAAATAATATAAATGTAAATATGGATATCTATTCTATAAATTGTATAAATAATATCCAGATAATTATAATAACATCTATAGTATATATTTAATAATTTAAATAAGATTAGTAATATATATTAAAATCTCGTTGTATAATCTATAAAACGCTTTTTGTCAATTCACGATAGTTCTCCTTTTTTTATTTCTTTTATCAGTTTACTATCTTTATATTCTCCATTGAATTAATTTCTTTGAACTATTTGATTTCATGTATTTTAATTAACTATATTTATATTTTAACTAACTTCTCAAATTGTAATGCAAATAATAGTTCATCAGTTAACGTTAAAAATGCCCGCGAGTCCAAAGATTATCTTGATCAAGTCCCTAGAGTGAAATTTCGAAGATCGAAACCGAGTTATGCTGTTCCGCTTCCATTAAATGATTAATGTTTCGAGGTACGTCTGATTAATGTTTCAAAGTCGCCATCGATGCGCCTCGACTAAGTTCATAGTTGGTGCTCAAAGCCAAACACGAATTCTCCGAGGAACCATTCCGATCGAAAGATACTGCACGCTGCGCCACTTCGTTTCAACAAGCATAATCTGCGATAAAGTTTCCACCAACTAGATAATACCGTTATTTATCATCGAAATCCTAGCATTTGCGACACCTCCACGCATAGTACTTTTGTCGATAGGCAAGACGATTAAATTTAAGTATTATCGGACTTTTTACACTTTTGCATTATAAGATTTCTACATATTAGGTTATCTTGAAAGTTTCTGCTATTTTATGCAGTTCAAAATAAGAAATTAAATTATCTATTGACTGAAGCCACTATAAAATGTGTCATATTATTTATCATCTAAGATGGTATCTCCTATTAAGTCTATCTTCCTTTAAGTTATCCATTATCTTTTACTTTTTTTACGTTTTCCACTGGATACAAGTTTCGACATAAAGTTCATGGGCTAAAATCGAAAGAAGAAGAAGAGATTTTGTTTCGTCATCTGAGTACTACATTTGAAATTTTCAATTCTATTTTTGTTACTTTATTCTATTTATCTTTGTTTCTATTTTAGTTACACGATTATTTCGTAAATTAGAAATTTATAAATAAAGTGTGAATTTTTATGCATTCGTGCAAAATGAAAAAATGCAGAAAAAATGGATATAATGCATAAAAATATATAAAATATCTAAAGTAATGTACTGATTACAATTTTTAGTAGATAAAAGGAATGTTTATTTTAGTGTATATTTAAAGTGTATAGTTATGTCTATAAAAATATGAATTTAGGTAAAAATTCACAATTTAATTATGTATCTAGGAACCTTAAGTACATATACGATTTTATGCGGGATTTTCATACTACGAAGGTATGAATCGACCAAAGTATCCAAATTTTTATGAATAATATATTTACGTGTTTTCAATTAAATAATTCCGAGAATCCTAAAGAAAAAAAACAAATTAAAGATGACAAATTTTTAAAAGTACCCCAAAAAACCTGAAAAAATCTTATCCTTGGCACAAAATCGAAAAAGAAAGAGATCATCGCTCTTACTGAAAACATCAAAAAATCATTGAAAATTATGTGAGGTGTAATAACATTTGGATAAACGCGGAGAATTACGCAGTTTCTGGGGCTTGATTCACCTTGACGTTCGTCCGCTGCGGAAACGATCGCTCCTTCGTAGAGAAATCTCGATGTGGGCGTCGACGTCCTGATGGAAAAGAAAGAGTGGAAAGAGAGGCAGTGGGGTGCGAGGAAAGGACGAGAGATCGAAGGAGGTAAATTGCCTCGAGATATTTAATCCCGTGGAAAGGCCGAGGGATCCTTTATTGGCTCGGCGAGTGAGCAACGGGCAAGATAAGTTTCCCATAGGATCGATGGCCAATCGCGTTAAGCGATTTTCGCGCCTCGTTATCCTTTGTTTCCATCCGCGTTCGACGGACGTCGATGCTGTTACTCTCGGTCCCTTTCTAGGTTTCTCTTCCTTTTCTTTGCTATCTTGAGCGGGATGATCGACTTTGTATCGTGTCTCGCATTCGACCATACCGATCAGTGGCTTATTACAACCGGATTACACAAATGTTGGAGATTCGGACGTTAAATTTGAATTTTTGGGGTTGCGCATGCAGTTATGTAAGGGTTCGTTTTGCCATTCATAATTGTTATAAAAAGTTTTTTGCATCAGCAGACTATAGGTATTCGTAATAATAATTCTCTTAATAATGATAATAATATTTCTTATTATTCTAATGGGATAATAATAATAATTCTTTCCTCCATTTCGTTTTTTAAGAATTGTAATCTAATAGTATAAGAAAATACAGAGTAACAGACCCTATAAAACAGGAGATATATTTTGCGTTGTCCGAATTCTCCGTTTTACAGAATCGATACAGCAAGTAAACTAAAATAAATTCTATATGGAAGTAACGCAGCTGATTTTATATAGAAATAACTGTTACACAATGCGTATCACAATACTTATCGTATAAAAGTTATTTCATAACTATGATTTTTGAATCAATTAAAGAACACATACATTTGCATGTCGGGAATGAATCAAGCCTGCAACAAAGTACAGAAGGCCAGTGTAACGAAACTATTATCAATACTTAGTGTTCTTGTTCGTCACATACATACATGTATATAGAATCTCTGTAAGCAATCTTGCAATTTTGCGGTAGGCGGGTGTGCGGTAGCAATTTTCTGATCGCGTTATACGAGTAGGAGATACTTTATAGGCGTCCTCTTGTAATATATTCTGATTATAATAATAATTATAATTATAATTTGACTGAGAATGCGTAATGTATAATAAATTGCTATATAAATAATTTCTATGTATAGAATCCAACTGCTTCAATAAAAATAGATAAAAAAAACGATATTGTAAGTTAATTTCTACTATTGCAGATAAGATAATGTTACTGCTATGTACGACATTGCTTGAGGCTTCTAACAGTAAGCTGTGTCCAAGCGAAAAAATTTCTAACGTTTCGGTAACATTACACTGACTCCTGATGAAGTTAACTGCAATGTTAGCGAAACCTTGAAAACGTTTCCCTCTTGGAATCTTCAAACAGTATTGTGCTTAGCAAATGTTATCTACGACAATGCCAAGTAACAGTATTAGATGTGACAATTCGAGCCGCGAAAGCTTTAAGAATTGTCCTACTAGAATAAAATGAAATTTCCTCGTGTAATACAGCAAATAGAACGAGAGAGTGACAAAAGTCCCGAAAGGACGATACACAGCTTTGTCGATTGTCGTTCTCCTTGTTTTCATTCGTTGTTAGCGAGCCAGACGTCTGAATTAAGCTTCGTTTTCATGAGCGGCCACGGGCCAAGATTGAATTGCCACCCGTCGGCTTTTGCCGCGGAGTGCTTTCGAAAATTAAGCGACATTGTGCCTTAACGAATAGGGATTCAAGCCTACGTCTGGCTGAAAAAAATATGGCAAGAAGGACTGGAGGCAGAATTGAGACTAGAAAAAAGAATTATTGTCGTAATCAATTTTTGTTTTATGATATGATTTGTGAAAAATTTGTCTTTGTGTTGAAGAAATTTAAAAGATAGTAGGTATGATATAATATAGGTAGAACGATAGTTTGTATTCCTTTTTATAAAATTTTATCGTTTTAGTCTCGATCTTAGCCTTATTTCAACCGAGAAAAGGAATTTGAGTATTTTAAGAAAATCTTCAACATAGAGTTGGAACGAGAAATCACACATGTTGATGGCTATTTTCTCATACCTTCGTCAAATTTCAGAAATTCTGTAACTAAAACAGCAAGATAATAATTCTGCCAAAAGTGATCTAAAAAACGCGATAGGTCATTACATCACATTAAATTACGTTGCATCTCTCAGCGAGTTTTAATATTTAAGGAAAATCTTTGGCATAAAATCGAAAGGAGAAATTTCATACACACACATACACACACACACACACACACACACACACACACACATACACACATAAATCTTAAGTATTTAAATCAATCTTAACTTCAAATTAAAAAGATTTGTAACGGTAGAAAACTACAATTCGAAAATAAAAAATAAAATAAAAAATAAAATAGAAAGTAAAATAGAAAATAGGAAAATACAGCAGCTACAAAAATATTTACACATACTCTTCTTTTCCAATATTAAATTTTTGTAATCATATGAAACTTACGAAAGTATCTACTACTAAATATAAAATTTAATATACTTGAGGCTTAAATCGTTAAATTGCAAATAGAAAATACCATGTACTTAACCTTATGAATTGACGAAAAGTTCGTTAAGAAGGACTGAAAAAAGATAGTGGAAAATGGGAATCTGTATTAGGACAAAGATGCTGGTCAAGGGGCTATCTTTCGAGGCGTGGCATTATTGCCTCGGTGGTGAGTTCATGGCGGTTAATGGTGGCGACTACGGTGGTACCCGTGGTCGTAGTAGGCAATATCTGGTCGGTCACGTAGACTGACCTCAGCATCGAGCAATAACGAGCTCGGCTGGACATTTCTACCATCGCAACGCCCGTACGTGAAGCACAAGGAATAGTCCTTCGTGCAACGATGTTTTTCTTTGCCGAGATATTCTTTGCGAATAAGTCGGTTCTTGGAAGCAAAAATTGCAGTGGCTATTAAAAATATTTGCACATACTTTTATTTCCCAATGAAGCATTTCTTTTGTCAGGTTCTTTACATTTCATTCTCAGTATCCAGTTTTCGTAGTTATATGGAAGTGTTACTAACTGATACGAAATTTGATATATGTACTTGAGCTCCATTAATTAGTACCTTATTAATTGGTTAATTAATTATTTAGTATAATAAATGTAATGGCGCGCAAATATTTTTTGTAGTCATTGTAATTTGTTTGAGTAGTACTTTAAACCTTCTGCTAGATTTGAGCTTGGTTTGATGGTTTCGCCCCTTAAATTTTAGACTTTCTCTTTTACAGAATTTAGACAAAAAATAATTATATTAACATGCTGCAACTGTACATACAGTTTATGCTCTTCTTCTTTTACACTGCCTTAGGTAATAAAATGATTAAGGTATTTCTAGCGTAAAACACAACAGCAACATAACAAATATATTTTTTGATTTGGTCTTTGTAACATAATTAACGAGAAAGATAGGTGGCAGAAGAATAAATGTGTTGCTGTTACTAAACTGGATACACAAGCTGGATACACAAGCTCTACATACTATATTAATCCTCTTTGGCGGGTTTTCAATATTGATAATTGGCCGATTAGTATACAACGGACCATAGATAACGCGGTATTATGTTAATAAAAATATCGTGTAATATGCTTTTTGAACTTGTCTTAACATTCGCTATAGTCTAATAAGAAAATAAATATATGGTCCTGTTTAAGAAACCTAAGGTGACTGTTTTCGTTATGCAAACGGACTATTTTCGAAATTTTTATTCTGACCACTTCTTTTATATTTGATACCGATAAATTTTGGTTCGAGATTTTGTTTTGTTATATAACCGTAAATGGTTGAAAAATTCTCCGCCGTATTAGATGGAATACTCTGTATACTCGTGCTATTTCTTTCCCCATAGTCGTGTTCTACTTCCGTATTTTTATTTTTTTATTTTCTTCGCTCTAGCGAAAACGTCGAAGAGAGATTTGCCAGGAAATTGCTCGACTCACCGTACATCTTCCCTTCGTCGGACAGGATGATTTTGCGTCGGCCGCATGGCGGATATATAGTGAGAGCTTCCTGGAAGCTCTGCTCGATATCCGGCGACCATACACCCTCCGCGTCCGCTGCCGATAGGTCCTTCTCGTCCTGCAAAATACGAACGCCTCGGATAGGATTTCTCACAGACTCTTTAGCTGATACGGAAGCTCTCGTGAAATGTATGCGATCGTCCAAGATTTTTGGTTAATCTGTCTATGTATCATTTGAAGATTTAAGCCTCAATTAGTATCGTTGGATTTTACATTATAATAGCTTGATTTACTTCATATAGGTTATTTAATTGTAAGATATTCGATTTAATTTTGTATTCCACTTTGTATATTCTCTCAATTGTAAATTCATTTCCATCAATTGTAATCGTTTTGTTCATTGCTGATAATCAATGTTTTATTATACATTAAGATTAGATAACCGAACCTAAATTGTTATAGTCAATATTGTTTCTACGAGTATAATTATTATGATATCGAAGAATGGAGAAAAATTTGGATTTATATAGCCGTCTCCTTTTTACGACAAAAAAATCTATAAATTTAAAACATCAGTTAATTACATACATAGTAACGTGATCGATTCAGATGATTACATTTCTCCAATATTAAGATATCTATTGATATTTTGAGAAAATTGAATGCATTTTCCGTTTTTATTTTCTAGTTATTTTGTTATAATGTTATTCATTCATATTATACGTGTCTCAGGATGTACATCATATACGATATTAAATGAAATAAAATTTGTTAACAATGTAATAGTAAATTTTGTAAACACAAATGTATGTAATAAGTGTATATATATAGTACTGACTATATATATACTTATTATATATATACACGAAAATCTACATATACCTATCGAATATTGTGTATTTCATTTATCAAGGAAACTAAAAACACAGATTCACGTCACAAAATTATTTATATTTACGTATCAATACAATTTTTATTAATGTATTTCTAAAAGGAATTTAAAAATATTAAAATATTTAATTCACAAAAATTATGGAATAAAGTTACATCAAAGGCCTTTAACCTTTTCGATGGCAAAGAGATAGTAAGACATTATTGATGACCTACAAGTTATTAATATAATATCAAGGCGATTTTTATCATTACATAGACATGTTAACACACATATGTAATTTTTAAACATTATATTTTATGTTCTTTTATCTCCTTCTTCTTGATAAAGATAAAATACAATAAATTGTGTTATGTTTTGACAATATCTGTTTGAATATGTCTAAAAAATTCGTAATGCTGATGTTTTTACCATAACATTTTATATTTTAATAGGTGTATATAGATTTTTGTGACTGACTTTACATTCTAACATTTATAACCGACTATGTATAACGTTTATCAACAGGATGATTGAATACAAGTTACGGTTGAATTTAAAATTTCAAAGAATGAGAGAGGTTAGTGCTGCACGAACAGAATAATGGACGATTACTTGGGCCGTTTAGATCAAGCGTAGAAAGACAGAAGGTGAAACGATTCTGCGAGTAGGGGAAAGTCTTTTCTGAGAAGTCCAGTCACGTTTATAATATTGGCCGGCACGCAATTCCACTGGAGCTAAGGCCTCGTTTGTGTTTGTATCCTCGCAAGTGTCGGAGTCATAGATGTGTAAGAAATTTTATTCCATTACGTGAAAAGTAAATTATTGTAATTGAAAAAAGAATTTATGGGATTTTTAATCAGGAAGGAATTAATGGCAGAAAGGGATGAATATTGAAAGTATCGTGCTTAAAATTTTTCAGCAACACTTACCCTTTTGTGAATTTAGTTACAAACGTTAACTTCATATTAATAAACCTTTAAAACGTTGAAGTGTCTCGTATTAAACTACCAAGCTTTTCATATCTTTTACTTTTTTAACCAGTGCTTCTATTACGTTATTTAGATACAGTTCGGAAATCTTTACAAATTTTACAATTTTATGATATACCAAATTAAATTAAACGCGACAGTTATGAATGTGTGATTTATTGTTTACACAGTGTAAAACAAAATATAAATGTTGTTATGACTGAGTTTATCTTGAAATCATAATTAATGAAGATGAAATAAGTCGAAATTATTGTTTTACTTAGTATATTATTAACGACTGAAAAATTTACAGAAGAAAGAAATATCCTTCAGCAATTTTTAATTCCGAAACGATGAATTAAATTTTACTTACTTATAGAAAACCATAGAGCAATCTAATTAAAAAATCACAGCTTCAATTGAGATTTCTAGTTCATCGAATAATATTTCTCATTATTGTAATATTAATTATCTAGGCCATTAACAGATTCATTTTCTGTGTATCTGTCGCAGTAGAAGATAATCACCATGTACCTTTAACGGATCATTTTGTGACACGTTATAAAATGACATAATTTTGTAATTTGCTAATGAATCAAATACTCAATAAAGATTGTAAACAATGATTGTTAATACATGTACATAAACAAACTTTTCTTTCATACACGATTCACATGACTGATGGTGGTCATAGTAACCTTTTATAATCGTCAATCTCTTATTGTTAATTAACCCCTTGACGCCGAGCTGCACATCTTATATAAATCGTACATTTGCAATATAGAATAATACGAGTCAGTTATTTAAATCATTTTTTTGAGTCATCAACTTAAAATTGAGATATCATGTCATTTATACTGACAACAGGCATCATCAAATTATGATACGCCAATTTACACAACTTTGGATATTTATAGTGCAATGGGAAATATTCGACACTTTCATTTTTTATCTGTATACTTAAAGTGTAAAAACTAATAAATATTTACGAAGGAAAAATTAACAAACATGTTATAATTTATAATGTATCATTTAAACAAGTGGATCTTTACAAAACTTGTTTACATAGCCATATTCGTTGCTAAAAAAAAAAACACAAAATTCGTTCATTAACACAATTCTTCCGATTTTCTAATAGTACTTATCTCGATCTTCACCAATCTTTCTACCTGTAATTCTACCTTCATTTATAAACATGTATAAAAGATCTAAATGTAAGCAAGTACTCTTAAGTACTTAAGTACTTGAAAACAAGTTCATCTATAAGTGAGAATCAAAGTGAGTAGAAAAAGTGAGTAGAAAAAACAGTTTTTCGTGACATAATGAAAAATCCGTACCGAATAATAATGAAATATCTGCACCAAAATTGATATCAATATTTTCTGGTTTAACGAAGAAGTACTCGCACAATTATGTTGGAGGAATTTATAGGAGGATAGAGGAACAGATCATCGTTCGAATATTTATCGTTACTCACAGTAAATGAACTTACATCGCTAATTTCGCCAACGTCGAGGTTCTTGGTATCCGAGCCGGAGCCGTTCGCGTCGGGCGGCGGCCCGGAACTCGTGGGAGTCCACGGCGCGGAAATGGTGTCGGCTGCAGCCACCGCACTGCCTGTAACAATCGAATATATCCAATACATTAATCCCTTAGAATCATCAAGCCAAAGAAATACAACTTTAATTAGTAATTTAGATATCATTAGAAAGTGCAATGAAGTACAGATAAATAAATAAATAGGTTATTTAAGATAAAAGTATGATAAGCGAATCTAAGCAAAGATAAGATAAATGTATAATGTATATCTAGTAATACGATAGTTGAAATGTAATATAGTTATATTGTATTATAATATTTAATGTAGGGAGAATCCCGAAAGAGAACAATAACGTAATTATACATTAATTTCCTGTATAAGACGCAGAAAAGAAAAATTAAACGGAGTAACTGAATTACTAAACTCGATAAATGTAATATGAACCAACGCGTTCTTATATGTAAGTGCCTTACACTTCAAAAATTAACAACCACTCAAACCCAGAAATTTCACATTCAAAAAAAGGGAACAAACATTACACGAGACAACGATCAAGCTGTAGAGATGTGCAAAAATTTTGAAGTTCTAACAATAAGTCGGATAGAGTTTTCACCTAATATTACGAAACCAATATTTAAAAGAATTTTAATTAAAACTAAATATAAGTACATGTAAAAGGGTAGAGCAAATAAACACTATTACTATTACTTAAAATTCTTTAAAAAATCACTCTTGGAATCGAAATTTCTTCGACAAAATCTATTTACTCAAAAATTTTCTCACAATACCATATAAAGCTTGGTAAATTTAATATAAATCATCCTAAAACAAGTCCAAATCTGTAATCTAAAAGAATTTTAACTAACATATAATATAAATAATATAATAAATGCATAAAAAAATAAAAGAAAACAGTATAATTAATGAACAATATTATTAAATAATAAATACTAGTACTATTAAAACTTTTGTAAAACCTCGCTTTTGTATATAGAAATAAAAAATCCTGTCTTGCTAGAAACTTTCTCATACCACTGCATTAAACTCTTCTAATCCAATACAAGCTGTAATTGTAAAACGAAATTGTGAAGAAATCTAAATCTAAAATCTAAAAGAATTTCAACTAACATTGGGTATAAGTGCTTAAAATAAATAAAAGAAAGTAGTAAAACTAATAAACACTATTCTAACTCAAAATTCTTTGACATATCGCTTTTATACAAATACAAATAAAAATATCTATCGGACGAGAAACTTGTTCACTCCACTGCATTAAACTCCTTAAATCCAATAGGTATAAATAATCGTAAACAAATTACTGTAAACGCGTCCGGAGTCGTGGCCGCGCGCGTATCATATCGAAGCGGCCTGTGACGGAAGTTCCGCGCGCATCGCAACGAACGAAGAAGATTTACAGCGTTGCACCGCCGACATATCTCGGACTCCGGGTCGCGGCCGCGTGACGGAATCCGCACGGCTCGTTTTCAAGCCTGGAATATCACAATCCGCCACACAAACCGACCCAACCCCTCGCCCAAGTCTTTCACCAAGCAAAACAAAGAGAGAACAGTCCCAGTAAAATAGAGAGAGAAAGACACCCACTAACAGTCAAATAGAAAGAGAAACCTTATAGAAAGAAAAAGAGAGAAACCTCTATATAGGAAAGCACGCGCGAAAATTTCACTGCAGTTTGGCGAAGGTGGAACAAGAGGGGTTGCACACAAGAGGTGGGAGTATGGACGGTGGTGGAAAAATCAGCACGTGAAAAATCGCGGCACGAGCGGCCGTTGGCGCGGCTTTCTAGATTCTCTATACGTCGGAGCAACAAGTGTTTGCTGATATCGCGTATCAGTGCTTGGTTGAGTGGTGGGGGTAGATTGGAGGCGGAACACTCCGCCTACAGGGGGTGGAGTGTGTATGTTAAGCCCCCGGAAGAGCCCCTGGCCCCTCGCTTCCGACCGCAATACCGGATCCCCTTTCTCACAGCAACGAACCCCCGTAACACGCCGGGGGAAACTGCATCCTGTCGCGTTCCACGCGAGCCTCTAATCTCGGGGAACTGGTGGCGACAGCGTTGGCGGCAGTACTTGGCTTTTGCGCTTCTTTAAGGGAGACGTGACGGGATACCCTTTAGGTGGAAAAAGAGAATAGGAATGAGAGAGTGCAAGGTGTATTTTTCGTGTTTTTTATTGAACTTTATTTATGAAACTTTTATTGAAGTTTATTTTGAAATTGAAGTTTATTTTGGGAAATTTGCCTCGACAGGACTGTTATTACACTGAGAATTTCAATTCGATTTTATTTGAAAACAGTTGATTGGGTTGAATAATTTGATAATTGAACAGGACTGTTACACCGTAAACCTTTATTATTTTTTTATGTTTAATTGGACTAGATAGAATGTTACATTGCCAGTTTTCATGAATAGAGTTTTATGTTGGGAGATTTGGCTTGACACGACGCACTGTTGGAAGTTTCCGTTTTATTTTGAAAGATTTGACTGGGTGGGCCTATTACACTGGAAACTTTCACTAATGTGGTGTCTTCGTGTAGAAAATTGACGTCTAATACGGGAAATTGTATTAGTAGATTGCAGGAGTTGTTGCAAATTTATACCTTTAATAACTAGAGGAAAATAATGGAATCAGAATAGAAAAATGTATACACCAACTTGTTATAAAACAAGTATTGGAGTATTTTATATATTTTTACATATATTGTAATGTATATTCTACAAATTTTTCCACTTTTTAATTTTCTATTAATGTAGAAACATTCGCAGTCTATGTATTAGATACATATAGTCCTATGGATTAATTTGACTTGACGCCAAGCTCTGACATTTCGAAACGGCACACACGTTTAAGACAGGCAACTGACTAGTGCAAGAATTTCAACCAAATACGATAAAAACTGCAGAAGAGCTTTAACAAAACTTTGCAATCTTTTGCTTTTTAAAAGTAGCGTTTTTAACAATACATGAGTATTTTACGTCCGGAACAAGAAAGTTCCGTGTATTTATACGATGATTATTCATCGCTAGAAAATTTCTGTGCTTTATCAGTAAAATACAACAAACTACTGTTTATGCACATTTATATTTTTATGGACACAATTAAAAAAATAGAACTTAAGTGAAGATGTTTTATCTATTGAAAATCATAACGAGAACTCTATTTTAGATACTTTATACAATTTTCTGCATTTTCTGCATTTGTGTATCTGCAAGAACGCTAAATTGGTAGACAAACTTTGATTGTTTTTTTCTTTTTATATTTTCTTTATATCGAATTGATTTAACTTTCCTACGTACTTTATATCTATATCTTAACGCTTAACAATTCAAAAAGTTTGATACAGTTATGCAGTTACAGCAAAATTCCGTTTATATGAACTTATCAGAAAGTAAATATACATGTATGTAATTTGTACACTGTAATTTCTACATACAATAAAATACTGTTTTGTGCATTTCCTTGTATTCCATACAATAAGTCTAACAAAATTTAAGTTAAAATATCTTTTAAACCAATTAACTTCGATCTGCCATAACTTTTTGCATCAATAGAAGTAACTAAAATATTAAATATTCCGAGATAAACAAAACGCCCTGTATTTATAATCCAAATTTATATGATAGGAGACCAATTATTCTTTCCATATATAACTATTCTGTAAAACTTTTCGTTCATATAATAGGAATTCATATTCAGAGAAGTAGGTAATTTGAACCAATAAGAATTTACTTAATACATTGACTGTTGGGCCAATGTGCGTGATTTTTACGTGACTGAAATTTCTTTTTTTTAAAACTCGTCAATCTTTTCAATGCTGTTAGAAAATTATTTGCACGTGACATAGACGTGGTGTCACATGAGTGGGCGCCACCTGCCTCCGGGACCAACTAGGTCGTGATGCCAATGTGACGTCATCAGTAAAACTTCGTTCAAATAAATGGAATTTTATTATAGTTTTATTCGATTATGTTCGATTGACAACTTATCGTCAGAGATAGCACAGTTGCTCATAGTAGTACAAGAAACTACCTAGAAATCATCGAGGCTTCAAACTGTTAAAATCAATGATTTCCATAAACTACAGTGGTTTCAACAAGTATTTGTATACACTCTTATCTTTTAATAAAGTATTCTTAATTGTCATTATCATCTAATGACAAAATCTGCAATCACTTAATTGCCAGCCCAATATATTCCATGTTCCTAGCATCGAATGTTTTTATAGTTCATATAAACTACTAAATGATAATAAATCTTTAAATACTTAATATACGTACAGCTATTAGTTGATTAGTATGTAGTATGTAAATGCTTTGATGAATATAGCGGCGTATAAATATAATATATTTATACTTCTTTTATTTATATTTTAGTATAAATATAAATACCTTTTGTAGCTAATATAAATCCATAATTTTTCAATAGATCCTTATAATACATCCCAAATCAATCTACCAAAATACTCCCCTTTCTAAGAAAGGTACACAAAAACAATGAAACAAACTTGTGTTCCACGAGCTCACTGAATATTCGCAAGGGTTGGATGAGAGTACGCACGGGCACAATATGCAGCTGAAAATGAGCGAAGCTTTAATAGAGATGCGAGCACAGACGAACAGAGACAGTCAGAGAGAAGTCAGAGGAACAGAGAGTCACGCATACGCATGTGTGACCATCAGATTCATATATCTCCGAACTCCGAGTCCAACCTGGTGTACGCCCTTATGTGAATGTCGCGTACCTATCCCCGTATAGTCGATTTAACCGTCCATACAAATAGGCATGCATGTATACAAATACATATAAATGTATACGTATTTGCGTATAATGATATACTTTCGTACATAATAATGCAAAAATAATAACGAAGTATTTGCATAATAAAATAATGCTCTTTTTAAGTTTCCGGATTATAAAGGTTCTACTGTACCTATTTATAATTGAGTTTCTCAGAAGGTAAACTGATCAACTTCACTTTTTGTTAATTTTTTAATTCTATACGATTAATATGTAATTCTAAAAACAGAAACAACTTCCTGCAAGGTCATTTACCGCAAGGAAATAATATAAATAATGATAAATTCCAAGGAAAATTTGCAATATCACCAGCTTTCTGTATCTTTCAGTTTATAGAGTTCATCAATGTGGCTTTTGAACGATTACAACTCTGTTGTATTTCCCATATTTTTTTCTTATCTCGATGCAAAGATACAAAAGCGTAATAAAAGTGCAATTGCCTCTTCTGATGTTTTAAATTCTTTGAAACCTTTGAAAATATTCAAGAGCTATTTAAAAGTCAGAATCCTTTTTTATTTAAAGCAAATGAGTTCTCTCTTATTTATAAAATAATAATATTGCAATGTATTTGAACGCTCACCTCATAGTGAGACACAGTTATCATGACTACATTGATGAAATTTGAAGTTAATCTAAGGATGTATATAGAAGTTACAAGATATTTTAAATACGTTTGTGAAATACATACTTTCACTAAATATCATGTAGCTTCTATGTAGAATTTCAAATTTCTTTAACATTTTATCAACACAATTAATAATAATAATATTTCGCCGCAGTGCTAAAAATATTTCGTAGAACTTACGTAATATACTCACAGAAAGTTTCTATAAATGTTCCAATAGTTCTACGATCCACTGTATATCGTATGTAGTTCAAGCATAAAACTCTAGTCTCATAGAGGTCTTTCAATTATATAGTTTCGAGTCAGCAAAATTCTACTCTACTTGTACTAAAATAATTTGTCTCTAAATACTTGTGGAGGGTAGTGTACTTTTGAACAGTAGTATAGTCAGTTTGCGCTCGCGCGTGCACCCGGAGCGTAATGCCAGAGCGGCAGAAAGCATAGATCATGGCGGATGACGCATGGTTGCATTCGGTGTGCCCGTCGGTCGACGGGGCTCGAGCCCCGTCGCCAGAGGGATGGAAATGCGCGGATGAAGGATAGGGAATGGCCGGGTCAACCGTGATACGGCGCAGGAACTCGAGCAGGGGGTGGGAGAAAGCATTTTGGAATGTCGTGGCTACTCCCGGTCACGGGAGATCCCAGGACACGTCCTTGTCCGGCAATGCACGCCTTGCACTCTCGGTCTTCTCTTCTCCGCTTTCCTCATCCTACTCCGTACGCATAACTAAATTTCTTGCTTCCTTTTCGCTTCCACCGCGACGATTTCGGGTCACCGTCTGGTCGATTTCCAGAATTTCAGTCGGAGATAGTTTCAGTAGAGATAGTTATAATTTTGCTGGTCTGTGTTGATAGACAGTGGCTCGTGCATTTGAACATTTAGAGAACGCTTTTGTGAACATGCACATATTATTATTATATGTGTTATACAAAGCAGCTTATTTTATTAACCCCGTAACGAGCAGACGTGAATATTTACGCAAATCCATATGTTCATAAAAGCAAATAAAGGGATAGTATGTAACCAGAAATTTGTATTACTTACTAAATATTATAATAGGTGCTGAACCTTGCATATTTTATGTACCTTTGCATGTTATGCGTGTAGATTCTGTGCATTTTTGCAATCTTAAATTCGCCATAAATGCATAAAAATCTGCAGTCTATCGTAGCAATGAGAGATAATGATTATATTATTAAAATTTTAAACGAATGGTAAAATGTATAGAGAAGCTGTAGAAACTTAATGTTGAGAAGTTCGTTTTAAAGTATACATATAGACTAACAGAAACATTGAAGCTTAACACTAAAATTAACAGTTTTATCAGAAACAAATTACATTTATCGTTCAATATTCTCAAGTATAATGTTTTAGGTTGACAGTGCGCGAAAGGATTCAATTTAACATGTTTTGTATATATATATAATTAATTTCTTCAACAACGCCCATCTCTGAATCTACTACTAAGCATTATTTTATCAAAAAATTTAAAAAGCCACCCTACATCTGTCTTCATTTAAACCCACTAAATCTATTGCGCTGTTTACTTGAAACATAAACATAAATCAACGCCATGTAACCGTTCTCTTTAATATAAGGTTATTCAAATGGAGTGTCACATCCTTCAAGAGGTGCAAAATGGTTTGATAGATCTTTCATGTGTTTCTGATAGATTTCATCGGGAAATATAAACAAATCGCCATAGAGTACTGTAGCAATGCGTGCATATTATGAAAATCTATTACACAAATTCAAGTTTTTCTCGAGTTTTTTCCCCGACCAAAATCAGCCTTTTGAGCATACAATTCGTCGAACTGTGCAGAAATTCGAAGAGACTGGCTCGGTTTGTAATGCAACACGTACTTATCAACGTTCAGCTGGCTCTTCTGAAAATATTGCTGATGTACGTGATAGCGTGAAAGGAAATCCAAACCTATCAATTTCTCGCCGTTCATAACAATTGTGACTTTCGCACGGTACGACATCGTATATTTCGCATAAGGATTTGCAATTACGGCGTATAAGATTCAATTTTATGCGTCGTGAATTCGCTAATTGAACTTTGGAGAAGTTACTAACTGTTAACAATTTTGCGAGCAAAATCGTTTTCAGCGACGAGGTCCATCTTTTTCTCGGCCGTTCTCCAAAGAAAGTTCGTTTATGTAAACGATGTTTGGTTCTAAAAGGATAATGCCATATATTATACATCAAACGAAACAATTGCTCTAGTAAAAGAAAAATTTCATGGATGTTTGATATCTCAATTTCTTAATCATATCAGTGATAAACAGTATTCCCCATAAGAAACCACTTTTCAAACAAACCTGCCACACCATTCATTCGAAACTCAAACAGCAATCGACAGCATTAAACCAATCTCTCCAGCCATCCCCTTAAAAATCGTGGGGCACTCGAGCGGCATGTCCCGCCGCTCCTATCAGTGACATCCGTAAATCGTTCGAAGCAGCTTTATCCTTGAGCAAACACGTCATAGAACCGCGTATCCGGTTCTTGGTCCCCGGGGGTGTAGTAAATGGCGTGTTCGTGGGTAGTAGTGGCTCTGGCTAAGCTGTAAATTTGGCGTATAACCATTCGGGGGTAGCTCTGGTCGAGTAGGCCAGCTTTGCCAGCTTTGCCAGCTCTCGTGGATGGTTGTGTGTGGCGCGTGTGCCTGGTAGGGATGGGTACGTGTCTATGTATGTGCGTGAGGATGTATGAGGAAGGGTGAGACAGGAGATGGGGGTCGTAGAAGCATTCATAGCAGGGACCAGAGGGTGGCTTCGGTGGAATGCGTCCCGTTTAATATCGCGGAACATTATATATCGCCTCTCTTGTCCCTACGTTGCCCGTACAGCACGCTATAACACGTACAAACACACATACACGTGGATCACACGATCCACCTACGATCCCTTGGCGACATTGACTCGTTCTACGTTTTTCCGACATATGCATGCGCTACGAAAACTCGACGAATTCTTCCTGCTGCGTTATTCGCGCCCTTCAGGATTTTTTGAGTGCGTCGGATGGATGGCATTGTGATACCGCGCATGGGCCGATTTGAGTGAACTTAGGAACTTTAATACATTGTTGATCAGGACTTATGCAGAAACGCCTGTGGCTGGCTATTTCTCATGCCCGACGATATTGGAATATCGCCAAAATGTTTACATTACCAAAAGTATTAGACCCGATGCAGACAAGTAACTTTCGTTCGTGCAACATCGATACAATCATGCCTGCCTTCGTTGTTTTTATTTGAGAATACAAAGAAGGGCATATGATTGCAACGACAGTACGCAGACAAATGACTCTCGACTGCATCGGGCCTTAATCCTACAAATTTTTTTATATCACTATTCGTTATATCAATCTATTTTAAAGTCTTATAAGTTTTATATGATCCATTCTGTTAATGATACAAATTTGTATGACAAACTACCAAATCTAAGAAGTCGTTAACAAAAATTGATTCTGTAACTTAATTGTCACTTTGGGTCTTGTCAACCAAAATAGTTATACCTATAAAATCTCTTAATTTTTGTAAAATACTGTATTCAATCCACTCTGGAGTCCACTGCGAGAGTAAAAGAACATTCTTCGGCACAGCTAGGGTTGTTTTCACTTTCAGTATTAGAATCAATCAGTAAGGTTTTCTGTCCTTTTGATTACTCTAATATTCACGTCGTCTGTATCAGAATTATATTTTGAAAAACTTTCATCTTTCGAATTATTAGCATTGTCGCTCGGGCAATCAGATAAAGCATCGGTATAAAATTTACTAAAAATTTCTTTTTTACTCAAAAATTCGCGATACGCCATTTTTGAAAATTTAATGGTAACAAAATTATATTTATAATATATAAAAGATCAGAAAAGAGCCTAAGAGAACAAAAGGTAAATGATAAACAAAATCGTAAATCCTATAATGGACATTTTATCAATTTTAAGTTCTAACAACTTCGTACGGTGATTTGTATCGTTCTCTAAACACGTTTGAATACGTCACACTCAGAAATATTCAATAATATTCGGGTAAGAAAAGACGTATTGATACGTTTTCGATCAACAATGTGTTAACAGATGCGCAATCATGGGCGAGATATCACAATATCGTTCGTACGATGTCGACGAACGAGTTATCCCACGAGTTTTTCTGTATTTACTTGTATATCTGTGTGTACTTATATATGTGTTACTTGTAGATATGTACAAGAAGAATAAAGAAAAGTGCTTCTAAAAAATATGCCTTTCCGCCGCCATGAGGTTTCGTGAATTGATATTTTTTTGAATTAGGGCTCTCATCCTCATAAATAAACAGCAAAATATCTCGTTTCGTGGTTGCGAAGCGATGATCGTATGAATCGGCCCGTTCTTATAGTAGCTTCTCATGATAAAAATCGTGGAAGCGTTGTAGAAATCTTCAAAAAAGAAACACATAATAATTACTGAACTATCGGATGTTTATGCATGTTAAGTATCCAACAAAATATGTAATTAAATATGCGTAAAAAATATGTGAAGTATATCAGTAATATAGAATCATCGAATTATAAATCGAAACTACTTATTAAAAAACATAATTACTATATACACTATCACATATATTTGTAATAAACTGATTGCTTGCTATTCATTATAATAAACCGTGGATATTTACGCAGTCTATGTAGTATAAAGATTACATAAAATATATCCAAAATGTATTAGTCATATCTTTTAGTAGATGAAAAAAATCATTGTTTGGATTTTATTTGTGTTGATAAAGACACTTATCTGCATAAATATTTGCAATCTAATTGTAAATAATGGCAATAAAAAATTTCTAGTTAGTTCTTAAACCGTCTATTCCAATTTTTCGCAAAATTTATTTCACAAAAATGATAAAATAATGATAATTTTCATATTATTTCTTTCATTATAAATTTACCATTATTCACACGCTCCGTAACTTCGCGAGGTACAAATGAAATTACCATAAAATATCAAGATTACATCAAAATGTTTCCACGTTGCAATTAAAACAGCGTGCTATATTTTCGTCAACGGTGCGAGAAAATCGACGCTGAAATGCAATTGGTCGATGTCAAAGATACCAAAAAAGGAAGGCAATAAGCGAGAGAGAGAGAGTGAGAGAGAGGGGGGAGGGGGAGAGAGAGAGAGAGGGAGAGAGAGAGAGAGGGAGAGAGAGAGAGAAAGAGAGAAAGAGAAAGCCAGGATTGGCCGGTGTAACATGAATGGATATTATAATTTTCATACCTTTGTGAGAGGAATTAAATTACCATTCACAGGATATTATGGCGACGATACTGAAGGTACATAGTAGTTTTAATATAATATAATTAAATCTACGTTTAACCCACATAAAGGGATATTCTCGTTGGAAAATACTCCAGGAAATTAATTATTATCTTGATGTTGCGCGCTTACGAGCTATCATGCCGTAAAATTTATTAAGAGGCGTCGCTTCACGGATCTATGCGTTGATAAATATTACGACACTTACGAAAGCTTAAGTAAACTTGAAAAATCATTAGGGAGTTATCAATAACCTTAAGAATTATCATATAATTTGAAATAATAATATAATGTAACTGATAATAGTCTCATCAATTTGTAATGAAATTAATTCTTCTCTTTCGATTCTGTTCTTTCGTTCTTCATTAACAGAATCTTTTAATTCCAAGTTTTTAGTGATGGAATCAAGTCTAATATGTATTTAAAAATTTAAATCAAATTCAATACCTAAGATACGTTTCACAGGGTTTACATACTATTTGTAAGATATAATGGTTCGTACATTGAATCACTTAGATACGTATTCATTTTCGCAAGCTCGATTTTCAGATCTCGGAACGAGTACTCACAAGTTTCGAAAATTTACTTACAATCACTTCGATATTCAAACGAGTCGAAGCCCTTGCAAGTAGCGACAGAATCATGAGAGTTAGAAACGCATTACCATTTCATTGAATTCTTCTAACAAACATAGCAAAATTCAGCGAATTATAAACGATGGGTAAGATTCTTATAAAATGTAGCTGAACATTAGCACTTGTAATTATTTAAGAACTAGAAGACAAAACGAATGATTATAAGCGAATGGAAAACTTCTAGTAAGGAGCTGGTAACATTTCGAACGTTTCCAACCTGTTTGAGCAGTGGTCGATTCTACTTGGTAGTGCTTATTTTATTTCTCACAGTACTTAGCGTTTAGTTTTAAGTTTACTTGAAAGTACTGATTTTTTTTTAGAAATGTTTATAGAGGGTTCGAATATAATCAGCCAATATTCAAATCTCTTTACGACGTAGGTAAGTACTTGAGCCTATTGCAACAAATCTTCTAACACGATAAATGCACCTTTGCAAATAATTTTAAAAAATTTTTGCTATCATACGTATACGAGTATCAGATGGAAATCTTACATGAATACAAAATTCTGATCAATTAATCGTTTCCTTCATAATTTAGATTAATTTTTACGTTTCGCATAAAAAATCCTAACATGTATTTATCAACAGGAGTGAATGTTGCGTTCTTTACATGAGTAATTAAAAATTCTAATCGACCCTAAAAAATTTTAGCTTTGTAATAGGTGAAAAATTTTATGAACAAAACAAATCGGTTTTGACCTTTTCGTCATTTAACATCGAAGTGATATATGATTTAGTATTATAAAAATGATATCTCGCGATCTGTTATTAAGATGAAGTATAGTGTCTAGTGTCAATTGTCTGCAGTTATTTGTACCTTTTGTTACTTGTTTTTATCTAAGAGAATTTAACTATGATCAATATATTTCGTTGTATATATCAGTTTAGCTTATACAATACCTCCATTTTGTATAGCTCATGTATGTAAATTAAATGATATTTTGTTTCAGTATGTTTTATTTTATTTAGTCTATACTTTTTTCAGATGTTCAGAATGAGATGTTCAGAAGTCAAACCATTAATTCTATTTTCTGTAAATCTTCAATTAGTAAAATCAGATTATGATATTGGTTCATTCTTTGTATTATTCTCTAATAATCATTTTATTATTGTTATGTATCGTTTTATTTATTTGAGAACCGATAAAGAATAGCATATAAAAATATCTTTTAGCATTATTTGTAATCAACACAATTTCATCATCAGAAAATGATTTGAAAATTTAAGCTAACATTAAGTTACATATTATTATATCGTCAACAAGTGTTATAAATATGTAAATACGTACATGTAAGAAGTGCATAGAAGACAAAATTCAGAACTTGATGTTCACATGAACCTTAATTTTACTTAATTTTAAGGCAAGTTCGTTTTATTCGATAGTAAATTACCTAGAAAATAGATTTCCTCCTCAAAAAATAAGGTTATGTAACATGAAGTACACATATAAATTCTTAGAAGAAGAAACTTTCATAATTGAGTGCCAAAAAATTTAGTTTTTCCAAAATAATGTTATAAATACGGACTATCATCCTAAAAATCTTCGTAGATCGTATAAATATATTATTTATATTAAATTAATACATATTTATTTCTTGTTACTATTATGTCATAATGAGAAACTATAACAACAATAAAAAAATAATAGAATGATCTTGGTACAGAACGCTTTATGATTTCAACGAAAGTTTGATGCATTTTATTTGAACAAAAATAACCTTCTTACAGGATGTTCTGTTTTTATAGATGATTGCATACATTAACAATTATTATTTCAGAACATTATAAAGAACTTTTACTGATTACATATTAAAATATTATCGTAGATTTAAGGAGTATTAAACAACTACTACAATGTAAGATTAAATCGTAATGCTTTAAAAAGTCTTATATTTTATACTAAACGTGAATTCATACGCATAACCAAGTATGGGTTAAATTTAAAATTTATGCAACTCTGAAAAAATGGTACTGGACCTTCTATCATTAGCTGACAGTATGATTTTATTAAATTGCTAGGAACCATTCTAAAGGGTAGATTCTCGATGACCTCTAAATTACTATGCTCAAGATGAAAGGTCTTTTATACGTTTTACATCGTCGGCAAATAAAAACGTAAAGTACTTTCGAGGAATTGATAAGAAAGGAACAAGAAGAAAAGACGAGACTGTATAGAGGCAATATCATGACGTTGATTCATGTTTTAAGGTATTATACTACACCGGCAATTAACACTTTCACTACCAATGATGTAGTACTACGTCTTTCAGGTAAGTAGAACGAAAGTTGAGAGCCGTCGACTTTGCCTTTTCACCATTTGTGAGCTTTTAAGTTAACAGTGCATCTTACCTCGAAATGTGAAGGGTAAGATGCTCTATATATTTACTATGTAAATATGTACCTTTAATCAAGAAACAAGATATTCTTCCTTGAATTTAATATTTACCAAAATTTATAAGTTTTTAAATTTGTTAAATTTTAAATTGTGTTTAAGAAAGTGTATAATTTCAATTTTTTAATTTCTTAGTTTCTTTATTTGAACAGATTAATACTTCATATTTATTAATTTGTAGAGTATTAAGGTTTCAAAATGTTCCTACTTTCTAATATAAGACATCCTTCTTTAAGTTGAATATATTTGACATTTTTCAATTGATGGATCATTAAAATTTTCCAATTTCTCAATTTACTTCTCCGTTGAATTTAATACATTTCATATTTATAAAACTATATATATATAATTTAGGTTTTGAATTTATTAATGTAAATGAGATACTCTTTGAACTTAATATTAGTGCTTTATAATTATTCATTTGTAGATAATCTGGTTTTTAAAATTATTCAATTTATTACTGTAAACAAGACCATTCTTTTTTTAAACTAACCCAATTAACATACGCAAGATATTTTTCTCCAAATTTAATAATTTCTTATTTCTCTAATCTTAATCTAATACAAAAGTCTAATTCATTATATGCATAGCCGGTCCTTGAATAATTCTTAAACACTTAAAATAAATAAATAAAATTCTCTTAGATTAAAATAAATTTCTCTTAGATATTTTCTATACTATACATATTTATATTAAAGATACTTCTTGTTTTTCTCATTTTATTAAACTATAAAAGGGTTATTCGAGACTGCCCTTTACGCAAGACTAAGCAGAGCGTAATCTTAAGAAGCGTATAATCTTGAGAAGCGGTTCTAACGACGCTTATCTTTGAATTATTAAAGGGTAATAAGGTGACGTGCTCTAAGTACACGTTTTACGGGTCACATGGCACAAGGGTAAAAGAATGTTTTCCGCTTTGACAAGATGTCGTTTAAAAAGAAGAAGAAGAAGCAGCCGAAGGGTTTGCGCTCCGTATGTGCTACGTACGTGATGCTCAAGATACTTTACAAAGTGAACGAGCTCCTTCTCGAGGACTTCCTGTAAGGTGAGAATTCTCATCGTCTGTGCGTTCTTCCGAGTTGAACTCGGTGAGGATGAACGTGATAAATGGGCGAAAATGATAAATGGTGTTATTATCAATCTATTGTGTTTATTATAAATTTATTACAAAGAAAATTTTCATTATAAATTGGTATTAATTTGTATTAGTATTAATTACATAAAGATCTATATTAAAAATTGGCATTATTTGTTTATTATCATGATAATTATCGAGGATGATCTATGCAAGTGGAATGAGTCATTTTTCTTTTCTAGTTGGACATAGTATAATTGTTAAAGCGAAAAGAAATCTAAATGGTATGAAAAGTCTATTTTACAAAATTTTAAGTTGAAAGTTAATTTTACAAAACAAATAGAAGTTTATCCTATTAATTATTACATTAATTTTATTCGTTTGGCAATTATATAGGATGATTCGAGTAATTCGAATGAATTGTGACTCGTTTTAGCTTGGAATTAGAAAAAATTGGTGAAGGAAAACCACAAACGGTACGGAAAGACTAACTTTGCACTTAACAAAATTAAGTACAGTTTTATTTTATTAAAATAAATTTTTAAATGGAGATGCGTACTTTTTTACATAGGTATACCGACTATTCGGAATATTTTGTATGAAGAAGGTTGGGCCAGATTAATATGTTTATTTTACACTTAAAAAGAGGAAATGATAAAGAGGTTTATTTTATTAATTTATTAATATTCTATAATATTTATACCAAATTACATTTCTTACTTCTAAACAGAACTTCAAATTTGAATTTCGAATAGTAATTTAAAATTGAATTAAGTCAAAGGATTAAGGATTTTATTTAACTTAACATAATAAAATATTATGAAAATCTTCATTTCAATCTTTTCTTCTATAATATTGCGTAATATATTTTCCCTGTTTCATTTCTACAAAATATTGTACAATATTTAATAATAAATTTCTTGCAAATTTAATAATAAATTTCGAAGCACAATAAATACTTCTCTCATTAAATTTGGTATAAATACTTTCCCTATATTCACCCTTACAAAAATCTATTATCCACAACCATTTAAAATCATTGGAGTCTCATCTATCTGCCATCGCGACTATAAACCGCGTTGTCTATAAAAAAGCTAAACATCTTTCCCCTCGTATCCCGCGTTATTTCATTATACAGTGAAAAGGTTCAGCTTGACTCGAACCTCCCCTAACACTTGAATTACCCGCGACACAGTCTGCATTCAGGCTGGCAAACAGCAATCAAAAGACGGCCGATGCAATTAGAAGAGCATTAAACACGCGAGAAAGTGTCCGTCCCATCGCTAACGTTCGCTCTTTTACCTCACAGAGAGACAGTTAGATGGAACAAAAACTCGAATGGTGGGGAGAAAAAGGGAAAAGAAGAAGCGACGCGCAGCGAAGAGCCGTAAAAACTCGAGAATTCAACTGGCAAGTGGGGAAGGTTAATTTCCTGGAGCACCCGATAGAAAAAAGCTTGCTTCGAGGCCACAGGTGCATTCATTCAGTGCATGACAGTAATTAATCTCTCCCTGCCCGTTTCCCGCTTTTCTCTGCCACCCTCTTTCTCTCTATCCCGCCACTGTTTTGCCTCTGGAAAGAAGCAGAAAAAAAAAGGAAAAAGTCGAGCCCAATTCGCGCCTCGTTTCCTCGCATATATCCACTTGTTCGCGGCCACATGAGCTTCAACAGTGATTCACCTACTAGTACGAGTGGAGAGGGAAACCGTGAAAAGATAGACAGAGAGTGACGCATGCGCACTTCGCAGAAGAAATAATAAAGGTACTCGAAAGGTCCCCCGCATCGCAAGTTATATCTCGAGTCGTAAGTTTACAGTAGGTCGAGGCTGAAGAGAATTGAGAATTGAGAAGGGGTGGATAGAAATCTAGAAAACTGAATTCAGGATAGTTTCTGTCTTTCTTTCTTTCTTTGTTGTTTCTTCTTGTTTTCTTATTCGAATTTCCCGGATTATACAACTGCTACTTGTGACGCGCGATGGGATGAATTTTTATTTTGACAGTTTGATTCCTGGTGACGTACTTAACGTAGAAATTCTTTATTGATTTAGATGCGTGTAGAAACTTTGAAGTATTAGGTTGTCCCAAAAGTTTGTTCTATTGAAACAAAATGGATCACACATAATTCAATAAAATAATATAAAACAAAAAATGTTGTGCATCTACTATTTCCTTTTAAAACGAAAGAAACTTTTGGGACAACCTAATAGAATTCCACTTCAGTATACAAGAGGAAAGATTAAGAAATTTTATTCGCGAGAAAATGAACTATTATTTTTAGGATTTACTTTTTAATTTAATTTTTATTACTTAGGATTAAGTTCTTCGTGTGTAAATTTTTTGACGTCTTACCGGTAAAAATGTTTGAATCTTTATAGAATTGGAGCAATGAACAAATATATATATATGTAATTCTATAATATACGAATTTATTAATTTATGTTTCATATATACATAAAGCAGAATGATAAGAGTTAGTTGATTTTGGACCTTGTTGTCAACGATAAATTTTATCAGAGTATGTTTCGATATCTTTTAAAGACTATAAAATGCATAATTTTTTATCCCGTAGGGAACTTGTAGAAAATAAACGAAAACTGAAATATTGCCTTAGCACGTTTCTCTCTTCGGAAAGTGATCTATCAGCCAAATAATTACTCCCAATATATAGTAGTAGGTAAATTCTTCCTAGATTGATGTCACGCATATTCGACAAATTATGAAATTATTGTTATGTGAGAACAAGGACCCGCGAATGCCTGCGAGCCTTTGGAATGGTCAGAATGTTTTATGACACAAAAATCCTCCATAAGAACTAACATTTTTAGTACTAACTTAATTCTACTCTATCTAATTCTTTCCTATTTACACTATACTCATCTTCCCAACATAAAGATCCATCCTTTGCAAAAAATATCATTTCCATTAAACGCAACTCTATCACTCGTTGCCGCTCCCAATAAATCCCAATAAAAGAGCCACACCATCGACCAAAGCCACAAAATGAAATAAAAACTGGCTGTTCACAATTAGAGACTATGCGGTAGGTCGCCATTGACGCTAGAAACAAGACGGGAAACTGAAGAGCGACCTCGCGTCTCCCTTTTTGCTTGACTTCCATCTTCACACGTATTTTTTCAATCCTTAATTGCGATTCCGCCCAACCTGGCAGGGAAAAACAGGAAGGGAAGAGGATCGACAACGAATGGAGACTCTTCAATTAGCGGATCGTCGCGACGATGACGGCACGCATGTCGTTAATACGCTTTTCCAACCGTTAATGACCAACTGAATGGAACTCTCATTCCGTACGTCGTCGAAAAGAATCGGAGTATCCGGTGCATTCGCGCGCGTTTTCTCGGTTTTCGGTAGCTTTTCAACAGTGTCGGTTCACGACAAACCTGCGGAAAACCGATTAGCGAAGCAATTACCGCAGCAGCTAGTTCGTTACGCTAAATTAGAACGAAATAATTTGTTTTCGATGAAAAGAATCTTCGTGGAATTAACGTAAAATTCGCTTGCGCGCTCTTTAATGTAGACACTTTTTCTATGCTCCTCTTTTGGCATTGTTTCTCTTTTATATTATGTTGAATTATGTCTATTCTACTGTGTTTTTTTACATGTTATAATTCGTTCGTTAACGACGTCCATGCGAGGTTACGTTTCAGTTGTGGGCTTTTTGAAGTTCACTTTTCGACTTGGTTGCTTGTTAGATTGGGGCTAGCTCGTTTTAGGAGATCAGAGAGAAATATTACTATACAGCAGTAATAAGATTTTCAATTTGTTTTAATTTTTCCGTTCATATATATATATATATATATATATATCGTTTGAAAAATGAAACAAACGCGCGATCGGACTCGAACAAACTCAAAGAAAACGTTCAGGAAGAATGATAAATCGAGAAAAATTTGAAGAACTAAATTACGTTTATAGAAATTTACCTTTAAAATACCTCCATCTACGAACAAAATCCACATATTGTAAGACGTTATTTAATTTTGCTTTAAGACGGTTTTTCTACTATTAATATATTCAGATCTATTAGTTTACATAATTCTACCTCATATATTCAAGTTTATAGATGGTTTCTCTTGCGTGGAGCATCAAGTCATAAATATGCAAATACTTAAATGTAATTTTTAAGTGATATTATTTATAATAAACAATATACACTAAAAGCAGCATTTATCATTAGACTGTGGATATTGTATTTTTACAAACATAATTTAAAAAATGAGAATTAAGCAGAAGTTTATTTCATCCACTAAATAGTATAAAAAGTATCATATTTATACTTGTACTTGTGTAAGAATTTTAACTATGTATCGAAGTTATGATAACAGGTATACATAATTTCCATATAAGAAATTACACATAATTAGAATAGATATTCTACTGTATCACTATTTATTTTTTAAATAACTATGCAATTTTACAAGATTTGTATATCGAACACACTAGTTTTATTATTGTTTATATGTATAATATAAATAATATATAGATAACATAACACAAATAATGTAAAAATATAATACAAAGAATTAATTCTATTATAAAAATTAATATATATACGTGTGTGTGTGTGTGTGTGTGTCTTTTTAAATAAAACCTCAATTTCAAGTTAAAAGAGACTACAATCATTTTTCTTTTAACTCTTTAATTACATACTCATGTCAGACAGAGGGCAATTTCAGACTTACATTTATTAATTCCCGTTTGACGACTGCACACGACGCGTCCCGGTTCTCCATCGACTATAATACGGTTAATGCTGGTTCTTTAGCAGCGGTCGCAGCGGGGGTCGTGGCTCTTTCCTTATTCTCGAGAAGCATTCAATTATAGACTTCAATTCAAAGGCAGCGCATTAGCATACGCTGAATAATTCATGGTCGAACGGTTAATCCGGCAATATGTAAATTAATCCCACTAATTGCGAACAACAATACGAACGTTGCGACGCGAATCGTCCGGCGATTTATGCGCATATTTCGCGGGTCAGTTTTTAACGAGACTACGCGACAATTTCGCGGTTTGAGAGTCGATCGAAAATGAGAAAGGGAATCAATGCAGTTAGCAAGCCAGAAAAAGAAAAATAAAGAGAAAGAGATAAGAGAGAGACGTTCTATCGCGAATTATTATTTTATCTGTAATTGCTCTGCGAGCGATTTACGAAGCGTTGCGTCGCGTCGCGTACGCTCGAACTCCGATCGATCCATCTTCATGATTTAATGGAAGGCACCGTGTGCTCGACGAGCAACGTCACGATGGTTTCGACCGAGTATAAATAATAATAATTGCTACCAGGAAACAGCAATGACAAAGATGCATCTGTAATTAACACTCAAACCGAGAATAAGTTCCGTTGAAAGTGCAGATTGGGTTCATGGATGTTTGTGTTGGAGAGATAATGTAATAATGTGATGAGAGTGCAAATAGAGAAATGTATTGTGAATATATATTCAGCTGATTTTGGAAAGTTTAAACCGGATTAGTAATGATAAGTAGAGAAGACCTATACAAAACCATATATGTATGTACGAGGGTAAAATTATCCACTATCTATTATCTATTCTATCATATTTCATTTTATTTTGTATTGTGTTTCAGCAGATAAAAACTATCGATGCTATTATGAAATAAAAAATACAATATAAATTAAACACTTAAAAATTAGTTAACCTAAATTAAATTCATATATCATTTATAGATGCAATAGAATTACCTCACAGTTAACAAATACATATGTATATAGTATCAGCTTTTCTTTTAATCTGATAACAAATTTAATAATAATTTGTCCCAGAAATTTTTACGAGTTACTAAATTTCATTAAAGCTTTACTCTCATTAATCATGGTGTTCATTTCAAATAGCACGTATGAAGATGACATGCGAACAATATGACAAGTCGATTTTCATTGAATTTCTGATTCTCATAACACTTGCAAGCTACAAACAGAATTATTTTATACACTTGAAAATATAAACCTTATGGAAGTAACTAATAAATTCACGTTGTTTTGTAAGAAACAAATAATATTAGTTTACATTACTAATTACATTAGTTCAATTTAATTAACATCAGTCTGCATAATTAATGTTGTGTTAATAATTATTTGAAAGGCTGATAAAAGCATATTTAATCAACGAAATCAAACGAATCGTATTGAATTTTCAAATTACTCTTCTACAAAATATAGGAAATGTTGTTCACCTGTGATCTTCGAGCGTAATAAAATCCATATCATAAATACAACATAGAAAAATTCTTCAATTAGATGTAGGTATTGTATGTTGAAATTATATCTTTATAAATACATTTAGTAAACATTTGTTTAAAAAAATTTTGATAAAATTTTCTGATCCAATTTTGTATTTTGTACTGAAACGGAAAATTTGTAAAAGATGTTAAAATAACATGTGCAATTGCATTTGAAAGGCAAAATCATTGAAAATAAGTTAGATTATGACAAAGCTTGGGCATTAAACGTGGCGTATGTACGCGTTACACCTGGAAAAACAATGTGGGTGTATCGTGCACAGTGGAAATTTCATTTTAATACCGTCTACTTTGTACATAAGCACGAGTGAACTACACGACTCACGCCGCGAGAGCTAGTATCGTTTTAAATGGCGAATAATGCAATCTCCCGACAAAGGCCACAGAGACACTGTTGTAACGTAACGAGGCCTCAAGACGCGGAGAAGAAGAGTGATTACGCCTCCCCTCGAAAACACCACTGACGCCGGATTACCGGGAAAATTACAACATAAATTTTGTGATGCGGAAAACAGGGCTAAAAAATGGAGTAACGAGCGTGAAAATGTGATTTAGAAAGTGAGCTATTTTCATTACTCGATGAATATTTTCTTTATATAAATGCCAAATAATAACATTATTCATCTATTAATAATGCACGTATATGGATAAAGGTCATAGAATATTATAGTAGTTAAACATTCTAAAGGATAGTATATACTGTCAAAATCTTCTTTCCCATTTTTGTTAGAATTTGTCAATAAAACTTCAAATGATTTATGTTCATGTTCATATACAGTATCGTGCAAAAGACATACAATAGTGATCTCACTATAGTAACTAGTCATATTTTTAAGAAATATTCCCTTTATGGTAGTACTTATTTACAGTTACTTTTGGTCCACAATTTTTTAGAAATATTTCAAGGAATTGAATCCTAAATCAAATGTTATAAAACGAATATAAACGGCATATAATAAGCTACAAAATTTAAGTAAGAATTAATAAATACAGTAAAGCTGAAAGCAAAGAAATAACTTGGAGGAAATGTTCGATAATTACAGATAGAATCAAATTTGTAGACTCTTCTACTAGTTGAACTCTCGCTTGATTTAGCGGACGTCTCGCATTTTTGGGGAAATTTAGAGTTGCGGAAATATATAGAAAAATATAGTATAATGTCAAGAAGCATAAATATACAAAATATTTATCATTGCCATGATTTTTCAGGCTCTTCTTTTAATTGATTAAAAATTATTTCAAACAAAAGTTGACAACAAATTGTAGTAACAAGAATTTTCAAAAACTTGATTTTTTTAAATGGTACTACGTAATTTTTCTCATCTGGTATCGGAGACTCATTTAAAGATATCTTGTATAGAAGTTTAAAGAAGATTTCAAGAAATATATAGCAATTTAAGAAGTCATAATATTGTTACAGATGAAAGACATTCAGCCTTCACCTGCACTTTTTCAATTCTTCATTTCTGATATACATTTGTGATTTGTGATATACATCTGGAGGATACTTTTCTCACAAAACCTTGAACGGTTACTTTTTCATATGCTCACAAACTCTTGATCCACCTCTACCATAAAATTTCGAGATTTTCACAGCATAAGGAACCGAAAAATAACGCTCTTACGAAGGAATGGTTAGAATGTTATGAGGAGTGTCACCGTGTCATTTTTTTTATTAAGTTACGAGGCCTTTCTAACATTTTCTATGACATTCTGATTTCGCAGCAGATTCGTCTGCATTTTGTCTGCAACCTCATAACAGTTCCCCGGCTGAACGTCGGGTTCGTCTGTGCTGCTTTCCAACCTCATAACAGCTCCCCGATTTCGCATCAAGTTCGTTCACCAAGTTTCAACCTTCTGCGGCTCTCTGACTTCGAGCCAGGTTCGTCCGCAAATGACTTCATTCTAGAGGATCCCTGATTAGTGATTGCGGATCAGGTTCACTCTCGTGAACAATAAACCTATAGCTTTCTCACCTCGCATCAAGTTCATTCGCATAGTTGCTAACATACTGCAACCATATTCCATAAAATACTACATAATACTACATAAATACCGCTGGCGCGGTGTGCTGTCCAAAGCTCCGACACGTAACAATTTATAAAAATACGTACAGAAATTTGAAGAGGCATGAAATATATTATACTATCTGATGATATGTTATATTATGTGTTATATAAGATTTTATAAGTATCTTAATACCTAGAGAATAGACTGGTCATAATCTACAATACAAAATTTAATTTATCGAGTTAAAAATCGTTGGATCTAATTCGAGATTTTAGTTCACGACTCTACAATTTGATTTCAAGAGTTCACAATCTATGGTCGAAGGTCTGGATCCTGAGCAATGAAGAATGAAGTATTCGGAGCACGTGTGTAGATCTAAGGTGAATCCCAAGTTTCCACGGTCAGAGAGTTCGCAGTCCAGCAAGAACGGCTCAATGTCGATGTCACGACTTTGGATGATTAAATTCAAGATAACACCTGCATGAACATATTCTGTAAAGTTTTAGGTCGAGGTTATGATCAGACAATGTGATTGCTCGAGAAGTTCTGCCATGCCTTTCGAACGATTTAAATTGAATCTTATTCTGTTAACGTCTTGCCTTATGACATCGAGTCATACCCCTGGCAGAGATTATATGAAGAAAGTTCGTGCTGTTTTCTCATTGTTAAACTATACTGTACTCTAGCAATTAGAAATGTGATTATGTATATTTATTTAATAGAGAATTTACCATTGCATAACACTTATGAAAATTAATAGTTTAAAGTCTTAAAAAAGTTATTTCATTATGAACGTACCAAAGTCCTTCGCAATCAGAGATGACATAGTGAGCGAACATTGCAATCGAAAGTGATTCCAGAGATTTTCATGATTTCAAAATCGATAAGACGTTAAAAAGGAGTTGAAGCGCTTTTTCGATACCTGAGAAGATACCTAGATAAAAAGATCTAACCCGTTGACAGTAAACATCTTTTGTGAATTTATTGTTATGTAAAACTTTGAAATTTTATTAGCACTGTTTAAAAAAACATTAGAAGCTATTAGCATTAATAGCATTCAAAAAGATTTCTCATCTTGTAATTATTTATGTACAATTAACACGTGTGCAATTTACTTATCATTAATAAACTAACTATAGTAGTCACGATACTACACAACGTTTGAAATAAACAAAGTTGAACAAAATTTTTGTCGAAAATGGCTGCTTTTTATACCCACTTTATTTATAACATTACGATTAGTCTGCAGTTATTTATGCAAATTTATATTTTATAATATTAACAAATAAAATTTCAGCAAATATTTGTTTTACTCACTAAATATAATAACGAATATTGTACTTTAAATATGTTAACTGTCTTCGCGTATCATGTGCGTTCTGTGTATATTAGTATCTTTAAATTTTTCTTAAATGTATAAAATACTACAGTTTAATTGCAATAAACCATTTGTTGCTCCTTAACGGATTAGTAATTCACAAAGACAATAAACCATTATGTTCACAACAAAAGAAACGCAATTTGCAAAATTCATATTAGACTACATTCGATGGTTGAATCCTTCAGAGTCTGTTTTTTATAGGCCATTTCGTCGAACAGCTGATTTCTACGGCCTAGCACTGGAAACGTTATATCCATGATGTCGGTTTACATGTAACACGTAACACACTAGTGCACGCCGTAGAACCATAGCGCAATAGAATCGTCAACAGCGCAGAAAAGAAGGTATGGAGAAGCGAAATCGCGGTCTACTCGTTTTCAGTAACGTCCAGTCGGACGTGTCGATCGTGCAACTTAGAGTCTCCTCTTCGATCTTTCTCCTCTCAGCTACAAAAGACAGTGCTTCAGAGTCTAGAGACAACAACCGGTTCCCCGTCTTTTTTTTCTTCTTTCCTCCTCTTCTTCGTCTTCTCCGCCTCCTTTATCTTTTTGTTTTGTTTTTTCTCTGTAGTTTCTTACTGTTTGGTATTTCTTCTTATTATTATTTTTCTTTCTGTTTATCGTTGAAATTATGTTAAGTCGAATCATGATTTGAATATTTTAGAGGAAAGAATATTATAGAACTGAAGTTTTTCATAGTACTTAACTAATTAATATTAAATTCAATTAACAAAAGTTAAAGTAAATGTGCAAATTAAACTCAACCTCTCCGATATCGATGATTTTTAAATATATGGTGGAGAGCATGATTTTATATAACTTATTTCTATACATATAACCGGAGGTTTCGCCCAGTTTCCGAGATATTCGCAAAAAACTATCGATACCACTACAATGAATTTATACCTATACTGCGTGTGACAACGTATACGCCAGTACTGTTGGTTGCCGACGGTTGCTTACCTTCTGTTTACAAACGAGGGTTGGCTGAGCTTAAAGGCTCTATACACAACGTGCATATTTGCATATGCAAGACTGTAAGAAATATTTCCCGCAGGGAGGACTTGCTTATGTGAATCTATGGGGGCTGGGAAACCCTCGTTCCCGAAGCCAGGGAGGACCGTCGGGACAAGCGTCCCGTTTACGTGAGTCCTCTATGTACACCGCAGAGAAAGTCGCCGGGAGTGTAAGGCATTTAAGTACGGTTACATCCTCTCTACGTGGCCTTGGGTAGTAGCGCACTCACGATCCCGAAGCCAAGGGTGGGACCGTCGGAGTAAGTCCCCGGTACCATAAACCATTTCAGGTCCTGCACAAACCTGGCGGTTTGTATACCTAATAAAACGATTGGCAAAATTTCCACCCAGTTGCTCGTATCGTGGGATTTGATTGCTGGTTTCAACTGCCGATGTAATCGCTTTACCATCCCGTTGAACGCGGTATGATAGGCCGTCGTGCGCAAATGCTTGATACCGAGCAACCGGCATAATTCTTCGAACAGTTCGGACTCAAATTGGCGTCCTTGATTGTATGTTATTCTTAAAGGTACGCCAAAACGAGCTATCCAGAAAAAAAGGAGAGCTGAAGCAAACGTTAAACAACATTGTTAGTCTTGAAAATATTGCATCGCGATAATAATGTCTATGTGTATGTGTTCGAAGCGGCCTGCCAACGCTCCAAATATTCCGTCTGGTGAGGCTACATGCCTGGTGACCTTACATCGCTGATAGGGGATACATTGTCGTCTCCAGTTTCGGCAATCCTTGTTCATTGACGGTCAGACGAAACGCGTCGTCACCAGGATATGTGTAGCGCATATTCCTGGATGGGAAAGGCTGTGTAGCGAATTGAATACGCTGCGCCGCAAGGGTTTTCCACGGATACTGCTCCAACATCATCTCGAATTCCGCCTTCACCTGTTTGAGGCGGTCAGTGGTAAGGCGTCCAGACTTGTTGTAGACCAGTAGTTCTGGTGTCGTCTTGATGTGACGTTTCACGCTGTGCCGGGTTCTTTCTCTTCAGAAAACGGGCGGACGGATTAGGTCCGGGAATTTCGCAAGGAATTGGTGGTACATTGATTTACCGACAATCGTTTTTATCGACGCTATGTCAGCCTTGGTCGAGTATCCCGTCGACAACAGGTTGGTGGTCGTGTCGACGAGGCGTTTGTTTCGCAGGTCCATGTGCAACCCCTAGTAGCTCAGAAAGTCTATTTCAATGATGGGCGTATTAACGTCCGCCATTATGAAACGCCATTTGAAGGCTCGTCGAAGAAGACAGATTCAGGGTCACCGCGATGGTACCATACGTCGCGATTCCCGTTGCGTGTCCCGTTGGCCGCGAACAGTTCGTACTCGTTTCTGTTCGCGGGTCCGCACAATCTGTTGCGCGGATACACGCATAGGTCGCCCCCAGTGCCCGCGAGAAAGGAAATCTTCGAGCTCCTGTCGGTTACGAATATACGGCGGGATACGGAGCCGTCGTCGCGCGCCGTGTTCGCGAATGGCTGCTCACGTTTCTCTGGTTCCAACTAGATGGAGGACTTGTTGCGCGGCTTCAGAAAGTTTCGTGGTAGTAACATAGGTCCATGTGCTGCCCTCTTTCTCCGGAACGCGGTCGGCGGCGTTTCCAGCGTCGTTTTAGAGGACGTCGACTGTCGGCGTTCAGCACGTTAATTTCCGCTTACAATTGGTTTAGCTCGTCTTGTATGCCGTTGTAGTCGTAGTCATGGTTCGCTTGCCATTGCTATCCGTCCTGCCTCTGGCCGGATCTCGTGGATTCGGTCTGCCATCTCGGCCAGGGCGTTTGCATCCATTTTCCTCGTGACGGCCAGGACTCGCTGCGTGTTTACAGGAAGACGGTCTTTCCAGAGCGTCAGGACGAAGTCGTCCGGGACTGAGGGGGTGGCCAGCTTCTTCAAGTCCCTGTAGAACTGTGACGGCATCCGATCTCCCATTTCTTTGTTCTCGAGCAGCTTCCGCACTCTCGTACTGTCCGCATCGGCCAGTCTTTTGATAAGTTCGTTCTTCAACCGTTCGTATCGTCCCGTCCCCGGCGGGTCGAGCACTAGTCTTCGACTTGTTCTATGTATCGTTCCTCTAGGTTCGCAATGGCAATGTTAAATTTCGTTTTGTCCTTCACAATGTGCGCGGACTTGAACTGCGCTTTTAACAAGATAAACCACAGCACGACTTTTTGCGGCCAAGATTGCGGTAAACGGAGTTGTTGGCCAACCGCGTCCACATTGGCGGTGGCGTTCGTCGCGAGCACTTCCTCACCAGCACTTGCCATCTCGAGCACACGTGATCCGGGAAAATGGCGTCTATATGGCACTAACACGTTCACCTATTTCGCTTGAGATCACATCGGGGTCACCAATTTGAGGTGTAGGACGTAAGGGTGCTAAAGGAATAATCAGTGTATTAATTTAACTGTGCGTTTATCAATGTTACTAGCGTGTGTTGCCTGGGCCGGACTCGGACTATTATGACTCTCTGTCACGAGCTTTCTTCGTTTCCCTCTTTTGTAGGGTGCCGAGCTCCCCGAAAGAGAAAGTTTTCTTCCGGGGTGGGGAAAGCTTTTTCTTGCCAGACACCCGTGCGATCTTCCGTAAGTTCCAGGGTTTTCTTCTTTACGACGTCCTGGCCTGGACGGGACGGGGCCATGCGATCAACACACGCGCTTTAACCCTGGAACTTTCTTTACGGACTTGTCCGCTACAATGGAAAAGCGCCCCGTTCGACCTGAGACGTGTGAAGGCCCTTGTAGGCCGGAACTGGCACAGGTAGCAAGGTGAAGGACCAAGCATGCTGGTTGGGCGTATTCCAACTCCGATGGTCCTAGGAGTGCTCGGGTCTGATATAGCTCTCTAGCCCAGGAACGGAATCGTTAAAAGTATAACGCTGCGTGTACTTGGTGCATAGGTGCAGTTCACGATACTTATAAGAAATATTTGTTATAATTCAATTACAAGCAAATATTCATGTATTGAGTTTGAATTTGTATTAGTGTTACGCCATGAGGGTTGCCATAGGCCGTATTCCTAACCGTCGCTCGTGGCACTACAGTATCGCAGACGGACCGTCTCATCTGCCCGACAAAATATATAATGTAGCGGCAAGTGCATAGTTCATTAAGTAGAGCGAGTTCTAGAAACGTCGATTCGTGATCGTTATTTTATCTCGCACAAAGAAGATGGCATACGTGATCATAGGCGCGAACGGTGGCGTGATCCGAGCGTAGTGGGGGTCGTCTTCCAGAGAAGACAAAAAAGATCGAAGGGCAATCAGTAGCATTTGAGGAGTCAAATGTTATGCATCGAGAGGTTCTGACAAATAAAACTAAAGTCGCTTAGTCTACCGAATACATCAAGAAATATTGTAAAGTCGGGTCGAATTACCAACAAATCAATTGTATAATCGTTAAATAATTTGTGGCGTACTTATTATATTATTTTAAATATTGTAAAATATACCAGTTTATGTTAACCCTGTTAATTCAGTGTTAAACTCATTGAACCACCTCTGTTATCTTAACCGAAACAGGGGAACGACTAATTCGCGGCGTCGATTATCCGAATCGTAGTGAGAATTTACGTCTCTCGCTGATGCGATTTCCTCGCGATCGCGTCTCTCCGCAATTGGTCGTAACAAGTGTTTATTTTTTATTTTTATTTTATTTTTTATTAGTTTTTATTATGTTATACGTTTGTAAAAACTAACCTAAACCCAAATCCAATATGTACATTGATAACATTTATATTTAATTGAACTATAAGTTGTAACAGACATTTCTTCTACAGACTCGCAAATGTACAATGTGCAAGGGGTCTTTAAGTTCGCCTGACCCTCATTTGTAAACAGAAGATAAGTGGCCGCCGGCTGGCAACCAGTGCTGACGCATATGCTGTCACGGACGCACGACTGTATGCAGAATTCATTGTAGTGGTATCGATAGTTTTTTGCGAATATCTCGGAAACTATTGTTTTCAAACTGTTGTACAGAATCACGCCAATCTTCACCACATATTAAAAAATGATCGAAATCGGAGAGGTTGAGTTCGACCTGTATATTTATTAAAATTAATTTCATTTTATTTTACATTCTCCATGGTAGAGATTCTCAATAAAATTAAATTGAATTAAAAATTCCAATATTACTAGATTAAGTTATAATCTGAGCTTAAATTATTATGGTTCACGATAACCAAATGATACCAGTTAAGAGATAACGATTACAAGAAAATTATTATTTCTGTCTAGTTTTTCTCCGATAGATCTGTATCAAATCAATTTTTTATTACTTGGCAATGAACGCTTATCTCGGCAACAATTATACTTCGTGTAATCTTCAAGTGGATTGTGAAATATTATCATTCCCGAAAATGAATGTAGATGCTGTCAAAATGTTATGTATTTTTATATGTATTAATACTAACTTTTTAAATAAATTGATCCTACAATGAGTCGCACTAATATTCGGTCATCAAGGTGTGCGAAGTATCACATATTACTATATACATATACCTGTTTACAAGTATATTACATAAGTATAGTACAGCAAGTATATTACAAATGCTACTTAATGCTTAATATTATAAGAATCTACCAGATAAACTCGTATATAATGAAAGCTAAATTCTAATAAGCGAACGACCATCAAAAATATAGATAGACATCATTCTCCTTATTTTTGTGCCGAACGGGTGTATCAGTTTTGAAAATCATCGATGATAACCAGATACAAGGTACGCTGAATACATATTTATCGACCAATATAACCGATAGAACAAGGAACAAGCGAAAAAACGAAAAGCGCAACGAAGAAGAAGGCAACAGATAGACACCCCGCACGGATGCACCGTTAATCAATTTGCATAAGAGGAAAGCCGATTGGGACATTAGTGAGTGTACAAAGAGGCAAACTAGTTTGGCAGAAAAATAAGAGAGGAAGAGCTGGGTACATCAGAGCATAATTCATGTAATTACAGGAGAGCACATTACGCGGCAACTATCCAGCAAGGAAAGCAGGAAACGTGTATCGAACGATCGTAAAATTGACTCGAGCCTATAGGAGCTCGAGTGACAGGAAAATTAAGTCGGAATGACGTAAACGAGTTCGGCGTTCGAGGTGTTCTCCGTCTTTGTCAATCGTGTTGCATGGTAACCGGAATTGTAAGTTGCTGTGATGGTGTAAATCGATTAATATTATACATAATAATCTATTTGTGATTTATTTTATACCCTGCTTTATATCCTGCTGAAGCAAAATTCATTAAAAATTCATGATAATGAAAATAAGTATAAAAGAAAGAACTGAGGTAAAAAATGTTATAAATAATAATGTTCGTATAATATAGATTTTTATTAATATTGACTTAACACAACGACTACCGATGAAAACAATTATATTATATTACTTATATTATATACATATATTTTAAAAATTGTACATTTTCCGAGATGCCTAAAATTTACTCTAGAAGTAAATTATTTTCTAGGATTCGAGTATCATCATTTTATTTAATAAATTATGCTATTTGAAAAGAACGTTACATAAAATTTTATGTCTTAAAATAATCTTTTTTTGACGCTTTTTTAATTCTATTTTAATACTTTTCTTAACATACTTATAAGCGATCTATATATATAATATTTTATTGGAGATCATAAAAATTCGAAAATTTTATTTGATTTTGAGATTTAATATACAGTAGCTATACAAAATATTTACATATATCTTTATTTTTTAATAAAATGTTTTTTCACAAGGTTCTATCATTTTCATAATACCGGATCTTTTTACTCCTATGAAAGTGTTACTAAATAATATGAAATTTATACTTGGATCTAATTCATTGGTGTGTAAATCCTATAATAAATGACTGTACGTAGACATTGTTTGTAACCACTTTATATGTTTATACTCTTTTTAAAACATTACTTTCTACAATGTTTCACTTGGAATATTTCAAAGATCGAAGCAGAGAAAGAGAGAGGGGGGGGCGGGCAAGGATAAACGCGAGCAAATAGCGGAGACACACGTAAAAGGTGTCTCCCAACCTTAGTTTCCTTTACCTGGTCGTTGTATCCAGCAGCCGCGTCTCAGGAGGATCATTTAACCGAAATAATTGCCAAACATTGTTTACCTTGTTAGCTGTTAGAAGCTAGCTCGTAAACTTGTGCGAGTTAATAAGCAGAAGCAAGCAAGCAAGCAGCCAGCCAGGCCGGCGGAGCTAAGCAAGCTTGAGTGCGAAACCGTGTGTAAATTAGCGTCTTCAATTTGTAACCATTCGCTTGACTTTACGCCGCAGTTTCGAGTGGCTTCGCGAGAGACGAGAGCCGGGATAACGAGATACTCGCGCAACTGAAACGCAGTGAAACATCCGGAAAATTATATATTTTTACGCTAGAGGGATTGATAGAGGGAACGGAGAATCTTGTTGTGAAAATTGGTAAAATCAGTGATGGGGGTGGCGTTTATGACGAAATGTTTATTTCGATGTACAGTAACTATAAAAAGTATTGATGTACTGTTATTTTTATTATAGCATTTATACAAGCATACATCCAATAATTAGGTCCAAGTACATTACATTTCGTATTATGAAGTACACAAATTAAGTAAGTACTTAACAATGTCTTCGTGTAACTACAAGAATTCGATACTATGGAAATAAAAGGTAGAATCTGATAAATGAAGGCCTCATTGGAAAGTAAGGATATGTGCTAATACCTTTTTGTAGCCGCTATATATTGTTTAGTTTCAGAGCTTTACTAGAGACTTAGAATACTTGTTAAACTATCCAGAGATATTACGTTCAATAAGTTTATACCTACATGTAATATTAAGTCTATGTATATATCAAGTATGAATTTAACCCCTGAGTGGCCAGTAGTCATTCATTTTAACGTTTACGTTTTTGTAGAATGCATGTTTACTTCTTTTATTAAAAATTATTCTTTACTATTATTATTATTACTAAGTTTATTACTGAATTTTTATATAATTCTAACCGTAATCAACTATATTTAAAAATGAAAACTATAATTATGATGTTCTTATTTCTCAGAAAAGTGCATAGGAAAGTTTGTTTCACTCAAGTAGCAAACGGTGTTCAGACTATTGTGTACGAATCCTCGCAACAACTGTACAAAAGTCAACAGCCATACTCCAAGAACCCATAAAACCAAGTATGTATATACATATAAAGCTTTCTCTGAACAGCGTCGTTTCACGACCAACAAAAGCGCTCGTGTCACGTCTCTAATTGACAGATCATCGTGGAAATCCGTATAGCAAGTGCACACCACAGTGGATCACCCTCACGCCAAAGCTAACCTCTTCCTCTATATACCTGTATCTCATCTTTCGCTCTATCTCTCTGTACATGATCGAAGATCGTGGCAGTTGGAAGCATGCGGATGTCGGAGAGAAGAAAGGAGAGACAGCTAGATAGAATGCAGACGAAGGGAAAGCGGAAAGAGGAGAAGGAGGAACGAGAGGCTGCCGGTTCAGCTGCATTAATTAAACTAGCGGAGGACAATGAGCCTGTCTGCCGGCTCGCTTGCCTCGCTGTGTAATTCACGCCTCTCACGGGAGAGGCAACCCTTCGACTTTGCTTTCCAGTTTCAACCTTCCTATGGATAATTACCTACGCCCAGAGTCTCGTCTCTCTGTGTCCCACCTTCTCTCGTTCATTCTCTCGTTTGTCTGTTGTTTTCTTTCGTTTTTACATCCGCGACTTTCCAGTTCTTTTGCGACACGCGTCGCGCGTGACCGAGCGTGCTATTGCACCATGATGAGCTTGTCGTCTTTGGATAAGTTGATTAATTTGAATGAAGCGAACTGAAAGCGATATCGAGATGTTTTGAGTTTGGCAACTGTATTTTTTTTTATTTTATTTAAAATTTTACAATTTGTCCAGTAGGACATTTGGTAAAATATTTTATCTTAGAGAATAAAATAAAGCATGTGGATGATTACCCTCAGCGGGGTTCCATCTTCCAGGTTGTCTATTGTATTTCTATTGTGAGGTCTGCGGGATGCATCTTCTTCAGTCTTCTTTCTGTTATTGTTTTATTCGTTTCAGCAACCAGCTGGTTTGGGTGTGTTACAAGTTATACTTTTTTGCATATCTGGCGAGTTTCGAGTTTGGCAATTGTATTGATGGAAATATTTTGAGGAGGGTTTTCGACATTGATGAGAAAGGGTTTGCTAGAAAATGCGAAAAGGTTAAATACGTGATCTTCTTAAATTTCTAAATAAATATTTCAATTTGTATTATATCATAAATAATGCATTTCAATTGATGTCATGTTCGTTATTTAGTTATGTACAAAAGTTTAAAGTTAAGCAAATAATTGTGAGAATAAGACATTGAGAAATAGATTATCTGAAATAATAACGTTTATTTATTGATTGCAAATTTGTCCTATACATGACATTTAAAAATGGTAATTAATTCCATTAACTGGAAGAAACATAATAACAACCGTACATAGTAAGTAAAAGTCTTGGTAAGGATGCATATTGACAAATCCGTTGTCTTCATAAAAATTAGATAACGAATAAACATACTAACAAATAAGAAATAGTTTATATAGTGAAGCAACAAACATTTTATTTGATTTTAAATAAATTAATTTCAATTGCGTATAAAATGCTGCATGAAATATTTACGTTATTTTAAAAATAGATTATGTATCTTTCAAGTTTCTAAGTCCCAGAAAAGTTCTATTCCATGTATAAACTGACGTTTCAGCCAGTGTCCCAATCAGAAATCAAACAGAAACAACACCTAAGTACAAGAGCAGCTAGAAAATTAACGAAATGCAGCTTTAAAGCACCGGAGCCTCAGATGAAGACAACAAATCCGCATCCATTTCCCTCAGCCAAGAGCATGCAGGAGGAAGGGGGAATTTAAGCATCTTTGGAAGGTGAACTGCAGCTGCTTACTTCAGAGTTGAGAACCACGATCTGTTGCGCTCGTCGTCAACCAAGGTGGAGTCG
The DNA here is from genome assembly GCA_014825925.1 of Bombus breviceps. Classification (NCBI taxonomy): domain Eukaryota; kingdom Metazoa; phylum Arthropoda; class Insecta; order Hymenoptera; family Apidae; genus Bombus; species Bombus breviceps. The sequence continues at coordinate 14,325,401 of CM026182.1, read as the reverse complement.
GACGAATCAAAGAGAGAAAAGACGAAGAGAAACGTAGAAGCAGAAGACGATCCCCAGCCGCCTCTGTGTGCCCCTTGAGAATCGGCTCGTTAGAATGTTAGACGGAGAAGAATGCTGCCAAACGATCGACTGATTCTTCTCTTTCTTGTTTCTTCTATCTATCTCCTTCGCGACTATTTCGAGAAAAAGTTTCGAAGATCTTGCGGACACTCCAACTTCTTAGAACACAGGATTTAAAAACTCGAAAAGGCTCTAGTTGTACTTAAATTTTATTTCAAATTTCTACCACTTTGGAGAGAATTATGAACATCTACTAACCAAATTAATATGTACCTTTTCTTGTGCATCACGCGTGTTAGTCATATCAGTGGCAACACGAAACCGGTGGAACATATTGTAAATCGCTGTACTTGGAGATGTGTTCATATTTTGAGGTGGGATCAAAGATATTCTACTGTACATATATGTAAGCACCAAGAAGGCGGGAAGTTTTTCATTCTACTATGTTCCAAAGAATGTTAATACATTCAATGCATATACAAAATGTAAACTAAATTAACCTAATTTAGCAAGAAAGCGATTAATACAATAAAATTTGTATTTAACAAGATTATAATTTAATATGCATAAGAAAAGTTTGTTGAAACTATTTACAAGGATTATAATATATAGTATAGTTAATTATAACAATTACATATTGGCTCCACAATTTATTAATCTATGTAAATCTTATCGAAAACATTTACGATATTAGTATGATACTGATATAATGCCTACTAATCAAGTAGTAATCAGGAATATCTTCTAAATATATAAATAGATAAATAAATATATTTATATATAAAGTATATATATATATATATATATGCAAATTGACATCATACGGTCCTCGACAGTTGGTTGAAACTTGTTCGTCCATATATCGTTCGTATATATATATATATATCTACATTATATTTAAATGAAGAGTTAGAACGACCCCAAAATCAGCTAATCGAATTCATACGCTTTTTCGATCATCGATTCAGCAATTCCTGAGGACGAACAAGTTTCAACCAACTGTCGAGGACCGCATGATGTCAATTTGCAACTGATATACTTAGAATACATTAGTATAATATATATACAATACAATCGAAGTATATAGGTACACCTATATACTAAAAATTACCCGGATTAAATTTCGGATTCGTTTGTCACACGTAAACACGTGTATTTACATGCACGTGAAATAGGGATCTCAACAGATTACATTACGTTACTAGCTTGGCATATTTTGTAAGATCAGGGTTGTTGGATTGAGATTTCTTTGATTTCTAAAGGAACCTGTAGACAGTAACGATTGGTTGACATGTTATCAATTGAAGAGTACATGATAAATATATTTTTGCTGATTTTTTAATTTTGATGTTGCTTGTAATTATTAACTAAGATAGTTAGAAGGCAATATAAGCTTTTTAAAGATAGATAAATCTATGAAATTTTGTTTAATTAATAAATTTTATCACGTGCTCTTCAATTGTTACTGATTATCATTGGCTGACTTCATATATCGATTAATCGTTAATGTCCAGCAGTTGCAACTCGAATAAATTTCGATCTGACAACTAATAAACTAATATATTTAATATTTAATATTATCATGTTTTTCTCCTGCACTTTTTAATTGTGATCGAAAAAATTATAAGGAGTTAAAGACAACAATATAAACCAATTGATATTGATTTTAATACTTAAAATTGATATACTCTACGATAAATACAAACATCATTCATCTTCAATAAAATCGACATTCCATTTATATAAAAATACAATACGAGAACAGAGAAGATTAAATTGGATTTTAATAGATTTCATATATAGGAGATTGCATACCAATGCACTTTATATATGTGGAATAAAAATAACATAAGAAAAATGAAGTATAAACTGAGGAAGTAAGAAATGAAATTTAAATAGGAACTCGAATCTTTAATCTCCGTTCAAAGGCAAAGTCTCTTGCATAAAAACTTTCCCTACCACTTTCTACATACTTCTCGACAAATAATTATTTCTCTCCTTTCTAGTACCATGAACCACCTACCACCCTAAATACAAAAAAGAACAGGAACACGCGAGTAAAGAAAATCTAACGACGATTAAATTCGCCTCTGATTTCATTTTAATTGCGAGTCATTACGTCGATTCCGCGATGGTTAACCTAGTTTCCCGTCTGGAGGATAGATGCACGCGACCTTTCGTGCCGGGACATCCTACTTAAGCTGCGTTTCCACCGTCACTTATAAGAATCGAAATGCACTTCCTCCTCTCCTTTTATTTTCCATTTCTAAAAGAAAATACTTTTCGACCTATTATATACGGGATTTTCTGGTAATCACGATACAATTAGCAAGAGGATGCTTCTACGTAAAAAGATAAATCGGAAATGTAGAACATTATCTCATACAACTCTCCGTTTTCCAGAAAGTTGAGTTTGAGAATACGAACTCGGCTAATTAGCGAGTAAGGACGAGTAAGTAATTAATAGGTTATTCTATATGCGAAAATAAGTTAAAAATGTAGAATAATATCTTTCCGCTTAAAGCTTTGTTCTCGATAAAAATAAAGTTTGATCGTATTTAGTTAACAATTGTCCTGCTATACGCGTGAATTTTATTTTCTCGGAAACGACGCAACATATAAAAAATTGTATTCCACATTTTCGATTTATTCTTACATGTAAAATAATCTCTTGTCGGTTATTCGCCTCTGTCCAACTCGGAATTAGCCAAATTCAAGTATACATACGGAACTTTCAAACTCAAAATACATAGGTACAAACTAATTACTGAAATGTAATAAAAAAATGTATAAATTGTTAATTTGTTTGTTATACCGTTATACAATGTAGAACAAATAAAAAATAATACGTATCTATGGATGTCTATGAAAACTGGGGAGTTAATTCTCTACTATTTAGGAAACCAAGTAGAAGTTACATTTTCAAATAAATACGAACTAGAATGCATTAAAACCTATAAATTATTAATTTAGTTATATCATGGAAAGTAAATAAAAGGAGCAAGTAAAAAGATAATACTTGTAGGTTCTTATGGGAACAGCAGAGCTAATTCTCTATTGCTTCCATAAAACTGTTTCTGTCATCTAACGAATCAATTTCTCTCCCCACACTAAACGTTGTATATTTTTCAATTTTTGAAATAAAACGCGGTTCTCAGAGCGGGACAGGCCAAGGGAAAGTTACAGGGGCGCAGCGTGTCGATGAAGTTTTCAAGTGGGCGATTTAAGCCGCACAGCCCAGCCAGTAGCAGCGGTAGCCGGATTATCGCTGCGAAAGCACAAGCAGCTTGTCTGGTATGCCAAAATCGATAAAGTACATCCACCTGCGGCCCTCCGCCCCCCCATCCACCGTGGAAATTCGTTTGACGTAAAACAGAGACGAAGACGAACATCCTTTATCGCGGTTTTCAAGCGCAACTTATCTCCACGCCAACAAACTTACGTCAGTTGCGAACCTTCACGCGGCACAGAAAATTCTAGTTAAGCAAAAAAATCATTTTCAGCGTTGTTCATTGTGACGATGGATGTTTATTAAGGATCAATGCTCGTGTGAACAACATTTTAGGTTTTATGAAAAGTTCGTCAATTCACAATATAACTTCTTAACTAAAATAAATCTTGTTTAAAATCAGCAAGTCTATAAATATTTTTGAGCAGCAGTATGTATAGATTTCACTAGAATATTTTCTGAAGTTATTAGACAAAACAGGTTCACATGTATATATTACATAACGAGAAAAGAAATATTTAATCCAATGCAAAAAAGAATTGATTTAATGGAAAACTAATTTAAATTAATAGCTAATTTGTACATGAAAAACTTTCGTCAAGAATCTAATTTTTTATTTTTACGTATCGTATGTAGTAGAATATAAACATTTTTATATTTTATCTCAATTTATAAAATTATATATAAAATTTATAAGAATGTGTTACAATGTAATTTTTAAGAATTTATAAAAATACAATATTTGTAAGAATGTATAACAATATAATTTAGAAGAATTTACAAGAAGTAGTATTCTAATAAAACAAGTTTTATTAGAATAGAGTTTATACGAACGTAATATTTAAAAGAATAAAATCATTGCATATCCATTTATTCATAATTTTCAAATTAAAACGCATCTCATAAAAAATAATCAAATAAATAGAGCGATTGAAATGAAGAAATCTCAGGAGGGAAATTCAAACTTTTTTCATATTAATCATTGCAAAAAGCCGGGGAAATTAATTAAAATTTGAAAAAAAGTCGCTCGATATGAAATTGAGATTAAAAGCTTGAAGAGGATGATCAGGATTCGATGTAAATCACCCCGAGTGATTCGTGAGGCGAGCTCTGCTTTACGAACACGTGTTTTCCTGACCGCCTATAAAGCCCTGTTAACTCCTGGGATCCCTGAAGATCATTACGACTGAACCCAACCGAATACGGAAGAGGCTGCGCAACACGCGGCTGTTTCGATGAGAAATGTTCCGAGAAGGGGAGTTCGTCAAGTTTTCACACACGTACACGTGCGCAACGCTTCTGGTTCCATGGAACGCGAAATCACCTACGATCCAGTTTAGATCACATGTATGTGAAAATTTGCAGATGCAGCTCTTAAATTTTAATTTAGTTGGATCAATTTTTATTTCATTTCTATTTGTAAACTTTAACACCGGTGTTGGCCCAATTATATTTTCTAATGTTAAAAAATACAGTCACTCAAGAATGCGTTTGAATACTTATAGAGAAATTTTGTACCAATATATAATACGAAATGTTTTCATATCATGATCATATTGGTAAATTTTGGAACAAATTTGTATATGCATATAGAAATTGCAACAATTAAGTATATAATGAATAATCGAAAAAACTAAAATATACTTGGCTGGTAGATATGTAAAAAGTATATAAAAGTATATTACATTTACAATTTCTTAAAACATTTACAGAAACATTTATTAGAACAAAATTTTGATTAAAAATTAATTTACGATAAATTTATTTCACTTGAAGTCTCATTTTGTGGAAAATATAGTGTTTGAACATATTTAGTCACATTCTCAAAAATAACTTTATTCTTCGTCTTATTTTTTATTTTTAAGATATTTCTCTAACCGTATTCGTACCACGAATTACAATGAATATATATAAGTCTACAATGAATATATATACTTTGCAAATAACAAATGATTATTATTTTGTCAACGAGTTTATTTTATACCTATTTAAAAATGTAGAAAAATGATAGGAATAGATAGGCATAACAAGATTTCTCACGTATAATAGAGTGCCTCGTTGTTGAAAACGAGGTCAGTCTGATTCACGAATCGTAGCAAAGAATGAATGCTCGGTTTATAATTTCATTAAAATTAATCCGGTGTTGGAGGAAGCAGATCGTTGCCTAATTGAATTTACACTTTGTAGACTTTTCTCCTCGACTCTTGGTAAAGAATCGATGAGCCTTGTGTTCTAGTGGAAAGTGTCGAGACGAAGACGAAGAGCCTAAAGAGGAGGCGGCCAGTGGAACGAAGAGGCGACTGTAGTAAAAGAAGAGAAAGGAAAGAAAAGGAAGAAGAAGAAAAGAATACACGGAGAAGAGTAAGAAGAGAAAGACGAGGTGGACGAACGTCGCCGACCGCTATTTATATTCGATGCAGCGGACGTTCAACTTACAAGCACCCCCGCCTTACGACGTATCCTCCTCGACTCTTCTTGTTTCTGGTCTTCACGTGATGTACTGTGTTTCAAAACGACTATCGCAGGAGAAAGTTCTAATTTTCTATTACTTCATTCTAAGCATCTTTTGGACACTTTTAACCCTTTGTAATCCCGTATTATCTTTTATAAGTACCGTAGGTCCTTAATTAAGCTTTCGGGACGCAGAATTTTAAAACGAGACAAGACTCTAGGTGCACAGAAATTTTATTTAAACTGACGTCACTCTGGATGAGTTATGAATACATATTGACCAGATTGATACATACTTTCTTTATTACTACATTTATACAGACATAATTTTCTGAAAAAGTTAATAAAAAAATCAAAACACGTAAGAATTATTACCTCATTTGAAACGGTACAGTGTAAGCAACCTATACTTGATATCGTAATAATAATTTCATCAACTTCATATTATTGAATTAACTTTTTCTTCTTGTATACATAATCAATATATCTAAAGATTTCTAAGAAACGTAAAAAGTAACACGCCCTAAAATTAAATATGTACAATCTGAAAAAGAAGAAAAGAAAGCGAAGCTCACATCGGAAGTTAATTATCCATCCAGTTCGTGTTCACGTCGAAAGAAAATGAGAAGAGTGGAAAGACGTTGAAAGAAGAAATAAGAGCTCGAAGTATTTAGCTTTCTTTGCTCAAGTTCTTCGCTAGGGAACGAATTGGACGAAGATGAGCAGGATGAACGCGAAGAAGTAGAAAGCTGGGTCGTGTAAAAGCAGAGAAAACCATGTATCATCTTTGGTCGTAATTAGAATCCGTTTCGTGGAAACGAAGGCGACCGTTCTTCCGCTGATCCTCTTGCAGTCGAAAGGCGTGTGCGCGCTTATTAATACGATTACATAATGCTCGCTGCGACAACAGATTTTATCCTCTTACGCGTAAAGTGCTTGGAAAATTATTCGAAAGCCTTTAGATTTTGGAAAGATGCTTTAATAATTATTCTGTTAGCGAAAGAGTTGCAAAAATTGTGTTATTTAAATTTTAGTCATTTTTGGATAAATTAATTTGGAACGAGTCTCTTTTTAATACAATACATGTAAGAAGTTGTTATTTAAGCCAATCTAAAGTATTTTACATTTGACTAACTTATTATTTTAAGAAATGAAATAATTTGGTAGGAGTCTCTTAAATAAAAATCACTATCTGAGACATTTTATTTTCAGAAATTTTTGAACAATTTAATAATAGGAATTAATTCCTTTTTCCTTCTTTTTTTTAAATAAGTTAGTTTAATATGAATCTTTTTGTAAAATGGTGGATACATTATTTGAAATATTTTGTACTGTACCATTTTTGTAATAAAAATGATTTGAAATAATTGAACCCTCCTAAGAATAGATTAATTTGTTACGAGCCATTTTATACAAGCCATTTCAAATATGTATGTATGTATAATGTACGTACAGTGACTCACGAAAGTATTCGTACACTTATCCACACCTTTCATGAACATATTACGTGTATTGTATGAAACTTATATATAATTTTAAATACCAACAGATAAATATAAAGTTTCAAACAATTTTGAAAATGTATACTTAGAAGTTACAAGTTATTTAGTACAAATATATGTACATATATGTATTTTTCACAAATCACAAAAGTATTTAAAGCAAGAATCATCCACGTTATTAATAAATCTGAGTATTCCGGGGGATCGTCTTTGATATTTTTAAACATCAAAACGAGCATTCATAGAGTACATAATTTTTTTATTAAATATAAGTTTGTAATAAATATTTTGCAATTTCTGTACATATTTTCAAATTGGATTTAAATTGGATTCAAATTTTGCCAATATAATTATTGCAATCGCGTCTCATTATAGAGTAAATGAAATTTCAAAACGTTGTATATAACACATATATAAAAGCTTTTTGCAGTAAACGTTCGAATACTTTTGCGAGAAACTGCATCTCCCTTAAAAACAGTAGATTTGAAAATAGAAATAATTAAATAAATATTATATCTATGAAATCCTTTATTTGGTTCGGCCATTCGATTTCGATAACGGGTTAAAATTGAAGAAGATCGGTGCTGAAGACTGATCGATCGATGGCGACAAAATGTCAACCGGTAGCGCGATTCGTTTAAAAATACCAGGCACCATGAGATGAAAGAAAAAGGACGGTTCAATCGTATCTTCATGCTGCCTGTCAACCTCCGTTAACCTCCCGTATCCCTTCCTTCAGCGATTCCTCTCTGTCTCTCGTTAGAAGGTGTGAGACTTAACGATCTCGTCAACTGGCAACACTCCAGCATCTTTTCGCTACGATTTCGCTCTTCTATCTCTGTCCAAGCTTCTTGGTCTGGTAAACTCTAAACTTTAATCCCTCGAGGATGATTTCCGTATGTTACATATACGGGCCGTATCGTCCAGAATGGTTTAATTTATAAAACAAATCGTGTAATCAAAATAATATTCATTCAATATCTTTATGGACGCAAAATAACAAAAGTAAAATTCAAAATGTCAAACATAGGATCTACTCGAATTAACGACAAAACAAAATCTCTTTATTTCCCGATCTGGGCCCATTTGTTGAATAAAACCTGTAGTTATACACTATACGATATTGCACTTGGACAAAACTAGTGGTAATCAATCAAAATCAATTTTCAACTATAACCAGTCTAGTCATGTGTATCCACCATCTTATTCATTGTACACAATTCTCATTTAATTGGATTACATCATATTTCTCGCAACAATACACGCAAAAAACATTTTCACTATTATTTCTTTTACGTTCGTTTGTTTTAACTTTTTCGTTCCTCATTTTTTGTTCTTAATTGTTATTGCCAAAAAAGTAAACGATAATTTATGACCATTGTAGTTCGAAATATAATGCCTTACATAGTTTACAGGATGATTTTACACCATATGGTTATGTTTTATGATACACGAATATAATCTACTTACGATTAAGTATGAAAACGAAAATATTCGCCAAAAATTTTCGAAATATAATATAACTAGATGCTGTTAATAAATTTCTTCGTCTAACCTACTGATAATCAAAATGCTGTAACATATTGGAGACACATAAAAGCAAGATCCGAAGACTTTAAAACACAAGAAACTTAATAATTTACTGCAGGGTACGTATTCTGTAATAAATCTCCGTTGAGAAACATTTCGATATAATGAATAAATAATCGTGGAAATCAGCGAGTTTTTTTACTTTTTTAGATAGAGATAAGCATGTTATACGGTTTTGTATTTATTTTTCTTACTATAAAAAAGTTAACTTGTCAACTGAGAAAAGTAGGCGACAGAAACATTACAAATATGAAGGTTACAATGATTGATAAATTACATTTTTTAATTTTTAGAAACAATGGATTAGTTTGTTGTCAATATACACATCTATGCTTTTTATATTTCTATATATTTTATGCTTTTACAAACTTACATATACATATTTTTCTATATGTTTTGTGATTATTTGAATTTCTGTGTGAATTAAAAAGCATTTGTTAATTAATCTAACCTTGTTTTATTCTTAGATTTTTTATATCCCCATAGCACTCTCATTTCAAAACGCAAGAACATTTTAAATAAAGTTTCAACAAATATTAGATCTTTTCAAAACTAAGCAAGTGTCTGGATTATTTTTGAGCCATAGTGTATTTTATGGTATAGGGGTTGTAATAGATAGGGAGTAAAAGCTGTGTGAACAAGATGGATATCTGCGGCTTAGATGGGTGATTGGTACTGTAATGCAGAATTGATTTTGTGACAAATTGATGAGTGATGAAAGAAAGATTTATAGAAGGGGATTCGTGAACAGTTTCGTTGTTGCAAGATAGCGTCGATATTGATATAGACATTATAAATCGAACCTTGTTGCCATATTTTATTCGTTATACATTCGCATACAACAAACGGAATAATTATTATACAATGAAAAAGTTATCTTGTTTCTTATCATATTTTGTTACCAACGATCTTTCTAGCATGACGAACTATAAAAATATTTTCAATTATCCAATCTTTTACTGTATAAAAGAATAAATTCACTTTATTTTTATTCATATCAAATTATTATCAAAGTAGAAAAAAGCAGCAAAGCTGCATTTTAAATACATACGATTATTTAATTAATTATGAATGTGCTTCAATCGTAACATTAAATTTAATTATAAAATTTAATTATTATCATTATTATTATTAGGTATCTCATAAATATTAGTTAATTAAATTGTTAATGTTCTTCAAACATAATACTAAACTGTTAAAAATTTAATGTTTAATTTAAAATTTATTAAAATTATTGTTATTATCAAAAATAAAATTTTCCCGCTTAATTTCGATATTATTAGAAACCATAACGATTATTTAATGAATTATTAATATGCTTCAATCATAATATTCTATCTTCATTTTAATCATATCTGGCAATATAATGAAGCTAAAAATTGATTCTTTATAATTCTTTATAATTTATTTATTTAAACATTTATAATCTATTATACATTTTCAATGTAACCATTGTCTAGACGTTTAATCTTATCTCTAGATACTTTCACGTGAATACTTAATATAATATCGTCTACTTGACATCGAGGAGGTGATCGAGGAAGTCTATAACGAAGAAAAGATAACGGAATCTTAAGAGATAATGAGATCAGCGAACATGTCGCACAGATTTAAATCGAAATTAAAGAAATAACTAACCAACCATAACAACTTTTTGATCATAATATCAACGTCGTATGTTACTAACTAATCAATATTTCTTTGAAGGAAAAGGATTCTGGAAATCCTATTTTACTTGTTGTTAATTAATCAAGTGGAATAAATCTTCTATTTAATGAATATTATTTTTTGAGTATAATGAAAAAATACATATCCTCTTTTCTCAATTCATCTTTTTATTTCTTTGAAATCGAATGTATTTAAAAATTATTTAATAATTTAAGAATTACTTATTTCATATTTATTATTTTAATATACACGTACTGATTCAGTTTAGTCTACACAATATTTATCAAATCCTTCCTATTTCACCCTTTCTTTCTTCTAGAAATAATCATTTAGCTTTTTATAATACTGTATCATCAACTAAAAATCAAAGACGTTGTTTAAATCATTATTTTAACACATGCAATGAAAATATTTCAATACTTGCCACAGAAAACTTTTATGGTTATATTATACGTATGTTATATAAAATATTTTGAAATTTCATTAAGACTATAAACGAGACACGAAAACTGCAATTATATTGACAAAATTGGAGACCAATCAGTACACATTCACATACAAAGGAAAAAGTACATAGAAACATATAAGTTACAAGCTATTTACTGTAAACACATATTTATTGAAAAGTTAGTACAAAGTATGAATAGTCATTTTAAAGATATAGATGCAAAATAAGGTCGCATTGAATAATATTAAAACTTATGAATGTAATGAATAATTGACATTTAAATACTTTTATGATGTCTACAAAATATATTTTTCCACTGAATATCTTGTAGTTTCTGTAGATGTATATTTTCCTGATTTGTTTAAAACATTATCAAAATAGTCATAATAGTTATTATTATGATGCTGATGAAATTTCAAAATATTTCGTATCTATAATACACATAATATTCATAACAAATGTTTACTATCACACAGTTAAATCTTTTTATCTAATTTTTTATTTCAACGTGAAAATTAATTTTTCTGGTTAAGGTTATCTTAATCTATGCTAGAAATATAATAGCAGCGTTAAGATTTTCTATTTAGAAAATAATTTTTCTAATTTTAACAATCGATTTTCTAATTCTACACTCTACTCGTAATATATCCACATATTTGCCGTTCTCAGCCGTATTTCTTTATTAAGACACTTGCAGCAACCTTCCACTTCCTTAATTACATCATGTTTTAGTTTCTACTATTATACTTTTCCGCGTAGTACTAACTCTAACTTACTTGCAAACAATCCTTTCACATATTACCACATTACACTATAATAAAATATGCATCAAATTTCCATCGAAACGAAACAAACTTCACTCTCCACAAAAAAATCTGTCCTATCAAAAATTGAAGCTTAACCTTTAATATACTTCCATAGTCTCCCTCTCCTGCCACAACCTAGATTTCAGTTGTCCAAACAATTGAAAGATACAGTAGGAAGATATAATAAGGCACATCTTGAGTGTTTTTTTATAGACGAATAATTTTACATAGTATTGTAAAATTATGTATGCATTGTTTATTGCAATTTTAAAAATTCAATACGATATTAAGTAATTCTGCGTATATTATCAAAATCGTTCCGTCGTTTGATTTTAGGTTTAAATATATATCGTTTCTACTCTTATGCCTATTTTAAATTATGTGTCGTTATAATATGGAGTATACAAATTTTATTTTTATTTTTCGAAAGGTTCAAACTATTTTCTTTTTATCATTATTGAGTTAGAAATACCCATAAAACCATAAAAATAATCATAAATAATAGCCATAATAAGCGCAATAACAAATAAAACTTTGAATTAAAATTGTGCTAAATTATTTAATTTTATGATGTGTAATCTTCATTTATGTTCTATATTTTACGCAGTAAACGTAAATGTTTATACGTAATGCATGAAATGCAAATTAAAACGAAACAAACTAAAATTGAGTAACTTAATCTAAACTCCCATGGATGATTTACGAATTGGAGCTAGAAGATTATAAAAATTTTGATCACAAAGAAAAAAAAGGGCATTTTATTTCAGAAACACTGGATGTACTACGAAGTGATTGGACTTTGGTAGGAGTCAATGTCAAATATCATATAGTGACATTTTATATATATCACATTTAAATTTTCGATAAATGAATGAAAGTTCGCGGTCTAACGATTAACTAAAAGAAAAATGCAATGAAATTTGATTATAAAGATAAAAAAGTTTGGTTGAGAATCGCTGAATGTATCATGAAATGATTGGGTTCTGGTGGGGTTCAAATGTCATACGATGACTCACCATCAAATCCAAGCGTCTGCTGTATCTTCTGCCACGCATTATATACGTGGTGTACATATGAAAGTAAATACGTATATATGTGTGTGTATTTATATATATATTTGCTCATCGGCATTTACATCGCGCCTGAAAGAGGGACAATCAACCTCAAATTTATAAGTTATAAATGACGAGGAAAAAGCTAGTGACCACGCAAAGACATTGCTCGACATTATTCGTCGCAAAAGGTGGTCTGTGTACTCTTAAGAATATCGGTTATCGGATTTCATACTATTTACATTGATTTTGACTCTGTAGATTGTAGATTATTCTTCTGGTTGTGATAAATAAAGGGTAATAAAGAGCATTGTTCTTCATTAAAAATGATATATGTTGCCACACACTTGCGAGGAAAGCGTTTCAATTCAAAAAAGTATGTTTTCCAGAAGAAACAAGAAACTGTTTTTGATAGACAAATCAAATTATGGACAAGAAGAATAATGCTCGTACAGCAGACTCAAGTGTATTTTTTTCATTTCTGGTTCTTAACCCTAAGAAACCACTCTTCTAGTCAGGATGCAACTCATAATCAGACGTATTTATAGTATACAGTACAGTGTCATGAATCGGGAAGAGCAAAATATCTGTTATAAATAATACTTCGTATTATTGCCATAAATAAATCAATTCAGATATATTGTAAGTTAACATAAATTTTGAAAACGTCTGTTATAAATTAATACAGTCTACATACCTTTATGAGTCGCTACACATAATCCATTTGATTATATTTATGATCAACTTGGAGAAAAAAGAATACAGTAACACAAATACCTTTCCTAACGTGTCAATTATTATCGTAACTTATCCTATTCGAATAAATTCATCAATTAGCCTACTTCACCCATTCTAACCTGTTGACCGTGAAAATGGTAATGAAATATATGAACATTGCCATCAAATATAATATACATAGATTCTTTAAAATTCAAGGATCGAATAAAACGATAATTTTCGAAAGTTTTAGCTATTTTTTAATGATCCCTCAGATTTACCACATTTTCCAATGAATTGTAGCCTTATAGGGGTTGCCGAATAGTTCTGTAATCTTATTGTATTTTGAACAATGAAATGTTTTCTTATCTTAATGCAAAGAAATCAAAGTACAGTACAATTTTTTTGATGCATTAAAAACTTCAAACCCTTTAAAAGTATTCAAAAATTATTTCAAAGTCAGGAATCTTGAAACATCTAATACATTATACGCGGAATATCTTGCACGTCTTAAACATGCCACGGGCTACATGCCTTTTTAGCAATTTCGTAAAATGTGCCAGACACCACTAAAAGTTACATAATATTTGAAATTTGTCGGATTCTTCTATTACCCGCAAATAAACATTGTAGGAGTGAACACGGAATATTCTGCTATCAGCATATGAAATGATAAAAATAAGAATACTTTTCTAGTGATGAAATAATATATAAGTACATGGGTACATAGTTCAGAAACAAAATTGTAATCCCAATGAGGTTTTCGAATGATAGAGGGTCGGATTACCAAGGTTCGATATATACATATGTAACTGTTCGAGTATCTCGATTTCACGTTAGTTCGGTTACAGTCACGTAGATATGTAACGGGTGTCACGATTGTGCCGGCTGGCACGGAAACGACCGGTAATTCCGTCGCGGTAATTAAATCAGGTAATTAGGGCAGCTTCGGTGGCACGGTGAATATCGCTGCTGTGTCTCTCGTCGCGATCGTCCCTTCGTGCTTCGATGTGTCGTTAAACGTCGCCGGTAAGCGTCGCTATTGTCAGTTATTACTGTCAAACTTACCGGGACGTACGTGTTTCCTTGATATTAACGAGACGCTTTATTGACCTATCTTGGGGAACAGGCTGTTGCCCGTCCGATTCTATTTCTGAATTTACGCGATCACATACAAACTGGCCCCAATGTCGTTTTGGATCGATTTGTAACCTGAGAGCAACAAATGATCGAATCGATTTCAACATGTATTTACTCCTGAATCCATGTTAATTTCAACACTGAAATTTCTCTTTATGAGAATCAATTAAATACTATTCATAAAAGATTTGTTTTAAGTATATTGTTTATTTTTGTTATTATAATATTTGTGTATTCGTGACGGATTGTATACTTGTTTCGCAAATTACTTGCATAAACATATTTAGATATAATAATATACATATCATATATACATATAATACACATCAAAATAGACATACATATCATACATATATATCAAAATAGAAAACTTTACATAAATTGATAGAAAATAAAATATTTATCAATTATACGAGAATTTCTTGTAATTATAAAGAAATATGTTTAAGTCTTTGTTACAAAGTTTTTAAACATTGATAATATTAATGGAACTAATAAGACAGTTAATATTACTACTTACACATATTAAATGAAAATAAGATAATTTGACAAAAGAAATAAAACAGAAAAATAAGAAACTACTCTCATAACTTTATTTATTTTATATGCAACTATAGATTATCGAAATAAATAAAAGAAATTTACGATTAGTAATAATTAAGTTATTTTCGAAATTTGTATTATCATTATTCGCTGTATACTTGATATCGATAAATTTTGGTTCAAAACATCTTTTGTTACATAGCTACGAATGGTTGAAAAGTCGTATTTTGCATTAAACGAAACATTCTCTATACATAAAAGTGTTCTATGGTAAGTGTTCATGCGAAAAATATTCCACCCTTTTAGTATTTATAATTATGTATATATATATTTCATTCCACTCTAAAATATTAAAATAACTTGAAGCGCAATGAATTACAACATATCTCACAGTTTTTGTTTTGACAAATATAACAAATATATATAATATAAATATAGCAAATATAACACGCGTTTAATAGACGTGCAGGAAAAGTGATACATTAATTTGGTCAGTACGTATTTATACAGTGGCCGAGAAAGTATTTGTACACCATTGTATTTATTACAGCATTTATGTACATATGTACTAATTAATGAAGTCCAATTATCATTTTCATCATCATCATCATCATTAAACGTCATGCGATTAGAAAAATTTAATAGCATGAAGGTGATATGTGAAGCCTCATCAAGAAATGCTTTATTGGAAAATAAGAGTATGTACAAATATTCTTTATAACCACTGTTACTCATCTGGAGTAGCTGTTTTTAAATAAGATTTCTACAACTAGAAACTTTTTTTATCTTAAGATCGTGTGCTCTAAAGAGTTAAACGAACTGTATCTCTCCGCCACAAAGCAAACATGTCGTACACGATTTTCGATCCGACAGACGACGTTTTCACGTGGGTCGAGTCGATCGAAGCACCAACATCGGTAACAACGAGAACCACAGCAGCAAGGAAACAAGACGGAGAACGATTCCTCGTCTAAGTGTACGCGATCACGTGGATATGTTTATGCCTGCAGTTCATGCGGTGATTTATACTGACATCGATACACCTTTCTCCCCGCATAGAAATGTCAGTAATGCAGTCGATAGAACGCCGTGAGCTATAATGTATTGTCGTTAATGAATCGCTAAAGGGATCAGCATTTCATTTTTCCGTGGCGACGTTTATGCGCCGCGAATTGACAACACAGTAAATCCCGAACGAATTTCTGTCAGGCTATAGCAACGTTACGTACGAAAAGGTCGTACAGGCGAGATTTGTTCGCAGCCGCTTCCAGGATCCGGCTTCGAGCGTTTTACAGACCCTTACCAGAAATAGATAACGGGCTAGAGACAGAGCCTCGGAGCGTGTGTCTATTTTAGAGACGACTTATGTGTCTCACGATGTCGCGAGTATATACGCGACGTTAATGACACGCGCAAGCGGTGCTGTTCGCGTCTGATGGAAATGTTTGCTTTGCCATTTCTTGGAAAAATGTGCTTAAGATTGGAGAGATGCGTAGGTTTATACGGCCGTTTTGTACCAAACTTTCATTCTAATAAGACTTTTACGTTATTTTTGAGTTAGCTATGTTTTTCAATCGTCGAAAGAGATCTTAGGATTTCTTAAAGATATCTAACGCAAAGTTACTATAGTGGGTTGAACTAAAATTTCTACTGCAAAGCACATTTTGTTTCTATTATATAATATATTTAACTGCTTTTATTTCTCTTGTCTAATTACTCTTTTTAACAATACCTTACTATGATATTTCAATCACATTTTTAAAAGACTAAAAGTGGTTTCTTCTGATATCGTAATAAATATTAGATATTTGCCTTTTAACACGTCTATTGTTCATCACATATTATAAAAAATACATATTTGTATATATATATATATGTATATTTCATATTTTACTCGGAGTAGATAAAGAAATTTCTTCGTACCCGAGGATGTTTCCATTGAAGTTTGAGCTATCGTTTTAAACTAATCGCCAAAACTCTATAAAACACGCCTTGAAAAGAAGAAAACAAATATTCTATTTTCCACACAGTTTATCATTCACAAAGATATAATTTAAATTTATCAGACTAGTCCAATTGATTAAAACTATAAAGATTAATTTCTAATGTGTATTTAAATATACGTACTATATATGAATAATTATCTAGCAGGAATATGATGAAAGTAAAATAAGTATATGTAATCATTAAATTGCAAATGTTGATGCAAATTCATATCTTTACTTTTGAAAATTTTGAGTATTTTTTTTATTTTTTTTGATATGTTCTTGTATATTAAGTGCGTTAATTTCAATTAATGTCTATAAATATCAATTTTGTCAAAAAACCTTACATGTTTTTAATAACCATAAAAAAGAGGAAACTATATATAAATTCATTACATTTTAATATCATATTTAGTAATTGTGAAAAGAAGAAAGCTACATACCGCTATTTTGACGCAGTTAGTAGTTTTATTTTTAAAAACAGAATATTGGAAATAATCACATAACTATTACCCAATCCACCTCTCCTATTCTATCATTTCCCTCGTATCAATATCACTCCAAAAACTCCATTTATCAGAAACCTTTCGTCCAGTTGTTAGATCAGACAATCGACGTTTCACTTTAACAACAACCACTCCATGCACTAAGAATCCAAAAGAAAAGTTATCGCGCGCTAGGAGATCCGACAACAATAGCCTCTATCGAGTCAAGAAATTATTATCATTATGATAAACAATTTGCCAATCGTCGACATGGTACGAGTTAAGAGAACTAGCCTTTCTCTCTCTCCTCTCTCTTTCTCTCTTTCCATATATATATACATACCCTATATGTCGTATATACAGTATGATACAAAAGTCTTGGATCATTTACGATAATGATTTCATAATGACAACTAATTATAAATAAAAATAAAAATATTAATAAATATATATTTTATATACAGGATGTTTCGTTTAATTGGAAACGATGGAATATCTTATGAAGAAGTTATCAAAAAAATGTTTTAATGTAAAGGTTATTCGGTTCGAAGCAGGACATCATATGGTGAAAGTTACTTTTTCGCAGATTTAGTAACGAAGGAGAAGATTTTTTTAAAGTCAACTTTATTCTTTTAAATGGAACTATATAACTAAATGGAATTAATACATTAATCGATCCATCCCGATATTCCGCATAAAAAGTATTAACCTATTTATATTGAAAAGTGATCAATTTGGTAGATGTCTTAGCTTTAATTTGTTATATGAAAGAAGAGAAGACACGAGGTCTTATATACTACATAATCTCGTGTTTACGTTGTAACGTATGAAAGACAAAGATAATGATCTTACAACACGTAATTAGCGCTAAGAATGATCTCAATAAATATTGTGTCTTATATTATATCATTATATTGTGTCAATGTAGTAAATTGATTCTTCAAATTCTTTAATGACTTTTGCAAAACGTATGTTGGCAATTTCTATGAGCATTTCCAGATTCATGTAAAATTTTACCAATATAATTGTGATATTTGTATCTGATAACTAGATTGCGAATTTTTATGTATATATGACAAAATTTAAAGATACAAAAGTGCAATAACGTGCGAATATATATATAATATTTAGTAGATAAAACAAACCTTTGTCCAGGTGCTGGTCTTTTAATTGCATTCATAAAAGTATGAATATAAATTCGCATAAAAATCCGCAGTTTACTTTCAAAAGAAACCAAGAAATTTGAAAATGTTTCATATAACGGCTGTACTATAGCCATAAAAGTTGTCTATAAATATTCAAATACTTTCGCGAGCTACTGTATACTTATAGATATATGTAATAGAAATGAGAAAAAAATGTAATCAAATTTTATTTGGTAGGTGGACCAAAACTTTTGCACGATCCTGTACATCTCTCGATATCCCCGTGAGAGTTGTATCACACACAAAGCGAAGGATCCGCCCGTAATTTCAGCATTGCACAACAATAATGATTCCCGAGACAATGGCTCGTATATATTGGGTGGCAAAAGCGTTTCGCGTAGGCCGAGCATCGTGCAGGTAATGCACACACGGATGCACGCAGTCCGTGAGAAATTATTACCATCCACGAGCATGAGGCTACGACACGAGAAATTCTGTTGTCTTTCCGCCGTGAATAACTCCGCACGGCTTGAAATTAATCGTCGAGCGATCTTAATAAGCGCGTTAATGAGCGAGCTTCGCAGTCACCAACCCCTCACCCTCCGCGGCTACTCTTTAAACGATACTCTCTCGCTGACAACTCTCGGCCGCTTTAATAACTATTTTACCTTTAATTAAGCTATTTCTGACTAATCTCATCCCCCAGTATGCTTTACTCTGCTTTGCTGCTTCTTCGTAGTATACATATTCGCTGTTCGACTCTAGAAGGTTTTTGGGATTATTAAATCATTGAATCGAATATAGCTTGTAATTTTTATTCGAGATAGAAATTTAAAATCTGTTTTATATACTACTAAGATAAATATTATAGAAACATGAAAAATGAGTATTATAGAGCTTTATTTTAAAAAAATAGAAGTAAAACTTTTCATAACAGTTAATTTTAATAATTTAACTTTACTTAGTCCTTGTATCATATTTACTTAATTTATATCGCTTATAATTTATTTTAAATGTATTTTAAATTATATTTTCAAATAAAAACTATATCGAATAAAACGGAAAATCCATTCTGTTCTCAGTGCCACATGTTTCAAAGTGAAATAAATGTATATCTACATAAATATTGTATAATATGAAATAGAAAAATTATAGAAATAAGGCTTTTCATAATGTAATTAGTTAAGTTTATATGCAATGCCATACAAGTAAACATTTTTCTGTTTATAATGCAATAATTATTAGGAGAAATTATCAGATAGTGAAATGCAAATTATTGAAATAATGAAATGCATTCGCCGTTCGATCGTACAGAGTTCTTGAAATTATATTAGATTGTGCATATTAAGTTCATTCTGTGCATTTTTACACATTAATATCTTTCATAAATGCATAAAAATCCGCGCTCTAAGTATTATCAATCTAAAATTAACTACAAACAAGGGAACACATCGAATTATCTTAAGAAATTCCGTTTTCATACGTATCTTCTAAATGTATAATGAAAAAAGATTTGTTTTTTCACGAAGTATAACGAAAAATCGTAAATCAATGCCTGGAGAAATTATCCGTCGACATCTGGACGCGAGAGGAACTATTATTTCAGGATTCTTAAGAGAATGCAAGTTATTATCGCGTCACTCATTATACCAAGCAGTCAGCCATTATCCTTCCGCTTTTTCCTTCTAAATAAACGACGTTAATTCGTCTTAATGCGACGCATCCGGCGATACGCAAGCCTTGTTCCTCGAAATCCTTCGGAAAGGGAAACGATACGCGCGATGCATCGCTTTTTTCGGTGCGGAAATATTCCACGGCGACGATTCATGATCACCGATTCCGCTTTTCCTTCATAGAAACGATATATCAAGTACATATTGTGTAGATGCTCGTGAAAGTTTTCAAATATCGTCGAAATTTGAGAATACTGAGAAAATTGAAAATATTCAAAGAATGGAGATCTAGCGTGGTTTTTTCATATTTTCGCTAGAAAATGAAAAATGTTGATAAAAGAAACATAAAAATCGTGTTGGAGAACATAAAAGGTTGCATTTTTCAATAAAATATGTATTAATAAAATTTGAAAATTTGTCAAGAAACCGTACATTTTATTTTCGAATTTTATTCGATAGTATATATATTTATATTGTATTGTGTATGTATTTTAAATATACGTGCATTTTATAAAATCCCCATTAAAACTTGTAAGCCTATATTCCATCTTTCACAAACGTCTAGAAATTCGAAGATATGGTGAAAAAAATTCATGTTTCTTTATTTACAAATTTACACTTGATACGTATATTTTACATATTCTTTATTTTATATTCCATTCCCAAATCCTTTATCGGAACTAACTATAGTTTCGTAATTACTATTTAATCAACAAAATTTACAAACAAATACAATTTAAAGTTTCACGTCCAGTTTCAATTTTGGAATTTCAATAGTACGGTAATGAGCACAACTAACGTAATTATATTGGAAAATTTTGAAATAAATCTGAAAATATGTATATTATATATTTTTTCTTCCATTTCTAAAAATAGAAATAAAGCTTTTCATAATAACTAGTTGAATTTACAAATAAGTAAAAAGCATTAAAAAGAGCAGCAAGGTACGAGGAGAAAACCCTAGTATTGAAAAAGGAGCTGGTAAAGAGTGCATAAAGGAAAGAGAGAGAAACTCGGGAAATGGATAGGAAGGGAAAAGAGCAAGAAAGAGAAAGAAGGGACTAGAAGAGGTGAAAAACGGAGAGACACAGAGGGAAGCAAGGGAAAAGCAAGAAAGGTTGATAGTAGGAAAGTAGTTGAAAGAAGGAAGAGAGAAACAGAAGAGAGGAGGAAAAGGATAAGGGAATCCAGATATAACAGATACTACAGAAATATAACCAAAGATGAGATACCAAAGTACTTGGAAGGGAGGATGAAATGGAAGGACAGGAAAATTATAGCCAGATTCAGGTGTGGAAACGAGACAAAGGCGAAGGAATACTGGAAAGAGGAGGGAGAAAAAAAGTGCAGACTATGTGAAAGGGAAGAAGAGGACTTGAGACATGTAATAGAAGAATGTGAGATAACGGGAGGACCAAAAGACATGGAAAAGACACTGAATGAGACTGGAGAAGGATTAATGGAATTAAAAGCAATAATAGCGAAGAGAAGGGCAAGGGCAATACAAGACGAGGAGGAATGACAAGAAGGTAGCACAGCAAGGAAACAAAAGACCAAAGTAGCAAATAATGCGTAGTTATAAGTGGCAATAGCTTGTAGTCGTTAGTGTTAACTGCTAGAGATAAAAATATGCTAAGGAGTGCAATACAATAAATGTAAGAAATGTAAATCGAAAGTTCGTCCAAAGCCAAAAGGCGTGGACTAAATAAATAATAATACAAATAAGTAGTTATATTTATGTTTATACTCGCCATAATTATCAGGAGAAATTATCGGATAATCTTGGAAGAGTGAAATGAAATACGAATAATTTATATACATATTCCACATCCTCGATTTGCTTTCGTCGCGTGAAATCACTTTCGTTCGATACACGATCCTCTCTTTTCACGATGCCAGTAATGCATGATATTCGATCAACACTTTTCGCGATTTGTCACATGCATATCATGCTCCCCCGACGTTCCTCTATTATATTCCTTCGCACACGTGTAACCGCATAACATATAACACTTTGAGGTTATCGTTACTAAATCTTGTTCCTTCAGACCACCGTCAAGTAAAACGAAACCTTGATATATACCGTGTCCCCATCCACGTAGCAATTTCTTGTTTACATTCTCTCGATCCACTTAGTAGTTTCGATAATTCGATAGGTCTCGACTTTTCGTAGTATTCACAATATTAGAATTAAAAATAGATTTATCAAAAATATATGGTTTGTTACGGGGAAACCTATATAAAATCGTACAGCAGAGTAAAAACTGTAATATCATGCGTATTCGTCAACAGAAATATATTACAAAATACATACACTGTCCTGTTTGCAAATATTTCGATTTTTTCTTTCAGCGATTCTTCAACGTGTATTATGGTGTTGCACTAATCTAGAGGTGTAAGTTAGACGAAAAAATATGTTAACAACATGTATTTACATTATATTTGGAAAATCGGTGCCGATCATTTTCATCTTCGTATTTATTAATATAGTCGTTTATCAAAACAAAAAGCCGTGTCAGGACAAAGTTAAAATTAATTAAAAATGACGAATATTGCGATTCATGAATTTTCCCTTCCAAGTTACTATTTCCTTTGAAAATAAGTTACTTATGTTTAAAAATGATCAATTTGAAAGATACTGTATGTATAAAAATATAGACTTATCCTTATGAAGGATACTTCATTCACTTTCAAAACAGCATGTATTCCTAAGTTCATGTTCTCTTTATGTTTCATAGGTAAATTCAATAAAATTAAAGTTAAAATTAAAATTAAACTTCCAAACTGATGACTTTTACATGCATTTACCTCAATACCTTCTTGTAGAATATAAAGAACTATATCGGTTGATGCATAAAAAAATATGTAGTTCTTCTAAAAAGGAAAAAATGGACAATGTTAATGACCTTGAAAGATAGCGAAAGATTTCATTAAGGTAAAAAACATGAATCATAGTTTTCGACGTTTTTAACCAAACAGCATCGTATCCTGACACATTTTTTGTATCAATGAAAGTAATTAAAATATTAAGCAATCTAAAATAAACGAAACATCCTATATAGTGAAAAATAGATAAAAATGTTGGAAGGGCTATCATTTTGTCCAATAATATAAAGGTATATTTTAAATCAAACGAGGAAGAACATAGAGCAAGCAGAAGGGCAAGGGCACTCGTTAGTGTTTATCTAGTGTCAGTGATCATCGAGCAATCTATTCGTAAACTCATTTACGCTAAAAGATCTTCTTCATTCGACAAACACGATCGAACATTCATAGAGATTAGACCAAGCATCTAGCCCTAGCCCTTTGCGCTGGAGAGGCGACTCTCTGTCGCTACGGTGTTTCGTGCGGCAACTCGAGTGGCGAGTAAGAGCCGATAGTTTCTGTTTATGCTAAATTTCGACATCTCCAATTGATGAGAGCGCAGTATTGGTTCCGTAAATAGGTTCCTTAGCTCTTTATCTTCTTTATCTTCTTTGTTAAAGTGCTACACTTTTAAATGGAGATAAAGTACTTAATCCCAACCCTCTGAATGGTTCTGACAACGTGTCCAATGTTAGTTCGGATTCGACAATCAGGGCAAAAGTATTATAGTTTGGAAGCACTAAAAAGATGGTTTCCGAAAGTGAAATTAGCTAATGTATTTTCGACCAGTCGCGGGGAGATGTGATTGCGAGGAAGCGCGTCAACGGGAGTCGTAAATTCCCGTTACGATTATAATAATCGTCACTACGAACGGATTGATCCCCTTATTTCTTTTGGGATAATAGGGGTGGTTGATGTGGTATAACACTGCGGTTAACAGGTTATAATGTCTATATTTCCAACAGCTTAGTACAAGAAATAGTTATGCTGTTGCGTAAAATGTTAGTGTCGTATACGAATGTTTGACGGGTGAAGACCCGGTAGAGAGACGTTGACTGTTCTCAGGTTAGAGAATCAGTGTAGAGATGCGGACCGATCTATAGACGAGATCGAGTCCGAGTAGTAGAACAAGTCCCTTGCAGTTGAATGTAGTAATGTAGTAGAAGCAGTCCGAGTTGTTGACTGATCCGTAGGTGACTTAGCAGTTTCCGACTTGGTGCCGAAGTATTGACTGAACTAATGTAGTGATATATGCTCCGTTCTCGTGTTATTACGGAGGAAAGCTCGGTGTGGGTGTGCCTTTTGAACTAAGAACGCGGATTCGTTGTTCACACTTTTCGTTAGGAAAGTGAGGGTAACGATCCGCAATGCCCACTGGTTATAGCCAACGTTAATAAATGAAGATAGGAGGAGGAAGTCTCCTGCCAACGTGGCTCGTGGGTGTCATTGTTTATGGAAGAAACCTGCTTTTCCGTTAGACAAATATCCGCTTTCTCCGTAATTTGTAAGAGCGTGCAATAAACCTAAGGACTATTCTAAGGACCATCCATAACCGAAAATACTTGCAGGATTAGAGATTAAGTTAAAAAGATTCTGTTTATGGCGGTTCCTTACGTTTATTGAGGGTCTGTATAACGCTGCGTGGGCCTTGGCGGCTAGACCACGAGGGACGTCGCACAGACCATCTCACGTGACGTAACAGCTCAGATGAAGATGAATTTAATGTTGAACTGTTGAGAAATGAGATCGATTGTATTCATAAAAGAATTATTGATAGAGAAAATAAAAACAGTGATGGGGTCAGTGGCACAATATTAGATACAAGAAATCAAAGAATTACAATAATAGATAGTGAATCCGAAAAAGGCAGCGATGCCACACATGATTCTAATAATTCAAAATGGACACCTTGTGAAGGAATCTAGCAAAACATCACCGAGAATAAAATTTATAGCCGGCGAGAAACCTGCAGGGCCGCAAGTATCCTCAAATGTTGAACAACATTTTTTGAGATATCTTTGCCGACGAGCCAATAAGTCAAATAACAACTGAGAGAAACAATTATGTTATAAAAATGATAGGGGGAGGACACTGTCATTACACTGAATTTGACATAATGTCACCAAGGAAGAATTTTGGCCAAACCAAGGATGCATCTTGGTGAATACTTTATAAATTATCATACAAAAAAAATACAGAAATTAATATTACAAAATCATATTTTCAAAAATGTAAATATAGATAAATTATTAGAATATAATGTTTTTGTAAGTTAATTTGTGTATAAAATCATTTTACGCTATTTGTAACACACGCGTCACATATGCGCTAAATCATTTCGAGCTACTACTTGGCCCGACTGAAAAAGTCCTCGAGCGCGAAGGGCTAGAATGCTCAATAGTTATTCCTAGGTCAGTCTTCGCTCGACTTCGTTAAAACGATGTTTTCTGAAGAAATTATAATATCAATCAATTATATAAATGCAGTTTTATGGAGCATTCAGATATTCAACTTCCGATTCGAATGCTAATTTAGACAATAATTTTATTAAAGTGGGGAAGAACGAGCATTCGTTCGTTCGATCTAAAACAGTTTAAACGTACAATATTGTACGCGTAGACGTACACGCGTGAGTGACAAGAACAGCGGTTTGCGGCATTACGATCAGTTCTTGGGTGAGGCTGCGAATGAACTATGAGCATCATTTACAAAACCTGAATCCCGCGGCTAACTCGCGTGTATCAGTCTTTTTTCGGACCAAAGAAGGATGTCGAAAATATCTTCATCTAAACCCTTTAATCAGAGAGGATGCCATCACTCTTTGAGGCACAGGACTTTAAGATAAAAAAAAGGCTCTAATTGTACAGGAATTTCATTTCAAATCACGACCGCTCTGGATAAATTACAAACACGTGCTGATCAAATTAATATACGTTCTTTTCTGCGCGTTTCTTAAACGTGTGTTGGTCATATCTGTGAAAAAACAAAATCGGCGGGATTTATTGCCGCCAGCTAAATCTATTCGTAAGAGTTAAAGTAGTATAGTTAATTATAACAATTATGTATATTGTGCATATTATGTATATTATGTATATTTCCTAACCTATATATGTAACATTTACGATATATGCATAATACCGATTTAATATCACTATTAATCAATGAATAACCAAAACAAAATATATACAGGGTTCCCATGTAACTGGAACAGGTTGTACTTCCTAAACGGTTAGGAATAGAAGAAGATGTCATAAGTGAAAGTTAAATTGTATCAGGCGATGCATAATATGCAACTAATTTTATGAACTTGAGGTGGTGTTGGGTCCGTCGTCATGATACTGCTATCTGCTGACGTATAGGTCGCTATGAGGTACTGCTGCTGGTGTATAGGATTGGTGTCTTATCCAGCTGGTGTCTTCTCAGTTAGGAATCATGAAGAAAAAATCGGACTACGAGTGCCGGGATTTGAACCTGGTCTGGAACGTAACCAACGGCACTAACCACTGTTCTACCGTCGTCCGGTCATAGTTTGGCTGTTGATTCCCATGGACTTTTCTCGTTGGCCGCATCACTCCTTGCTCGATCATCGTGTCTCAAATCCCGCCTTCATCTGCTTGCGTCGGTCGGAGGTGAGGCGTCGAGATTCGCTGAAGACGGAAGGGCCGTTTCGTGTTCGTCGTAGTGGTAGGTCCAGTTTCCACACTTCTAGATTCGCGGTGATCGAAGTCTCGATAGCGCTATCACGGTTACACCCTCTCTCGCTATAGATAACGTCGGGGTCACCAATTTGAGGTGGTGTTGGGTCCGTTGTCGTGATAGTGACACCTGCTGGCGTATAGGTCGCTGTGAGGTACTGCTGCTGATGTATAGGATTTCTATCTTCTCAGTTAGAAATCATGGAGAAAAAATCGGACTACGGTGCCGGGATTTGAACCTGGTCTGGAACGTTCGTAACCAACGGCGCTAACCACTGCTCTACCGTCGCCCGGTCATAGTTTGCTGTCGAGTGCTGCTACAAACTTTTGTACATCGGTGCATCAGAAAAATGCAACTGCACTTTGTTTTAAATAGAAACCTATATTTTTGACTGCACCAACCGATACAGTTCCTTCTGCTCTACATAAAAGTACTAAAATACTTATGTCTTAAAATCATTCATTAGGAAGTTATCGAAGCTAAAAGTTCTCTGAATTATTTCACTCTCTCAGCAAGTGTTCCGAAGTACTTACATTACAACAAGTGTTCGAACAGTTCTCCATTGCAGTCCAAACACTTTTTTATTCGCTTTCTGAAGTTGCGCAACACATTCCTGATGTCTCTTTCCGTAATTTTGGATATTTCTTGCTGAATGCGTTGTTGGAGCTCCTCAGGATTAGTAATGGGGTGCGAATTCACCATATCTTTTCTTCATCCATAAAAGAAGTCGAGCGGTGTGAGATTCGGTGATCGCGATGACTTTAAGATCGGTCCTCGTGTGCCAATCCATTTCGCTCCATAAGTTTTATTTAAATATCCGACAACTATCTGTGAATTTTTGAAGTCACCGGACCTCACACCGCTCGATTCTTTTTTCATAATTTACGATCCAATTGTATTTATCTATGATTAAATAATTTTTTAAACTCAAAGATAAAATGAAAAAATTATTATCGTACGTGATATATCAGATTCAAATATTATGTACAAACATTTCTTTAAAATGTTAAAAAAAATATCTGTTTGCTGAAAGAAAAGTAGGATCGATATAAGAAAATTTGAAGAGCAGGTTTAAATATGCAGATAATGAGAATAGGCGACAGTAATATCTAATGACTGTCGTCTCGGATTATGACTCAAAAAGCGCAAAACTAAACATTTTCAAATCTCTTCAAATTCTCGCTGTTGACAAAAGATTTCCAATATCAATTACCAAATCGTTTCTGACCCACATCTCTCGCAAATCTGACAATTCGCGTCCTACTTAAAGGGCAAAGTTCGTTGATCAACTTAACCAAGAACAGAAAAAAAGAGAACGAGAAGAGTATATAAAAAAAAAGAAAAGAGTTGGTTGAAGCCAGTCGAGCAGCGAGGAATTGAACCACTCCTGATTTTAATGGTAGACGAACTTTGCCGCTCGCGAAGTTTGAAGTTGCAGGTAACTCGATTAATGGATACTCGGTTTGCACGGGGTTACTCGTGGCCGTGTAATTGAGTCTAATTCACACCGAAACTCGTGATTAATGATAAAGCTAACTCGCTAAAATTTCCACGGCGTATGGTACGTCTTCCTCCCCCTCTTACTTGTACCTCTTACTTGCTATTAATGAGTTATCGATTTTCGAGTAACCGTCGAGGCTCGATGAAATATTCATTCGTCGAGACTAATTTCGATCTAGCTGTTTCTGTTTGAAACAGCTCGATGCATACAGTCCTTCGTCGACGCATCGAGCGATGATAATTAATATTGAACGTTGCATTAATGGCACGCTGCATGCGCGCTTCAAGATGATGAAAGAGCGTGCCTTCGCCGGTAAAATTAATTGTTGATCAAATTCTGAGATTGGTAAGAAGGTGGGGAGTCGTATTCTTGAAATATAGAGTAACTATTAAATAGAATCCTTTTCTGTTTTATTAGGGAAAGTAGTAATTTTAAGAGAAATAAATTTGAATATTTTTTTAATCTTATTTAGTCGATTAGGATGATGATGTTAAGTATTGTAATAATGCAAAACAAGTAATCCCTTATTAAATGTTTTAATGAGACATTGTTTAGCCTTTTCGTTGTGGCATCTAAACAATGAGTAAAATTAAATTAAATTAGATTAAATTGGAAGATTTTCATTCATTGGAAGTTTCAATAACCTTGAAAGAAGAAAATATGGAGAACTCATACGAAACCTCTAGGTTTACAACTTTTTATTAATGTATTAAACAGATCGTGTACACAAAATTGTATTTATTATCTCAAACGCCTCTATAATGGGCATAAAATAACAAAAATAAAATTCAAAAGTTCAAATGTAATAATCGAAGTAGCAATAAAATAAAATCTTTCCCTTCTCTGATGTTGATGCATGTGTTAAGTAAAATCTATATACACTATACGACATTGTGTCTGATCAAAACTAATAATAGTAATATTGAAAATCGAATGTCGAAAATCATCAAGTTTTTGAGATCTACAGCCAGTATAGTTATATGCATCTGCCACATCTTATTCATTGTACATAATCTTTATTTAACTGGTTTACACCATATTTACCATAACATTATACGCGAAAGTTATTTGCATTATTATTTCTTATACGTTTGTATGCTTTAGCTTTTTTATTCGTCGTTCTTCGTTTTTAATTGTTATCGGAAAAAATTAAACGGTAGTTTATAAACAGTAAAGTTCGAAATGCAATTTAATAGTTATAAATAATTATCAGTAATAATGACTGCAATTAACGTTATGCGCCATAACGCATTAATATAACCTCCTACTTACGATTAAATACGAAGACGGAAATAATCGGCAACAATTTTCATGCAACCTACCTACTGTTTACTAAAACGCTATAATACACTTTGAAGAATCTTCAAAAGCAATATTAAAACACTTGTATATACAAGAAACTTAATAATTTACTACAGTGTACGTGTTTTGCAATAAATCTCCATTGATATCTTCAATATGATGAAAAGTAATTGCCAAATGACTACCAGTTTTTTTAATCAGTTATAGTGATAAGAGTGATATAACCTTTTACCCTGCTTTTCAGGTTTTCCTTACATTGATATATCATAGAAATTGATGCACGATGATATTTGCATTAGAGATTCGTATCTTGCTCTATACAAGGTGACAAGTCTCACCATAGGTTGTCTGCTCAACTTTCCCTACAGATTGCGATTATATATAGTAACATAGTAACATGTATATTATTCTCCTATCTTAAACCTAGAGGTTAACCGAACACTCTATCCTCCACATCTACAAAGCACATAACCTGGACATAAACAAATTCCAAGCGAAACAAAAATCAATTTTATTGGAGTCAGCACTATTTCATCCAAGCGAACCTTGCAACTTTTCATAAGCACATAGTGTCTACAGCAAACTGCGTGTATTCGCGAGTGCTCGCAGCCACTATTTGCGTCGTGACAGGCTGTGCTCGCGATCTATTATGTATCAAGCTTAGATGTGTATATCACCATGGTATACAGGACAATGATAGATCAATGCGACACGCTCGGATTAATGGGTTATATGCTTATACGTATACACAGACCAGACGTTATCTTTACGTATACACAGACGCTCGTATTTTCCCCTCATGCTCCCTTCCTATAATCGCGAGCCGTGTTTCTACGTCAAAAGGCCAGTTTCCATCTGGCAAAAGTCATTCTGGTAATCGCTGCTCGATTTTCTTGTCCGACAGCAACCTGTGCTTTCCAGAATGAGATCAGTTTGATCAACGATTTATTCGTTGTTGGCATTGTTTGCTTTAACGAAGTTTTAGATTGTTATTTCAACATTGTATGTGATATATATATTAGGTTGGCCCAAAAGTTTCTTTCGTTTTATAAGTAAATAATAGATATGCTAGACATTTTTTGTTTTATATTATTTTATTGAAAATATAACTTAATATATATGCAACTTAATATAACTTAATATATATACCACTTACGATGTTCAAATCAACATCATACAATCTATATATATCAGTCACAAAAGTGTAAGTATTTAGTGTACATATGTACACCCTTTGAATATTAAATATATCTATGAATTTTTCCGACACATTAAGACACATACCGTTAAAATATAATACAATTCATTCACCTTCATTTTTATTAAGAAACAAGAAGTAAAAACGTATGAGATGCAATATTACCAAAATTACATATATCTGTTATATTTGTATGAAATCATAATCATAGTAGACTTGATATTATAGTAATATGTATTTTGTAGGTTCTATGTAAGTATCAATAATTCTGCTGCTTCCTTGGCGTTAAAAAGAACTAAGTTTGTAATTTCTAATGTAACTTTATGGCAAGATTTTTATGAAATAAATATTTTAATTTTTTAAATTCCTTTTAGAAATACCAATACAAAAATTGTACTGATTTATAAATATAAACAATCTTGTGGCAAAGTGCGATTTTGGTTTCTTCGGTAAATTAAGTACATAAAATTTAATATGTGTATGTAGATTTTTGTCAATGACTCTATATATTGGATTTTATTATTTTGAATCTTTAGTATTTTCGGCTTAAAATATTATATAATAAAGTGTTAGAAACATACTATTGCAAGGAATACAAATTGTCTGATCGATAAAAATAATCTTTTCAATAAAAGATAAAAAAATTTGTATCAGATGTTCACTGATTAAATGACGTATATATGTCCAACCATATTTGTGTAGAACTTTAGATGTTTCATTTAAAATTAGATACATTTAAAGCCATGGAAATTCTCAGAATCACTTAATATATTTCAATTTTATTTTATTCGTATCATTTATCTTTTCCTTCATTTGCAACGAGACATTTAAATAAGAGAAGGTATTTCTACATTGAAACATTTTAAATTTCTAGTAAGTTTTGCATTATATAATATTCAATGCAATTTTCTATTTACAATTATGTTATGACATAAACGAATATGGATAAATGAGATTGTGAGAAAATAAACAGTTTAATGGTATACTTTCGCAATTTCAAAGTGTGCTCTGTTAACATACTCTGTCTGAGGAATTGCAAGCTGTGATCTTCCACATTATGGTGCAATTTTACGCAATCTTTCGCGGATTGCTTTTCAACGAAGAGTGATGAGTCAGATGCTCACAGAAAGAGAAACTGTATTCTTCTTTAAATAAATATTTCTGCTTATGCAATATTGCATTAATAATATTATGTTCTTGATTAATAAACGAAACCTATTTTTATTTAGGACAATTTTGACAATTTCCTACATACCTTTGTATATAGAAGAAATATATAGATTCGTTGCAATTTGACGCATATAAAACTCCTAATTTCTGAGAAGTTAAATTTTATGAAATCTAATAAAGGAAAGAATAAAGGAAAGAAATTAATTAGTAAAATATACGTCATAATATATATATATCTTTTTATTAATTTATTATTTATTTTTTAAATTAATTTATTATTTTATTATTTATTTTTTTAATTAATTTATTATTTTATTAATTATCTTCGCCTGCTGACTATAATATACGTTATAATATTTGGTAAACAAAACTAATTTCAATTTAGATTCTAAATCTTTTATAATGTTCACAAAAATATAGAATTTTACAAATATCCGTAATCTATTTATCATGTATTTGTGCAGGATACTGTTTGACAAATACTGTTTCCAGTTAGATATCAAATATACATATATCTACAATATATCAATTCATATCAGACTTATTTAACTTATACTTTGC
Source organism: Bombus breviceps (assembly GCA_014825925.1). Taxonomy (NCBI): domain Eukaryota; kingdom Metazoa; phylum Arthropoda; class Insecta; order Hymenoptera; family Apidae; genus Bombus; species Bombus breviceps. Next base: position 14,292,614 of record CM026182.1, on the reverse strand, counting down.
TAATTGATTCAAATACCCATTCAGCTTTGTCATGTATCTCACATATATATCATAAAATGTCACGTCTCACAAACTTTACTATTTTCTATTAGCTCACTACTATTTCATTTGCTCGAAAACTTATTGCCAGGGGTAGTATCCATTCGTTAATGCCCGAATCACAATCTCACTTCTCCTCTCCCCACTTCTATGTTTCGGGTCTCGCGGGGCGAATACGTGGGCGTGCTTTGAGCGCATCTGCATAATCGTACGTAAATTGCACGAGACATCGCGCACGGTAATATATTGCGGCCGGAGGGCCGCGTTCATATGCAAGATATGCGCGGATCCGCGTCGACCAGCGTGTACGCGCTCGCACGACGCACGCGAATTCACGTTATATACACGATGCAACGGTAAAGCGTCGCAGCGCGGCGCGGCCACCGGTTAATTCAGTTAGCGGATACGAAACGGAAGGCTACGCGAGCCAGTTCGATTCCACTCCACACTTTTCTCCTATTACATGTTCAAACATTTATAAAGGGAGCTGTTGCATGTCCAAAAACAGATACACGGAGGAGAATAGATCTTCTAAGTGGTTTGAAGCGCGTTTCGCGAATTGCTTGTCTTTCGGGGTCTTTTTAGATGAACCATTTCGGGAATGATGACTGTTAGCAAATGGTACGCAGTGATGAGCTCAAGTTTTGTATGAATAACGTAGATGCAATACTCGAACGATATTAAAACCTGAATCGAAAATTAGATTTAAATAAGAATAAATAGAACACCTATACTACAAGAAGTAGCGGAAATTAAGAAACATAGTAGATACAAACGAAGAGGAAGTGAACGTTGTTATATGTAAAGGCGAAATTTATAGTATAACGTTGAACAGGTATATGAATTCTTTACTTATTTTAAGATTCTATGATCAATATCTGTTTTTATAGATTTTATAGGTTTCAAACCAGGGCTCTATTGTACAACAATTAACCATTAGCAATTATTAACCAATAATTAATTGCTAATGTAGATTGTTTATTACTGTGGACGTAAGTAGACTGCAGTAGTTTATGGAAATGTGTATTTTTATAGAACATTCGATATTCAAAATTTCGATAGGAATATATTTTGTCTTGACTTAAGCGGAAATATATGACACATTCTAAATTAATTCGTGCTGGCGAAGAATATGTAAGAAATACTTAAAATTTATTTCAATTTAAATTGTAACTATGTATATCCAAATAACAGAAAATTTCATTTTTATTGTATGTATGTAGGTCCCTATAACATATCTCGTATTACAGTTGTATACTTTTGTACGCGTTCATATATTTATATTTTCATATTTTAATTGCATACTCAGATATATTTTAAATGCATACACATTTGAAGTCTAATATAACCATCCCGTCTTATGCAGCAAATGTTTAGTCGATAGTAAAAGATATTTCCTCTTCTGAATTGTTCAGAGTTAATCGCTTGAAATACTTAATTGTTAAAATACTTGAATATTATAACATTCAAATATATATAGCAATACAAAATTGTTTGAATATTATAAAATCCAAATACTTTGTTTATTATATATATGTCATTTTTGAGATTGGACTCACCAACATGGTCTGGAAAATGTCAAGACATTTTTAATGTTACAGCTGATTTCGTATTACTTACCTGAAACAAAAATATAAGATTCAAATTAATTAAAACAATAGTGATGCATAATTTATATAACATAATTAGAGAACTTTATATTGTAACTCTTTTGTGGTTTATTCCTAAAAATATTGTTCAAGAGATAAAAGTTAGTGACATTTTCATAATAAAACTTCATTTAGTTTTTACAAATTTTTGCGATAATAATGAAATTTTTCAGCGAAGTATGAGCATAATTCTTAGCTGCAATTATGATTGTAATATGAATTATGATGTAATTATATAATTAGATTGTGGATTTTTATTCATTTCTGTAACATCTAAACGTGCAAAGGTGTACAAAATATATGTAAAATTTAAGAACATATAACATATCCAGGGTACAGTAATCATTACAAAATTCAGTGAGCGAGACATCTCTATATAAATTTAATTTTCTTACTTACAAACAAAATATGAAATACATTTACGTGAAGCTATAACAATTTCATAAAGATCCACAGTTTAGTTATAATTAATCAAATTTTAATCTGCCTTACTTTCTAACAAAGTGCGGGAGGGTGAGTTTCATCGTACATTGATAATTTCATATCCATTCTATGGTTTCTGTTCTCTTATTACCAGTACTGTAGATTGTTGTTCATCGAATCAGTATTGTTATAATAGAACAATGCAATAACAGCGAATACACGATAATATTACTTGCAACAGATACTCATCATTTTAGTTAGGTATAGCTGGGAGAAAAATGATATGTTACGAGAAAAGAGAGATAATTCCAATAATTCACCAATTATTAAATACACATTAACATTTAATGAATATACTAAAATACAGTAAATAATACACTACATAAATACACTAAAAGCAAAGAAATAAGATAAATAAAAAATCAAGTTGCCTCGCAAAACGAAGGTGCAATTGTATTTTGACATAAAAATTTACATTAAATAAAAAGCTAATTAAAAAGAAATGTAACGATATAAACATCCTCCATGGGAGGAGGTTTATTATCAATTCAAATTCTGAATCTTCCGAACGTTTCAAACATGGATGCCACGATGTTTTCCCAATTTTTTATGCTCGTTAATAAACAGAAATGATCATAAAGGATAGTTAATAGAGCGGTGACGCGTCACGGCTTTAATTATCGCGGTCTTCATGCCCTTTTAGTCGAGCAACAGCAGGGGCCACCATGATGCAGTGTAAATGAATTTCGCAATAAAGTTGCAACGGGCAAAGGGTGGCCGTAAAATGAAATAAAGCGTCGCGTCGCCGTGGCTCGTCTTTATGCTTGGTTCGCGCAGCGCCGCGTCTCGCGCATAATAAATCACCATTCGCGGCGACATGCGCCTAGAAATCACCGAGCTGCCGCTACTTTGCGTGAAAAATGTTCAAAGAACGTACGATAAAGAACACTCGGACAAAGAACCTTCGGAATAGACGAGCTACTCATGCGAACGAGTCACAGATCATTTTATATTCACGAACTGCTTTCGATTGTTCTCTGTCTCGAGAGTTCGTTTTTCCATCGTTTCACTTTTGTTTTACAATTTAACGATGATTTTTCCCTTCTTGTGATTGCTGATCGTATGAGGGTGATGGAGGATTCCAGTGACAGCACATGAAATTATGCACGTGCTTACTACATGATGTACAGTGGTTTATGGAAATGTTTGAACACTTATCATAGAAACCTTTTATGTACGTATTACTAGTTATTAGATATTGATTATGTGTATATATTCTTAATATACAGATTACTAATGTACATATTACTTATGTACATATTAATAACCTACCTATTACTAATTACCGGTTACTGCGGATATTTCATATATTTATAAAATTCATATCTCTATAAATATAGTTAAAAAATGTAACCTAAATAGGAAATTGTTTTACTTATTAAATATTATAGAGTGTATTCTACTTTGGCTATTTTACATATTTATGCATATTACGTGTATTCTGTGCATTCTTGCATCTTAGAAACTGATAGAAATACATAAAAATCCATGGTCTATTAGTTAAGTTTGTGTTAATATCAGTGTATTTAATTGAATTACGTAATTGAGAAATAACGACAGGTTATAAAAATATTTAGGGCCTACATAACGTGAGATGAAAATAGTATTTTAATAAATTCAACTATTCATTATATTGATTGAACTTCAATTCAATGGAATGATTTTTAGTATCTGTATACTAATTTTTTATCAAATATACGTTTCCAATAAGTATCTTGTAACTTCTATATACATTTTCAGATTGGTTCTAAGTTGTAGTTAATTTCAATATATATTGAAATTAATGTTAAATGTATTTAATATTTAAACAGTTTCAACATATTACAGTTGTACTACTTTTTGTGTATTCCATATGAATAACAAAATATTTAGAAACTTCAAAAAAGAAAAAAAAAAAAGGAGAGCATGAAGAAAAATAACGAGATCAGTATGATTAATTTTTACACTATCGATATTCCACCATATTGTGGGTTTCACTTCTTACTACCAGAATGATTTATCTAAAAAATCGCAAAATTTGACAAAAATTATTCTTAATGTAAGTTTTTCAACTTTGTATTTAAACATTGTTTTTATACTTTCAATGTAGTATCCTCACATTATTGCCTGCTAAGATCTGTATCAAAATTATTTCGAATTGAGAAATATTGTAAAGACATTTATCTACGAAATTAGAAATATGCACAAAGAGATACGTGTATAAGTGAAGTTGTATTTTCATTGGTAGTTAGAAATAGCTAGAGAATTCTAAGATAGAAATTGTTTATGACATCCTAATAAATATTCTGTTTCACAAAATTACAATTTTATTTACCTTGTTTTTCTTTTCCTGTGTAATTGTATAATGTTATTCTGTTTTTACTCTGTATTCCATTCTATATTCTTTATGCTGCATTCTATACTCTCAGACATCCTTTTATAGAGATAGAATAGATAAATATTAAAAAGAAAGTTCGGAAGTGCGTAAGTGAATAGTTTGCATAGTGTTTGTGAATATGTTCGTGAAAAGTACTTCCCTGAGGCATTTATTAGGTTCCCTAAATCTAATCCAAACCAAGTAAGTAAATTGTACGCAAACATTGTTTATGAACACGTTTATTGACGAGTATGCGCCTTGACATTTCACGTTATGAAGTACGAAGTATACGGTTCATGTAGCATAAAATATTTTTATTTTTCGTACCAAGTGCCTACTATGTTTTCAAAGCTTAGAATATGCTATGCGAAAATAATATTTTGAAATTGCGAATTTAAAATAGGTTTATATCTAAGATAATATAGATACAATTGGAAATTTTAGAAATATATAATTCTGTTCTGTTAAGTTTAAGTTCAGCTTCTTCGTTGAACTTTGAGTAATAAATATTTCATTTTTAAAATTTATTATTTCTGTGCATTATGTGAACCTAATCGACAATTTGAATAAATATATGATATGGGAATAGTATTCTTATTTTACTATATAATAGCTTAAAATTGGCTAATGTAACAAACTCTATGAAAATATTAAATCCTGCTCAATTAAATTTAGGTTCTCTCAGTTCCTTCATCGAATTTGGAGTAATACGATTTTTACGCTTTTGAAATGCACTAATTCCATGCATTATGTAAACCTAATTGAAGAAATATGTTATATAATGTAAGAATGGTATTCGTATAAACGAACCTCAATGTTTTCGAATTTGCAAATTTCGATCAATCTTGGTCTTGAAAATTCTTCTGAAATCGAGCAACTGTTTTTCTTAGAATGATTGTACGAGATGATCTGCAACAAAAGCAGTTCGACGATTTTAAGACTTACAATATGGAAATGCATCTGAATGAAATACCTTCTGTCTAAAAAGAAACAGATATTTTGAGATATTTTGTGCTTTCATATTTCGTATATTTAATTTTTTTAAATTTAATACGGAAAAGAGTCTATTTTTGCCCTATTTATAATTAATAAAAAGAAAGACAAGAATAAAATTGCAACTTATGGAACAAAATATTTATTAGACGATACTTATATTTATTAAGAATAAAAATTTTTAAGTCCTCACAATATAATATTTTAAGGATGAGATGAATAAAGTTGTAATTGTATAAAATACAATATTTATCAAGGAATATTATAATACATAATAAATTTTTAAATAAACGATATATGTACTCGTTTCAGATAAAATTGACCTTAAGTGTTGGTGGATTGCCTTTTTCGCAAAATCTATAGAAAAAATGCATTTATATCATTAAGAATAAACAACAAACAATTTTTTCCCTCATAACCTCAAAACAGTCCTGTCTTGAAAGCTTTAAAAATTATTCTTTATGGAAGAAAAATCAGTATTAATCCACAAAAACCGGCAAAGCCACAATCTAACAGAAGTAAACTTATCTCAATTAAATGACAAATTTTCATAACCTACCTCTAAATTATTTCAATCCATTTCGGAACGAAATTAAATATTCAACTGGTCCTTTTGGATCACCCTGTAGAGCCGTGTGGTTTCGCGAGCGTTCGGTCGGTTAGCGTGTTTTCGCGTGCGTTTATCCAATTATGACCGCGCGGGAGACGTGCACAATCAAAAAATGAGTGGCTAGGCCGGCGAACGAAAACGCGTGTTCCAGATAAGCAAACGAGCCGTGTGTCACACACAAGTGTTGTTAAACCGTCAGAGAACTTTTCACGCAGACACTCGACCGGGCAATAACAAGGCACGTTCCACTCGTTATCGGTGGTTAGCAGATAAAGTAATATACCTGTTTAAATAATGCCCGCTGCATTCCTTTATGACATTTATCGGTTCATATATTTTGCTGGAAAAAAATTATCAACGCTACACCGTCGTTCCATTATAATTTCGTTCGCGTTTTATCCGCGGAATAATTCCGTGTCGCGATTCAACAATCACGTGAACGAAATTGCGTTTAGTGTTTTCGAATTTTCTGTGCATAAACGGATTAGCCTATAACGAACTGAATACACGTAATACATGGTGTGATTTTAAGCGGTTGTTTTTAACGCATTCGCTGATATTAAAATATGGTTATTCGCTACTTATATTTTCTTCTTGTCAGACAAATTTTTATTTATTAATAATGTCGTTTATTTTAACACACTACACTTGACGATTTATTGTTATTCTGAAGTTGTTTTGTTGAAATGCTCTGAAACGCGTATACTGCTCTCCAATTAGTTACCATTTTTAATTTTTCAAGGAACATTGAAATATTTAAAAATTATCGTGTTTTTATATCTGAACTTTTTTAACTTAAACTTGTTTAATCTCTTAACTTAGTAACGTCATTATAAAAAACCCTGTATACTTTGTACTTTGTACAGATTTAGTATGGAACTATGCCACTCGTATTCGTACACCATTTAAAACAGAATAATTTTTAAAAAATTGCATCAAGTGACTTGAGTCGTTTCGAGATGTTAGAAGGAATCGAACCCAAAATTAGCGTAAACAAATTTTGAAGAAATTCCAATTGATCGGAATCGCGAAGAAAATGTTAAAGGTCACTGTTTACAACTCCTTTATCTGCGCACGTAATACAAATTTAAACAATACATTTTGTAAATTTATGCTAATTATACACATCGTGAAATTTCATCAATTATCTGTTTACGTTCTTATGTTTTCTTATAATCTAGTTTACGTTAATATTATTTATGTTCAAATCCTACATTTAAAAGTATGAAATAAATACGATTTGGAGCGTTTTCTATGTTAAAATATTCTATCTCACTTTCTTTACAAAGTTAAGATGTGTTATCTGAAGCATTTCATTAATTGTCACATTAACAGTATATTATCTATTGGTATACTTACCTATAATAATTATATTAGATTTTGTTATCTATAAACATTATACACATATTATTTCCTAACAGAAAAATTATTTCATTTAACAGTGGCAGAAAGAAAATGATAAAACTTCGGTTTTCTCGGATGTTCCGAAATTCTAAAGACGGTATATAATATGTGCCATATTTAAAATGGGATTTAATGTAATATTAACTGCACGTACATATGTACATACACTCACACGCACACACGCACACACACGCACACACACGTATGTGATTATTAGTGATGATGATGAATTACGTTTTGTTATAGAACACTCTTTCGATTTGTTCACTGTCACGCGTGAATGTGAACATTCGCATTTGATTTCCAAATCTTATCCACCAACGTATGATATATGGTCTATTATTTCAATTAGGACATAAAAAGTAAAAAAAAAAAAAAAAATACAACGGTACCAAAACAGAACACAAATGAGCATTTGCACAATGTCATACGGGCAATACACGATGAGAATTTCCTCGAAGTATGCATCGAGATGAGATCTCATGCGATTCGGGCTGGCTCTCATGAGGTCTACTCTAGATCTTACGAAACCCAGGTTTCCCATATTTATGGCCAGTATCCGTTTTGACTTTGAAATGAACAAGAAATTAAATATCATCTTTATGCCAAAAATGGTTGCAATTGTTTAGGTACAGCAATAGATATATGTATTGAAAAGGAAAAAATGCCATGTAAAAAAGAAAACGGTCTCAAAGTATTAGCTGATTGTCAGAAATAAAGATCCATATAGAATTTGGTCGTTATATCCCACAAACATAGGAAATCTCCACATACGTAATATAAGAAAATCTTTCTAGAACGCACGATTTTTTTTTGGAATTCATTTCGATTTGCATGGACTTTATCGTGATACGAATTCGTTGTTTATATACAAGTTCATTTTTGGGCACCCGTGTCCAGCGGGATACGATAAAACTGTGAGGCTGCTTTGTTTATGTCATCTGTTTTCACTGCCAGACCTGAAACGGATATCATTCTCGTCCCCGTCACCTGATCTCAGGTACTTGATTAGGTCTCATATTTCACCTTCGGCGTATCGGTGAGATAATATTCGTGCAACGATGAGATTTGTTTAGTCGAAATGTTTTATTAATAAAAATTCCATTAATACATTGGTGAGCTTTTTCTAATTGAAATGAGGTTGAGCACAATATTATTTTATTGGCAATCAACCAATTCTTTGAGACTGTTTTCTTTTTTTACATGGCTTTTTTGCTCTTCGATACTTATTTACTGCTATATCTAAACAATTGCAACTTTTTTCGCGTAGAAATGATATTTCATTGCTCGGAAATTGTTCATACTACTCATTATATGTAGATCCTGCGAGACCCATCCTCTCGCATGTAATCTCCTCTCGAGACATGCTTCCAGGCAAATCCATCGTATAGGGCTTACTTTACGCGTTGCAAATGTGCCAAATCTATCCTCGCTTCCTCACAGAATAAAGGAAAACATCAAGAAGATACCCAAAGGCATACGTGTTATCTATTGCGAATTAATATAATTAATATAATTAATAATAAATATGCATACAGCGATACATCCAACGTATCGATATTATACGTATCAAATTATAGCATTATTCAGCAGCGTTATAGCTATATATATTATATGTGTATTTAATTATTTAGTATATATATATACATATATATATATATAAATATATATATCAAATCCTGAAATTAAATAAAAGTATAATTTTGATAATATCGGATTTAATAGCGTATTAAATTGATAATTTTTTTATTAAATTTTAGAAATTCTAATGAATAATAACATAAATGAATCGAAGGTTGCTTTCCTATAAAAAAAAGAAAAAGGAAGAAAATGAAAAATGTGCCGTATTATGCTTTTCTCCTGTAGCCTTCAAATAATTATTACTTTAGTTTCAATATCTATTACAATGTGCAATGGCTCACGAAAGTATTTGATTATAGAATTTTTTTATTAACACAGTGTGCATTATAACAGTAAAAAAGTAAAAGTAGAATTATGATTATAATAGTAGAATTTGAAACCAATTAAAAAATGTATATAGATATTACAATACATTTATTGCAAGCATACAACTACAATTAGTGCTAAAGATGGTTTCATTAAATATCATGGTTAAGTGATAATTAATACTGTTCCAATTTTGATGACCTTCGAGGAGTGTACCTTAAATATCTTATAATTTCTGCATACGTTTTCACATTCGTTTCAAATTTTACCAATATAGTCATGATAGTCGTATTTGTTACAGTACTAACAAGACTTTTAAATATTTTGTGTAATATATACATGAAAGATTTCTAAAAGTGTTGGAATATTTTTGTGAGCCACTATATGCACAATTGTAGAGTCGGGGACGAATTAAGTGCAATGTCGCAGTTTTTGAGCTATCCTGTAGTCGGCTGCGCCAATGCACGCACATTACTCACGGTTCAGGGTGCAGCTACATGCGTTGCGTCGTGTATAAGTGCGTTGCATCGTGTATAAGTGCGTGTGCACAAACGCGTGTAAACACTGTCGTGATGCACACGCGGACCGTTTGAATAATGTGAAGCGCAATTACGCGACTGAACAGGATGACGTGATTCGTTTTTCGCTCGCGAATCTTTTTTCTCGCTCAAGAGCATCATTTTTTAATAATGAACTGTAATGAAGTCAGAGGGAATTGCATTTCATTCTACTCCTGTGTCGAAACGTTTGAAGATTTCATATGTCTTTTATAGAAAGTCATATAGAAAGTCAATTTCATTCATCCGAATTTTATTCTGACAAACTTTCAGTTAACATTTAATTAAGTAAACTGTCCAAATTTCATTTGTCTAAACATCAACTATCATTTGAAGTTTGAATACTAATCTTAAGTCGTTTAAAATATCAACTTTAATTTACAGTAACTTTGTTATTATTGGAAGATTATAATATAACAATTTAAGAAAATAATGTATATATAATCTATACTTCCTCTTGAAATAAAGGGTGTATAAGCAATTAATGCATATAGATTCAGATTACCTTCAACGATCTTAATCTATACATTTAAAAAATGTTCGAAATAAGATGTCCGATTTGTCGATAGAATTAACTTTGACTTAAAGATATCCTGTTAGATAATAATTGTTGTTTAATATTTCATTTTCAGTAAAACAAGATTGGATCAGAATAATATCTTTACAATAATCCGAAAAGTTAGCAATAAGGCGAAGACCTATTGTTTTCTTTAAGATGTTCTAGTTTGTAACATAGGATATATTACAGATATGTTTTCAACGTGTTTGTAGGTATTTATTAGATATTAGATCTAGGCGTCCATGAGATGTCTCTGTGGTATTGTATTGTGGCTATAACTATGTATTCATGGAGATTTAAAATAAATCGAGTTTTATTGCATTTCACTTATAATTCAGACATTGGTGAAATTTACTGAGAAATTGCTATTTCACTGATTTGTATGGATATTAGGTTGTACGAATACAATATGTTATTCGATTCACAATGAAGAATGTTATATTTAATTCTAGAATTATATACAAATTGTCTTCGTTTTGTTGTCTCAATAATAGGTAACAGTCCTTCAGTGTTCGAAAATGTTTCAACGGAAGGTTTTTTAATAAACTCATAAAAAATATGATTAATCAGTGATTTAAATATAATTCGATTCCAACAGGTATCTTATCGTGATAATGAAATTAATTATGTATAAATATACATGTAACTTAATAAATGCAGCGAATTCCGTTTATTTGTAGCATCGGTTAATCGCGACAGCCGTTTATTTGGGGCAAAGCTCAAGGAATAAAATCAAATTTCTTCTCGTATTTGAAACAGCTCGCAGCGTATCCCTCATTTGAGACAGATGACTGCAAAGAAAAGATAGCATGCGGGACAGCACAGGGCACGGGGACAAGAGGACTACTCTTCTTCTTCACTCATTTCACGCGTTGCTACATCACCTTTTTTATAATATGGCCCAGTCAGTCAAAATGCGTGTTTATCTGTATGATTTTAGTGAATATATTAGAAATAACCAATCAGACCCGCATTTCTTTGTTTGCCATCTTTTCGTAGTCGCACTGCTTATGTTTCGCATTCCTCTTTTGTTCGAAAGAACGAGATTTTTATATAAACTAAATCTTTAATGTTCACTTTTTTTTTTTTGAATACGTTTTTTATTTTGTTCCGATTGGATGGACTTTAGGACTTTAAAGACAGTTGATGAAAACATTAATAATGCCGATAGTTATTCACAGATGACAGACGAAGAATGGAAATAGTTTTGCACGAAGAATATCTATGTACATAATTGATGTTTGGCTCTAGTTTATTTGTTTTATATAATTTCAATTACTACTTTTAAGTACGTATATAATACTTCGCATAATTGGGATAGCCAGTTAATCGGATCAGAATACGTTAATCCCGATATGGAACAAATAACCAGAATTCACAATTCTAAATTATCAACATATCGAATATAAACTCCAGTTTTAACAACTTCTTAAGATCAACAAATATTCAATGAAAAAGATTAAATGAAATCAATTATAATTAAAATAATTTGGAAATTGTTACCATAACTGGTTCCATTCCTTTTGTATCAACCTGTAAATTCAGTAAGCTCGACTTTATCAGCGAGGTGATTGACGAAACATGACATTAATCTCTGAGAACTAAAAACGCGAATCGACGTGAATTTCAACGCGATTGTCCATGCGTCACGATTTCTTCCACGTGAAGCGATAAGAAAACAATTCACGTTACAATGCAGACAACGTTGTCAGAACAATGTTTGGCACGTTCGTACGCTATTTACAGCTTTTAATAAAACCTTGAGGCAATGATAAAAAGTTTCGTTCCGGCGATTAATTGCTAAGAATTAACTGTTATTTCCATAAATGTTTATCCTCTTTTTAAAGCATCTCCTTTATATCGATAGAAGATTGATTGTCACAAACTCCAACAAAAATGTCTCTTTGCCCATAAACGAAATCTGTAAAAAAATTATATATGAATTGTATTTATTTCCGTAATTAATTGAAAAATCATTAACCATTAACACCATTTGGTGTTTCATTAGTAACAAGACTGTTACAAAACACGTTGACTTGAGTGAATGATCGAATTCCTTGTATTTTCAAGCGTTCTGATCTTACGTTCGATTGTTTTCGAAAGTGCACTATAGCGTTCACGGGTACTTGGCAGGTTTCCAAGTTCAATTTTCTCTTCAAATAAAAATGTTTTATTTTAAATTTTCGGCCTGTTTTGACATATAGAATAAGAGAATTAATATAAATTGCTTTTTTTCATTTAACAATATCGCGACATAAATTATTCTGTTGGCTTTATACAAAATTTCTTGGATTTACTATCTGTTTTTAAAAAATAATGTATTTTTACACACGGCAGATCATTTTTCCTTAATACTATTAACATTTTTTTAATGTTATTACTATTAACTGCCAAGCGATATAAAAATCAGAAAATCAACAAATATTCGATTAGAATCAATTTATATTCTACCTCAATTAGAATCATTTATTTAGTATAATTTCAAACAGATTACAAATCAATACTTCTAATATCTAATAAAGGCTTCAAGAACCCCATTCAAATCATTAAACTTAAATTAATAATTTCAAATTCAAATCAATCCAAACCTATATACACATGAACACACATAAGTCTACGGAGACATCTTCATTTGCAGTAAGAAAAGTGCGGATTTTTATACAAATGTAGGTTTTTATGGGCAGAATTAAAGATACAGAAATAAACAGAGATTCGTTTTATCTACAAAAAGCAATGACTAGGCTGCACATATTTATGTAAATTCATATTCCTATAAATATAATTTAAAAGATGGACCCTAAGTAGAGAATTGTCTTATCCATTAAAAATTATAACGAGTATCACACTTTTGATATTTATACATCCTTCCATATTATATACGTTTTGTATATCTTTGCATCATAAAATTTTCCATAAATACATAAAAAACCGCAGTCTAGATATAACAGGTATTCTGTTGTAAGTATATTATATATTTTTGTATAGTATAGTATAGTATAGTATAGTATAGTATAGTATAGTATAGTATAGTATAGTATAGTATAGTATAGTATAGTATAGTATAGTATAGTATAGTATAGTATTAGTATAGCATAGTATTAGTATAGCATAGCATAGCATAGCATAGCATAGCATAGCATAGCATAGCATAGCATAGCATAGCATAGCATAGCATAGCATAGCATAGCATAG